>OU015494.1:191278416-191318416 GCA_907164885.2 Dolomedes plantarius
AAATTTGACCTAGGTGAACCAAGAGTTGATATAGGTGTGATTGGGTATGAATTTAAAAAAAAATGTCAGCTTGACCATCTAAATTCCTGATAAGAATGTAAATGAATTGGAATCACTTCAAGATATAAAACACATGAAAAAAGTCAAAAGTTCTAAGTTCAATTCCTATGCACCACTTTCTCATAAAAGGTTCCTAGTTGGCAAGTAAACGATCATTTGCATCATTCATAGTATTTGCTCTTAAAAAACTAAAAGTGAATTAAAAAAATCCTAAATCTATATTTTAAACCTATCCTTTAATCGTGTATGAATGCTTGGCTGTTATGAAACTTGTTTCTTCCGATCTCTGCCGCACAGGTATCTTTGGCTGTAGCTGTGGCTCTGCTACGCATTAAATGACAGTTTTCTTGTATACAACTTTTGACAGATGCTCTATCGAATAAACTGAAGTACATTTCCGTCAAAAAATTCCAGTAGTTAGGGGAAAGCGTGTCAAGGTGCATCGTCCTTATATTATGAGCCAAATGAGGTCGTAGTACTTACTAAAGCCTTAGATAAAATCTTATTTTTTTTTTTAATAGACCGATTTGTCCGATTTATTTTGAAAATATAGTTTATATATGCGTGTATAATTCTATAAGTATTTGTGTTTAGCGTGTTTCTTACATTTAATACCCATGGGTTGATTAGTTGCCTCAATTATACTGCATCATAATGTCACCATGAATATAATCAGATTTAAAGTAACGGATCTTTCTAGACCATCTTCCCCAAACTGATTTGGGTTGCAAGTGTGCAATTATATATCCTAAAAAAAAAAAAAAAACAATTCGCAACCTTCCTTCATTCTTTATTTCCATCAAACATCTTGAAAATTAATTTTCTTTATTTCTGAATTTTATCATGAAAGTTATAAAATGAAATAGAAGAGAAAATAAAACAAGCTTCACAGTCCAGAGAGACAATAACAACGAAATGTGTTGCAAAGTGGCAAAGGATATCGCCTCCCATTGCTGTCTAAATATATCGGAATTGTTTTTATGGCTAAGACTGCTTTTGTGATGCGCATTGTACGCTTTTTGGCCAGTAGCCCGGCCCGCCGGAAATAACCTCCCTTTTCCCCCTCCCCCTTTTTCCCCTCTACGAGACGCATTCTACCCTCACAAGAATTCGAATGAAGCCCCTGCTCATCGATCGCAATTTATTCGGGGACTGGGGGAATAACAGCTATTAGGATATAAGCTCTGAATGGATATCGGTTCTTTTGTAGAGCATTATTTAGAGGAATTCTGATGAATGATGTCTTTTGCTAAAAATTCTAGGCAGGTGTTATTAGCATATAAATAGTGCGATTCCTCACATTTGAACTTTTATTATGACGATAAATTACTCTTTTTGACTGTCTTTTCTCTTTCTCAAACATTTATTTGAAAACTTCATTACTGTAACATTCGATAGCAGGTATATTGTGTAAAACGTACGAAATGTGTTACACATTTATGTGAGGAGGGCGGGGTGGATGTCGAACTAACATATTTTTTTTTTCGTATATGAAGTTTCACATCGTACATTAATTGATTATCCAGAAATTAAAAAAAAAAGTACGAAACATTCGATAGTGCCTTATCATATAAGTTTGTAGAAAATAATATAATCATTCATTTTACGAATAAAGAATGACGTTTTCTCTAAAATGCTTACATCTTTAGATAAAATATTCTCCACATAAATAATATGTGAAAAAGGGGGAATTATCCTTTGAAAATTTCTTAAAACTGTGTTAACTATTGGGTAATTATGAAGGCACAGATTTGTTCATAAACATTCTTTACAGATAACCTTCCTTAAAAGTACACTTCTTAATCACAAATAATAATACCGACACAGCTTTTAACCCTTATTTATAAACTTTCTTTTTCAAGTTATCCCCCAATCTATCTCTATAATCTTATAGGTATTAACTCTATTAAAAACTTTTTTTTGTGTGAATATTAATGCCTTATCTAAATCTTCAGATCCTTGATTTTCCCAATATTGTATTTAATTTTTTTTCTACGCCAAACATTCATATTTATTGCATGATAAAAAACTTAATGTCCAATGTGGTAATTTATTTAAATAATGGAAAATAAACTGAGGCGGAAAGAAATAGGAGATTAACTAATTTCACATAAATATAAATTATAGGAGTTACAGAAAATTAAATATACAAAAATAAAAATATGTGTGCGTTATATTTATTATGAGGAATATTGCTGTAATTCCTTATATCTGACTAGTAACTTAGAATTTAGCAACAGCACCGGTTAACCCTTTCAGGAGCAACAAACTCCCCCGTTTGCACGGATAAGATTTTTTTTCCCAATTTTTTTAACTTAAAGAATCTTGAAAATTTTTCCAAATAACGGTTGCAAAATATTTTTACTTCTTTAAACTGATAACAGATGGCTGTACTAACCATTTTTCTGATCCTTTAACTGGAATACATTGAATGAAAGTGAAAAAAAAAGACTAGATTAAGGCGTTTGCACTGTGCTAACGGCGCCCCTAAAAAGGGTTAACTGTTTACAGTAAATAAAACAATATCTGTAGTGAATACATAACCGAACGGTCTAATACCCTTCTTCCTCTCAATACATTTAAAATATTTAATTTTAGTTTATTATTAAAAATATTTATCAATTCTATGCTGGTAACGAGGATTAAATTGCAAATAGCAGTATCTACAATTATCTAGATATATTTTGTGTTTACACATTATGAGATAAAATAAAAAGCCAGTAACTTGAAAATATCATTCATCGTTTCTTCCCCCTCAGTAACTTTGCAGCACCAGTTGCTCCATGAAATAAAGTAAAACAAAAAAGATAGTGTGATACAGATAATGGATATTCTTCTTTAAAGACTCCATTCATTCACTTTGATTTGTAAATAAACCTGTCTTAAAATGCAATCTCTCTATTTAATTTTTCATACAGGTAAGATTACTAATAAAAAATTTTGTACAACTTGTTTTCTAGAATCCATTCTATATAATAAAACACATTCTATTCGTTACATTAATCAATGCTTATTTTCTGTTAGCCTTTGTATATATTATATACGATTAATTTTTAAATCACCTGTAGCATTTGTATGTAAAAATTAGTCATTACGACATTATGAAACTTATAGTAAATCAACTACTTTGAATTTAATTAACCAGGAATAAATTTTTCAAAAGAACTGTTTGAAATAAATCAATATCTGTTATACATATTGTCAAAAAAATCTATAAAAATATTTTTCTTTTTAGAATTCTAGAATTTTCTTATTCTATACAAGTTGTTTAAAGAATTTAGATTGTTTATCAACAAATAATTTAAGCAGAGCTAGAAATTATAATCTGTCTTGTAGAGAAAAAAATCTATGTGACGATTTGGTTAAGTTTCATTTCTGCGTTCATAAGTCGTGAAATGGTGAGAATTATGCCTCTTAATATTTTGATTTCATTAGGATTGCTAAAACTCGATTTAAATAATGCATAAGAGGACTTCTTTGAAAAATAAGCCAATAAACTAAAAACAGAAAAAATAGGGTCTGATTTAGAAATAAATAGTGTATTTAACGTAACATTATGATTACTATAATCTACTTACAGAAAAAGGGAAGTGGTTTCTGGGAGATTCTATGTGAGTTCCTTGTATTGAACGATAAAAGACTCATTAAATAGCATTTAATGATAGAAAAATTACAGTCATTTATTTGCAACATGGTTTAAAACACAATTAAGAAACAACTTCTTTAGCTATATGTACGGTAGAGGGGGGAAAAATTTGTGCTAAAAATAGCAGCATTAGACGCCAAGATTTTGTAATATAATACAATGGAAAGACAGCTGTTATCATAGCTTTAAAACTTTTTTGCGTTGTTGATTACCTAAATAACAAAAGTTCCATAATTAGCAGCCCCATAATACAGTTAGCCTCAAATTATTTAGGGCAAAGTAGGAAACCTGCTCGCTTCTATTTCTTTTATTCGATTGAGATGCTTTGTACTCAAGTTTTACTGAAAGACTTTTTACTTTTTTTTTATTTATTTGGCTTTTATCCAAACTGGCTTTCTGTCAAGTGCTTTTTATCCACTACAAATACGATGTTTTTCTTCTTGTGCGGTTTTGCATCGAACGTATATTTATTACATTTTATAGTCGTGATACATACGTGGATTTACAAGCGTTATTAGAAATGGTTTGATGAAACAATTTTGGCCGGATACTATATAATTTATGAAAACTTTTTGCCATAGATTTATCTTGAAATTATTTAATAAACGATTCTTGGAGGTATAATCTTAGATATATCTGGAAAGTTTCTTAAAGAATAATATCTCTGTGATTTTTTTTCTGGCAAATGCCTCATTAATCTCATTTAAAGGAAAAGCAAATTTCAAATGGACTTTCCTGTATATTCTGGGTGAAAATTCAGTAATGTTCATGGGAAAAAATCTTAAGAACTCATTAACTTTGTAAAAACTAGATATTAATGAGCCCGATTAGGTTATTTAACTTTCTTTACATAATACTAAATCAGGATTCAATGGGGAATATAGTAAATAAAACTTACATAAATATAAATATATGATAACCTTACACGTAAAATTTTTGACAAGCACCAATAGATTAACAAATTTAAGAAATAAGATCCATATATATATATATATATATATATATATATATATATATATATATATATATATATATATATATATATATATATGAGGGTTGTTTGAAATGTTCAAAATAAGAGGGATAGCTCAACGGCTCTGTAATTGTGGGCACTCTCACATTTAACATGCTACAAAGTCTCACATGTTTTTCAAATTGTAAACACATTCGACATTTAGTCTGTGATTGACAGTCACTTTAGTCGGTCAACTCTTGTTAGTGTTGTGGAGATTACAAACAGTGGAGATAAATAAGTTCCGTGAACTGATAAAACCTTACTTTTTAAGAAACAAAACGGTGGAATGAAATCCAGGTTTGATAAATACTATGGCGAGTCTCCACTTCGCTTGGAATGATTTACAAGTGATTTGTCAATTTTCGTTGCGCCTAATGATCACAAATGACGCTGAACGTTCTGATCGCCCTACTGTGGTCACTACGCCAGAAACGTTCGAAAAAATCCATGATATAGTGATGAACGATAGACGATTAAAAGTTCGTGGGATCGCTAAAGCTGTTGGAATCTCATCAGTGCGCGTACGTAGTATCATGCAAGAAAATTTGGATATAAGAAAGCTGTTGGCATGGTGGATGCCACGTTTGCTAGCAATCGATCAAAAATGTGAACGAGTGAAAACTCTGAAGCATTCTGTTTGGTGCTATTTCAAAGAAATCCAGATGAATTTTTGCGCCGTGTCAAAAAAAAAAATAGGTTCCATCAGCTTGTATTGTTATGACCGCTGTTTTTCGGGATGTCCATGGTATTATCTTTATTGAGTAGTCAGAAAATTACATAATAAACACCGGGGAATACTATGCATCTTTATTTGATCGTTTAAGTAGCGAAATCTAGACAAAAAGGCCACAGTTTGCAAAAAAAAAAAAAACTATTTTCCATCATGACAATGCTCGTGTTCATTCATCTGTGATTCCGGTGACAAAACTGTTAGAATTATATTAGGAAATTATTCCCCACATATATCCATCCAGTATTCTCCAGATTTTGCCATCCTCCAGATTTCCAGAAAACTATTAAATCTCAAGCAGAAATGACTCAATTCTAATAATAATTTACTTAGAAAGATAGGTGTAAATTATGGCTCCACTAATGCAATAATAGTGGAGTTAAATGAGGAAAGAAAATTAAATCATAGAAAAAAATATTTATTTGCAAATTTTTCAAAAAAGTTAAATAGCATTATATTTTCTTTCGCGTTTTTGTAGGAAACACAATACTAATTTACTTTTCAAATAATGACTTCCATCTAACTTTTTTTCAGATACCCTACCCAATTTCTTTCTTCATTTTATTACATTATTAAAACGAAGAGCGTTCAAATATAAAAGGGAATTTGTCTTGCACGTTTGTGTAACGCGCGACCTGATGACTAGACTTTTATTTTATCATCCTAAAATCTCTGTCAGGGTGGTAATCTGTAGAAAACATCTGGGGTAAAGCATAATGCTTCACTTCAGTTTTACAAAGCTGCTTGCATTAGTGCAGTACTGTGGGGAAGCGCGTTGCCGTCTACGAAATAAAACACTCTATTTTGCTGTTTCCCTGGTTTAGAGTAGGGATGCGACATCGATGTATTGAAGCCGATGTTTTTTTTTTTTAATGAAAAAGTACCGTAATAAAAAAAAATTACCACGTAGCATAATTTTCAAACTCAGTAAATGTAAGTCTGAATTCTGAAAAGGACGAATACAAAAGGGGGAATGATTCCTTGGCAAACAGACAAATGGCAATTAACAACCAATGAACCAATCAGAGCGCTTGGAATGTTCCTGACACTCCAGAACTTTCCATGGCATTTTATTTTACAAATTGTATATACACCAGTGCATCCATTTAAGTTTTTGTTTTGTTCTGGTTTTATATAAGTTGACGTTAATATTATTAGTAAGATGCCCCCCAAAAGTACCGTTTGGAAATATTTTTACAAAACCTCTGACAAATTGGCGAAATGCAATATTTGCATTAAGTCCCTCAAAACTTCTGGCAATACCACGGATTTATCTGGACATTAGAAGGCAAAACATGGAGGTATTTACAACGAGAATTTTGAGTCATCAATGTAGTCCAAAGCAACCAAGTTTTTGTCATTTGTGTCTGCCCAATCAGAGAGTAAAATTAAATCACCCCCTCCCCCCACGACTAACGGAAGTAACTTTAATGTTAGAGATTACTAAAACAGTTTTAAAAAATGGATGTTCTAAAACATCGATGTTTAAAAACATCGATGGTTTTTGGGCGATGTTTTATTAGCATCGATGTTTTAATATTGAATATCGATGTTTCAAAACATCGATGTTTTGTTATCGATGTCGCATCACTAGTTTAGAGTAGATAACTTACACTTTCAATATTTCCGTGAAAATGTTGCGTACCACTACTGTATGTTTATGATTTGGGGATCCGATAAAAAATTATTATACACTTCAATAAATGAATCACAGGTAAAACAATACATATTTCCTGCTGTAGGCGATTCATTTTCCCCCACAGTGCTAGAGTGTAGCTGCACCCAACAAAACAGGGACAAACATTCAACTCCGATCTGTGATTTAAGCAGGGTAAAAACGTCAGATGACAAAGCATTTCCCTTTGGCAAAAATTTAATTATTATGTACATTGTGAAACTAGATGGTACCTCACGCCCTGACATGATTTCTTTTGCGACTCTTGCAGTGAAGCTCCATTACACCCAAACCCATGGAAACTCAAAACATATACCATCGTGGTTCTGAATGTGCTTTTATTTGTTATTCTATCTATTCATGGGAAATGCATTTTCGATTACATTCTAGCAGCCCTTTATTATCCGATTGAATACAAAAGGAACGAAACATTTTGAACTTTACATGTAAAATGAAAGTATTTACTTTTATCTCTGAAGTTTATAAATTACAAATTATTCGAAAGACCTTTTTTTACAATTCAATCCGAAAATAAATATTCCAAAATTTAAACTTTTCAAACCGATATATAATATATTAAATATATATTTTTAAAAAGTATCCGTCCTTTGTACACACAGAGAAGACATTCTTTTGTAAGATATCATACATTTACCTTTTATTTCATAAACCTGCTCGTCATTTCGGTATGCATAATCTTAAGGGCCTGTTCACATAGGAGTCCGTTGCGTAGCGTTAAGGAAAAGATGACGTTGAGACGAAAATAAACCAATCATAGGCGTTAAAAATTTCATTGCTAATCGTTTGGAGGCCTATGATTGGTTTATTTTCGTCTCAGCGTCATCTTTTCCTTAACGCAACGCAGCGGACTCCTATGTGAACAGGCCCTTAGGCTGCTGTGTACAAACCCTATTGGATTCGCTCTCCTCAATATTAACCTATGGAGAAAATGTGTCCAAGGATTGCCGACTTGAATTGAAAGGTTTTTATTATTATTTTTATTTATTTATTTATTTATTGTACTCCGTAATAGAGAAAGAAATTTTACACCTTGGGACATTTTCCTTTTTTTTAAATGCAAACGATATTTTAAAATTCAAATTATTTGGGGAAAAAATCCGGTATAATGTGTTTTAAACGTTCTTAAATTCCTTTGATGGACGAAATTTATAAAAAGAAACCTGTTGCAAGGGGCAGAAAAGTTCAGGCTTCTGAAAATACCATTTTTTTTATTATCCGATTTTATGTAGCTTTAGATAGTAGACAAATTTTCTCCATAAATTGACATTGTGGCGAGCGAATCCAATAAGGCTAGTACACAGAAGCCTTAACTCTCGAGTAAAAGTTGTAGAATTCATTCGTATAATATTATCAGTTCTTAATCCCAGACAGTCAAGTTCCAATTTATATTAAATCGGAACTGCTGACGTATGTGTATGTGAACTGCTGTTTACATACAAGGCCTTTTTATCGAAACTCTCGAAAAAGTTTCTAGAAATAGTCTATTGAATTTTAACATCCATTAAGAATTATCCATCACGAGAATATTTTAATCTTAGCTAAAGACTAAAGCTTTCTCAAAATTGCCTTTCCCAAACAATTTGATGTGAATAATTACGTCGTTTTACTACACAATTTTCTACATAGAATTCTTGTGTAAGAGGTTAAACTACACAAGAATATGCGGCTTTTATTTATGGAACTAGAAGGTAACCCGCCATTTTGACGTCATAATGCTAATAATGACGTCATAATGGAAAAAGTATATGAAAGTTAAAAAATATCCCGAATTATCTAACAATATTGCTTTTAATCCACACCTTGTCAAAGCAAACCCTTTCATTATTTTTTTACTTATTTAGTTTTTCATGCGATTGTAGTAGTAGACTACCATCCAGTTTTTTACAGATCACTACGCGATATGAATACTTGAGCTACTTGATTCATTCACATTCAAGTTTGTTTACTTTCAGAATTCATCGCAAAAGTAAACAGATTTTTAAAAACTGTTAAATATACAGCTGAAAGCATCCAATTTTTTTTGTTCTGAATGTTTTATAGAAAAATAGGCTGAACAAACGTGATTTGATGGAGAAGATATTAGTTTTTAGGTAAGAAAAAATTCTGATCCACATCTGAAATTGAAATTAAGCCTAACCGGCTGTTTGTTTACTGAGGGCTTCAATTGAAAGATGAGTACAGCCCGGAAGTGTTATACAGAGACAACGGCTATTATATATATAATTTAAAATAAAAGTTAGATTTATTTTCTAGATATTTTTCCCTAAACTCAGTAAAAATGCCTTGCAATATATTGAATTTTCGTTCTCCTACTTCTCGATTCCTTTAGTAGTAGCAAATGAATTTAAATATTCATCATAATTAAGACGTAAAACACTCAATTGCGCAGGCAGGATTGTGCCCGTGGAGACATGAAAAGGCAGGTATTACACTGAGAGCAAAATATTGATGATTACATCAAAATCATTGGAAAGAGTGAAGAGAAAAAAAAAAGTTTCATTTCGGATGGTCATAAAACTTTTGTTATTTAAATCTAATAGCTATTCGCCTATTTAAAAATAAGTTATATATAAAAACTAATTAAAATATCTTATTTCATTTATATTTTATTAAATGTTGCAGATAACCATAGGACTACTAAAATCACGGTAAAGACAAAAGTAATTAGAATCATCATATGCATAACCCTTATTAATTATAACCATAAAAGGAATTTTTTAAATTTATTTTGGTTTAAATGTTTTAAGTGATGAATTCTATTAAAGTTTAATTCTACTAATTAGACAATTTTCATTACATATTTCTAACAAACAATTTCTTTCATTCTGGAAACTATGATGATTAATTTAAGTTCAGATGCCCAAAAGATCATTTCTCTTTCTTTAATAAAAAAAAATCAAAATTTTCAACTAAAATTTTACATCAAAAGAAAAGATTCAAATTCAATTAGATATATGTTTAGAAATATTGGAAAAAAACTATCTCATGAGTGCAAAAAGAAATAATTCCTAACTTTAAATATAAATTTATGATTTTAAAAGTTTCAGTGCTCTGAAATTATTACAAAACTTTGATTTGTTACTATGAAGTTGATGTTCACAGTGTATTTAACTGCGGTGTCATGCCAAAAGAAATAAAAATGAGGGTGGATCATAGATCTATGATTTGTTTCAGTTTGTGCCTAGTGCGAATTTTTCTTTTAATTCGAGATAATTTGTTCATTAATTTGGCTCATCATTGATAAAAAGGATAATGTAAAATGTAAAATATTTCTAAATACAGTTAGGAATAACTAATGGAGAGAGCGAAGAAATTTAATCAGATTTTAAAAAAAAAATCTCTTCTGGTGTATTATTTACATTGAAGATCTTTTTTCGGACACGCCATAGAATATTAAAGCTATTCACTTATAGTCTGACTTCAGCTATTTCTCTCATCCGTGTGTTTCACTTTTAGAAATCATGATTTTTGAAATTTCAGTAAAGTGGCAGTAGGTTTCAACTACGGCAAGAAATACTAAGTTATTTTCGCCATTTCCGATCCACTTTATAAGCTACCTTAAGGGGTTTATAAAGAAAGATGACTCCCTGATGTAATGGTCAGCATGTGTCCAGTAAGCAGGAGTGGCGTCTCAATTTTTGGCCGAGCCCTAGTTCTTTACAAGTAGTTTTATGAAATTTTTAGCGTAATGGTCAGCACAACTGTCCTGAAAGCCAGATGTAAGAGTTTTATTTCCCACCAAGCTCTGTTTTTTTCTTTAAGGCGAAACAAAGGAAATGAAGGGAATTGTATGGAAGAGATCATTTTGTTATATACTTAGGACGCAAATTAATGGAAAGAGTCTCTATGACAGATACTTCTGTCACAAAAGAGCTAGATCAGTAGAAATGATAAAATCGAATAAATAATGACAACCCTAATCTGTTATTGATTACCATAAAACAAAACAGAAACAAATATAATGAGCAAAGTAACTGAATCAGGTATCTTGTAAGCTCATTTTGGTTGGTTGATTTTTTTAACACAGTTATTCTCTTTTGCTAAACGATTACTAAATAGACCGTATTAGCTTTATAGTTGTCTGTCTGGTAATCGTTTCTAATCTTACAATATATCTCCATTCATGCTATCTTCATCGGGTATTGAATATTGCAAGCAATGAGAATTTTCTGGGGCATATTATAATTTAAACTGATCTCGCATCTGTAAACTTCCCAAGCAATAACAAGCTTTTCTACAGCAGTAAAAATGTTTCAAGAGGTTTCATACGATACGTATAGAAGTAAAATTTTTTGTTTTGAAATCACAACTTCTATATTTTGTCTGCAATACACCTTGCTATGTGCAAATGGTATGCAAGAGATATGCAGTACGTTAGTCATTCGGTCCTCTTTTGGACCGTGTGAACATTTAGCTATTCGGGATAACTAGTATATTAAACCATTCTTTTGTAAACCGTTCGTAACATAAATGATTGTTAACAGCATAACAAAGATTAAAAATTTCTGAAACTGTCATTATTTAAAAAAAATAATGACTTAAAAATAAAGCCAACTAATTTCACTAGTGACACTGTAGATTTTTTCCCTTCTAATTTTTGGAAGCATATGCTAGAAACATTTAATATACTTTCATAGAAATGCATGAGGCACTCATACAGAAGTTGTACTGCAGTAAGTGGTCAAATGCAATAGGTAGTCGGTCTTCATGTCTCGAAAAATTGCATGTTAGCATATATTTTCCATTGTTATTTTCTTGTACCTCAAAATTTCTCATTGATTTTGGTTCATTTTGAAGATTGTTGTTATTAATAACTAATGGCCAAAAATAATTAAGATTGCTGCAATACTTTTTCTTTTAGAGTGTAAACCGTTTTGGTAAAATTTAGCTAAAATTTCCCTTAAATTACCAAATTTTCAAAAAATACAATACATCTGGATAAAATTTTAAGTTGTTTATGCTTAAAAATTCATTGTTTAACCAAAAATAGTATAAGATGGCAAGAAATTGAATTATTTCAAAAATTTTGTTCCGAACGTAGGCAGTCACCTTAATATAACTGTTAGGGACCAGTTTTGATCTTGTTGGCGGCTATTCGCTAGAAAAAAATACGTAAATAGGACAACGATAGCAATTAATTTATTGTAAAATATTTTAAGTAATTTATTGATTTCCTTCTTCTCGTATAATATGCATCTTGGCAAAAAATCTCGAGTGACGTTTTATTGGGCCTTGAAAAATTCATCAAAATTGTGATCAAACTACCATTCGACATTTAAGTTAACCCCAAATCAAAATATGAAGCATTAATGTTACTTCAACTCCAGGATGACTCTCGAAATACATCATTTATAGCCAATAAAAATTAAATGAGGAGAATAAGCACTAAATGATTTTCTTCTAGTTATTATCAGTTACTTTTATATTGTATATTTTATTAGATAATTTTCAGTTAAAGTTCAAATAACATTAATGAAACAAAAGATAAATCTTGAGTACAATGAGAGTGCTTCATTATCATAAGTATCATTACATCATTTGCAGTGTACCCAACAGTCTTCGTCCCGAATGCTGGCATGTACATAACTAGCGTATTTAGCAGCCTTGATGTACATTTTTTTCATTAGCGACTCCTGCCATTAGGGCATGTTCCATGCATTTTATTTTATTCTTGCTTCAGCGCAATAGGCCTAGTGCCGTAATTAAGTGTCAGTTGGCTTCTATAATACGCTCATTGAATAGTTTGTCATGGCCCCTTCGTATCTAAACATTGAGTGATTGGTAAAATAAGTAAAAAGAATTTTCTTGAAAGATTATGTTGATTAAATATAATTATAAGCAACAGCCAATCTTTATTCTTAAAGTAAGATTGAATGATTGATATATATATTTTTTTTTCCAATGCGGAGGCACTTGTCGTTAAACATTCGCCTATACTACGCCGCAGTTTTACTGTCCATTTTATTATGGGGGCACCATATAGGCGAACAGCATTACCCCCTATGAAGGGACGATTTCAAACGGAGGAATTTTTTCGTGGAGCAACTCCGGGATTCGATCTGAGCACCCTCAGCACCGAAAACCAGCGCGCTGTACCACTGGGCCGCCAAAAGCCCAGATTGATTGATATATATATATATATATATATATATATATATATATATATATATATATATATATATATATATATATATATATATATATATATATATATATATATATATATATATATATATATATATATATATATATATATATATATATATATATATATATATATATATATATATATATATATATATATATATATATATATATATATATGAAACGTAATTTTAATAAACACGTATATAGGGCACGGAGAATGAATGGTTCTTTCCTCTCTACAAATATAACAATTGTGAAGAGTATTATAAGTTTAATAAAATTTCTCTTATGATAAAAACAGTTTATAGCATTGCTAAGAAGAATGACTATATCCACTGATAGGTGAAAATTGTAAATTTGGAAGTTTTAATTTATTAACATATAAGATGTTTGATAAGGCTTAAAGTAATATTTCTTCTGTATTTTTAACAAATTTAGGTAATTTCCACATAAAATAGGATATTTATACAAATCTTAAAGTGGGCGTAGGACTATTAAGGAAAATGTAAATCTTATATACTGATTCTGACGCTCTTAATTTGAACATGAAGGGCAATTACATTGTAAATAAAGAAACGCTCGTATTTCATATAAATGCTTGGGAATTTTAGTGATTGTATGATCACATAGTGGAAACTCAAAATGAAACTACAACTCTACACAAAACATTCCATGAATGATTTTCTTCCCTTATTCACTATGAAAACTTTATTTTCAATGATGTAAGAATTGATTTTTTTCAAAATCTGAATATTGTTTCAGGTTTATTTTCTTAGTTTTCATGGTTTGAACTGATATGATCATTTATTTAAGTCGTGAAATATTATATTTTAATTACTTTTAGCTCATATTTGTTTTAATCTTTTATGAATGTGATTAGTTCTAAAGTCCTTCAATTCTATACAAAAGTAGCTCTAATTACGATATTATACAATTTTAATAGAGTAAGAAGAAAATGTTTCTTAGCAGTGATAAGAATCAAAGCAACAAAAGGTCTAACGTTTCTATTTTTTGCTGATTTTTTAGCCAAAAAATTACACTTTATAACACTTTACGTTCAGATTGCTCTTTCAGAATACTGTTTTCTATCAATTAAACAGTTATTCAAATTGTTTTTAAAGGGAACATTTATTTAATTATTATCGAACATTCGCATTGGAATAAAGTTCGAATGCTTTAATGGTTAAGTAATAATATTTGGTTTTATTAACCAAGAAAAATTGTTCCTGAGTATAGTACATTTTGGAACATTAAAATTCAAGAATTTTAATTCTCCAGTTTAGCAATATACTCGTGTTTATTAGGAAGGGATTTTTTCCTTGTTCTACACGCAATGGGCAGAGAATGGACTACATATGACTTGAAAATTAATTTAACACTAGAAGGACGGCTGCCGTCATTTTGACGGTTTCGGACATACTATTGAGCGACATAAATGTCTGTATTTATGTCCTAAGGCTTCTGAAACTTTATGACTTTTTCTAATTTTACGCGAAATATGCACACACATTTACAAAATTATATTCGATGGTAAAGAGAAAATGTGTTGTATACTTACTAAGAGTGAAAGCAGTAAATTTGAAGGCAATATAGAAAACAGGCAGAAATCTTCAAAATAATACCGGAAAAAATGTTAGTTACTTTTTATCTCTTCCCCTTTTTGCAAATAACAGAAATATTGGCTCTTCGGAAATATTGATGTTGAAAAATAAGGACTGCACAAACCATGCATATATTTTTACGGATAAACCATACCAGGTTGTCAGCTTGGCATATCTGCATAAAAATATATCTAAATATACTAGCTGAAATATATACTAGCTGAATTATATACTAGCTGAAAACCCGCACTTCGCTACGGAGTACATTCAAAGTAAAAACAACGGTCAATGTATGCAATTAATGCCAATATATATATATATATATATATATATATATATATATATATATATATATATATATATATATATATATATATATATATATCAATATATATATATATAAATCGTAAGGGATATTTTTATAGACAAAATAATGTAGAAGAAGATATTCAAATTAAATCTAATATAAAGAATACAAAAGAATATAGTACAGTTAATATAGTACAGTTTGTAGAACATTTCTTTTACTGAATTTTAATATTTTTTTGGATAATGTCCAATCGTCTGCCGCATTAGCAAGAATAAAAATTTTTTTTGTCTATTTAGTTTTTATGCACGTGACGATAAATTTATTTAAAGTACCAGAAAAAGAAGTCACGTGATCGGCATTTAATAAATTAAATTCTAAAAATTAATCTTTAAAAATTCACCAAAAATCAGGAAATGGAGGTAAAAATTCGAAAAAACTTCATTTTGAAGGAATTTTTATGATCTTTCTCGTGATATAAATTTTATAACCCTCAATGTATTATTTTAAATGCAAACGTAAAAAAAGTTTAAAAAACAGCTTAAAAATTTAATTTAAAAAAATCTAAGAAGAATTTTTGAAAAATCTGTCTTAGTGCACCCCTACACTATTAGAAGAATCGCCTTTTTTTTCAAAATTTCAGCCCAAAATTTCAGCCCTTTAGGTCCAGCGCTTTGGTCTGTGCGTTGTATGTCAGTCAGTCAGTCAGTCAGTGAATGAATGAGTCAGTTACGGAACTGTTTTATATATATAGATTGGTATGAAATAGTTCAAAATTGTAAGTATTTCACAATTTTTTCCAAAAAAAATTAAATATTTTAAATTCTTAATTTTTTTTTTTAAACAATCAAAATGACGGTGTTCAATGGCGGTTTCTGTGGTGTTCAATCTTTTTATTAAGAAAATAAAATCCCGTCTTTCTAGTGTTCCTGTCTAGAGTGAAAATGGAATGTACTGAATACCATAGTTTTCATCTACATTTCTTGTGGAACATTAAGTGCCATTCATCAAATGTTTCCATAGCAGAGGAAAATAAATTGAACAAAAATACCACAAAGTACTTACAAGAACAGATTTTATTCACTTTTTGAAGTTCGAGATGAAGCATCATGACATCGCAAGTGGTACTGTGGTCAGATCACCCATCTTATATACATACAGGAGGTCCGTGGTAGATTGTGAAATATTCTAGTCCGTTTAATACGAAAGAAAAAAAATCAGTTACAATCTAAGAGTATGCCGTCATCGCTAAGCATGTTGAATTTGATTTTCATTAAATTATTGATTTTGTATATGAACAAAGTTGCCTTAATTTATTACTGTTAAATTTGCAAAATATATACGCTATCAATTTTATCTTAGTGCTTTATCTAAAAAAATATTAATTTTTGTTAATAATACTTATTTTTTGTTGCAGGAAGTTGGAAGCATCATCGGAAAGGTAAGAATATATTCTTTTTTTTTTTTTTTTCAATCTAAGTAATTTAAATTATTTTTATGCCTAATGTTTTCTTTTGTCGTATAAA
The DNA here is from genome assembly GCA_907164885.2 of Dolomedes plantarius. Classification (NCBI taxonomy): domain Eukaryota; kingdom Metazoa; phylum Arthropoda; class Arachnida; order Araneae; family Dolomedidae; genus Dolomedes; species Dolomedes plantarius. Next base: position 191,295,145 of record OU015494.1, read on the forward strand.
ACATGCGAGATATTTTAATGTACCGTTAATAACAACTAATCATCAATAATGTTCTGTTTCTCTTCAGCTTTGCTAAATGAAAATCATCCTTTGAATATGATTATTTGATCGAGCGTGCTGGTTTACGGAACTGAACCCCTTCAGAGATAAAATATTTTGTTCTTCCTCTATTTCAATAAAAAAGAGAGGAGGAATGCTGGGAATAGTAAAAATCGTTAGTGAAATTTAAGGAAATAAAAAAGGCTCAGCTTTCAATTATTTGTATCATTTATAATAATTTTCATAGTCGAAAATTTTATGGATATAGTAACAATATCATCCATGCATAAAATATTTTTATCCTTTTACACATTAGTATTAATCTTAATTTTTAAGATACTTGTTAAAGAACTTACAACTTGAAATTCAAAATAACAAATAAACCTCCTAAGAATTATCAGTCGTATGACTTGTCCTTTATAATAAAACTCAACTCATTTTGATTCTATTGAACCGTATTTAAAATTCAAGTATCATGCGATTAACCGTCAAATGAAAGCATTTATTTTTCGTATTCTTATTATTGCCTTGATGCCGCCTGCATTGTAGAGTATTTTGAATAGGAGTCGTAAACTGGAGGATTCCAGTTTGAATCCTAACTAAGTCATGGACGTTCCTGTGGTGTTCCTTCCCCTTATAGGGGAAGGAACCTTATAGTCCCCTTATAGTCTTTACGTTGCCTTTTTCCTCTTATAGTCTGTACGTTGCTACCCGAATAATGTAGCCAACAAAATCGTGGTGGAAGTCTAACTGAGCCTCGTGGGGGGGAAAAATTTCTTTTATAGGGATTCCATTTTTTCTTTTTTAAAGCACATTTTGTAATTATTGTTTTATCCGATACCTTTGGAAAACATATCATTATACTTACAAAAAAAGGCTTAAAGTACTTAAGATTTTGTTTTTAAAAATAGAATTCAAAATAGTCTGATTAGTTTATGTCAGATCTTCTGAATAAGTAACTCGCTGAATAAATAATCGCATCATATTTAAATAATATTTTCTTTTTTGTGAGTAGGAAAGAACTCAAAATAATTTGTTTTCAGGTTATAAATTTTTAATCCCTTGAATAAGTCGGAAATACCATTATTTTCTGGCATAATTTATTTCAGGAAAATATTTTCAGAAATTTTACTAAAACTCGCGAAGTAAAAGAAAGAAGAAACACTGTGCAAAGTTTATAGATGCCTTGCAAGGTAAAAAAGACAGGAAAATTTCCTTTAAAACACACTTCAGAAACAACACTGACAGTACAAATGACTAGCAATCTCCATCAGACTTTTTTTTTTTTGATAAAGGGCAAAGAACTATATACTATGCATTTTTCAAGATATAAAACTGAAATTACCTTTAGAAAAATTCCCACGTTATCTTTTAGTAGTTGGCCATTTTTTTAAAAATTGCCGTTAACTGATTGAAATGCTATGAGAAAGTGTCCTTAACTCTGTCTCGAAAAAAAAAATAGAGAGATTGCTAGTTTTGATTCTACATTACTCAGATATACAGCTGGGTACGCATAGGCAGTTCAGCCATCAAAGGTGTAGCTGACCAAATAAAAATGCAGTTGATGTTGAGCTTTATAATATTTTTTTAGCTAAGAAAACAAAAATGGTCCCCTTATTTTGAAAATTTTCTGATCTAAACTCCCTAAATCTTATCCCATGTATATTTTTATATTAAAATATCAGCATTATATATTTATGTTTATAATTTTGTTTCATATAATATTTTAAAAAATTGAATCCTTTATGTGATCTTAGACTATAAGAAATTAACACTAAATAGCTCTAAATACATCAAACTTGCCTGTATGCATTCAAATGTATTTTTTTATATTTTTTCAGTTTACTTTATTTCCATTTAATGATATATGTTTTTTTCACGAATATCTTCATAATATTTTATCCATTTTCAACAAAAGGATCAATGATTTTGCATCTTGGACAGCTGTCTATTGCATTAAATGTACATTAAATACATGGAGCAGATAGATTATACTACTTAGAAAAATCCTAATTTGAAATATGAAAGCAAAAAATGTTTCCTCTCATTAAGGATCGTAACGTGTAACATACTTTTTGAAAATTTATTTTCATTTCCTCCGACATAAATATTTTTGTCTTTAACTTACATTTTTTTGTGAAATAAAGTACTTGCATACAATATGGAAAAATAAAAATTTAAGAGAGAGCTCGTGGGAATAAAATAATTTGTAACTTCCCGATTTTTATTTACATATCAACAACAAAATTTTGCCTGAAGATAGTTTTAATCGGGTGAATTTCCACATTCTACAAAAATTTGTTCAAGTAAACATACAAAAAATCCTTCAGGTATTAATTTTAAAAAGTAAAGAAAGTTTATTGAATGAAAGAATTATTTAATTATACATTTTTATAAGGATCGTAGGAGGAGATAAGTTCCTTTTAATATTTTTAAATTTGGTTAAAAAATTTGACAAGTCCATCAAGGAAGTTAAGAAGCTATATATGGCTTCCTTATTTCATAAACTGCTTTTAAAACTACTGGCGTAGCTACTCTAAGTACTATTTTATATCTACAATTCAATTTCTTAAGTCTAAAGCCACAGTACTTTCTTGCCTCGCCTCATACGCCATGCTAATGCAAAACATATAAAATTAACACTACTGACAATAATTAATTGCCCTTATACCTGAGTAAATAATGTAAAAATCTTTTGTCATTTCAAATGTACTAGGGAAAAGAATTTCCTTTAACTTTTTGAAGAAAGAATAACAAAAACCGAATAGGAAAAAATCATTTTTAACAGGGTTTTGGGGTGTTTTAGTTTTTAGTGAGCTAGCTCTTTATATTGGTGCATGATCATTTCATAATTTTTCATATAATCATAAAAGTATTGAAGAATGACTTATCAATAACAGGAAGATGTGTGGAAGCTGATATGGTTGTGATAGAAAATATCTCTGACATAAAAATGATGGGAGAGGAATTAAAGTCATACAAGGGGGCCACTCAGCTCTTAAGGCTGGATACTACACCGTAAGCTTTCTATAATTGCATCAGATAGGATTTAGTATGTAATTATATATTTTTCCTGTTTAATGAAGGTAGTTTAATAATAAAAATGTATTTATATATATATATATCGTTAATTTAAAGAAATATATAAACAAATACTGGATTTAATTTCTGTATTTCACTGTCCATACGCATTCATATACAATTTATAGTAAATATGAAAATTAAAATGCAGATAACTTTTCCCTTTATATGTACAAGTTTTTTTCATTTTTTCTTTTATTTATAAATGCATTTTAAAGGGGAGAAAATTAAGTTTCAGTTTTTTTTTTTAATTCAACAACCTTCCAAGAAATCTTGTTATCTCTAACATTTTGATATATTTAAACTCATACTAAGTACTTATCAAAAGTACATTAACCAGGCAAATCTAATGGCAGTGATTTTTTTAAAATGTCGTGGGAGTAAAGGATTTTTTAGTATCGCGTAGTATTTACACTGCGTTTTAATGCTACTTGCAGACTTTTTGATTAAAGTTGTAGAAATTTATAAAGTAGGAATTTTTATTTCTTGATGAAATGTTATGTCATTCATCAGTCATGCATACATCTTGATTTTATGAACGTATAAATTTATCAAAGGCTTTCTAATCTATCTAAGTAAGTCAGAAAACACTTTTTTTACTTGTAACTTATCTGTAAAAACAAGGAACCACTTTAAATAATAAATGCAAAAATTTGGAGCTTAGGTTTTTAGCCATTCGATGTTTAAAGCTAAGAAAAATTTTCCTTCGTATTCTAGGTCTTCTCGAGGAGGTCATAATTTGACTTCCTTTCATAATGTTACGTTAATACGGATTATTGTTCGTATGAACTATTTTTATTGTTCTATCCGAGTTATATCTCAATCAGGATTAACACGATAATTCTTCATACGAAACCTGATATAATTGCTTCTATTTCCTTCTAACCTTTCAATAATGGAGTTAATTGGAACTCGGGATATTTCTCTTTAATTACGATTATCTTTATTATTTTTTTATGTATTATTTACTAAAACTATTTTTTTTGCTTATTCAGTAGGGTTCTAAACAAAAAAATTATTGAGATATAATTTAAGTTGTAAGATTTAAAAGAAAGAGTAAGCGTTAAGATGCTATAATGTCCCATTCCTATCTCGAAAAGAGCAGCTTATCTGAGTACCTTTTCGTGGGAAATATTACACTTCACGTGACTTAGCTTCCTTTTTCGGAAGAAATGAAAGACGAAGTTATTTAAAGGTAGAAAGAGTGAATCTTTCTTTTAAGTATTCAAAGAATCGTTTTGACTCTGCAGTTGAACAAGCAGTTTTGAACAAGCAGTTGACTCTGTCCTAGAAATAATTTTACAGGTTTGCCCAAACTTCCAATACTTCCTCGTTAGTCGCAAAAGATCAACTACAGGCAGAGATGTTTGACAGATGACTAGCCAATAATATCGGGAAATTTGATGAATTGAAGAGGCAGAAAAATAACAGCGTTCTTGAAAACACCTTCCAAAACTCTACAGGATCGAGATGTTTGTTATTCCATACATATAAAACAAACCTGTACTGTTCAATAATAATTCAAACCTGTTGTGTTTTTGAGCATGTTTTACTGTTACGTTTTAATATTACTTATATTTTTCTCACTAGTGTTTTATTATTCCTTTCATAAGCCCAAAATAAATATGAATGAAAAGGGGTGTGATTCGCCTACGAGGGTTCGGTCGCACACAGCCCTAGTTTACATTACATTTTGATAAAATAATCCAGGAAAACGAGCTTACATGATATCAAGAGTAAACTTAGGTCCCTTTATGGAAACTCGGGATAGAGGACAGTTAAGTACGATCGGAATAAAATTAAGAGAAGGCCAAGAATAACTACCTAAAATACCAAGAATAACTTCCAACAATAACGGTTTTCAATGATATTCATTGCTTAAATTATTTATACTTACTAAAAGCCCCAATACAAATGTGCAGAAAACACAAAATTACACAAAACACGAGTAATTAGACAATAATTAATATTTTTGGTTAATTTTTACACCTAAATTATTTTATTAATTTTAATTATTTAATAAAAATGCTTATAATTTAATTTCAAATTTGTTGCGTCTTTTCAAACCAGAGTAAACAAAATCAAATAAAGTAAACTAAAATCAAATAAAATAAATGTATTTGCACTCAATTTTGTTGACTTTACTTGTTGTTACATTCGAAGCCTCGGTGAATGCAATGACATGATTATATTTACATGTGTGAACTTTGCATAAGTATAATAACCTATTAAATTTGTAGCTAACTTTTATTTCCTTTTTATTGCAGAAAGGTGATAATATTAAGAAATTTCGGGAAGAGGTAAGTATTATTTATTTATCTCTATTTATTTTCATTTTACATAATCTAGTCGTTAAGAGTTTAACAAAGAATAAATTCAGATTATATGGAGATTAATATGTCGAGATAAAAAATATATTTTGTGGAAATGCATGTATGTGTTCGAAAAGGAAGATTTGATTTTTATTGCTATAGAACATGGTCCAAACGTTGTGTTATATACTTTTTCATTTCCTTCGTAGCCAAAATGTATGCTTAAATTCAGATTAAAGGGAATTAAAAACGTTTCTTTTGTGTTGCAACCTACATTTAAAAGTTTGTATCGACCATTCTCCTCCAGTTTGCAGTTATGTTACTATGTATGTTTGTAGTCAAACTGTAATCGACTTCCTGTCTAACATTCAAATGCTAAAACACGTTACATTCATATTTCTTAATTCATTTGAAAGTGAAGTGAATCTGTCATAAGAACCATTAAGAATGGCTATTCCATGTTTTCATAGTATAGGTTACCCTTTTCGCTAGGATCTTTCACTGTCTTTACAGATGCTGTGAATAACATGCGTATTCTGGCCTTAGTTTTAAGTTTTAAGTTGGAGAATCCTAGATTCAGATTTAATATACGTATCTTTAACATATCCGTTGTAATATGCACCATCATTTATTAATACATAGTATGCGCTTCATATGCAAATCGTTCAAGCAATGTTAGAAACATTTCTAATTTTTTTTTCTTTTGATAAATCATGAATAAAATTGCTGATAAAGTAAAGAATAGAGTAAAAAATCTATATTTCTTGTTATTAAATCAATGTGGTAATTTCTTAATATCTTGTAAACATAGGATAATTTTAGCATATATCAAAAGCTCTCGATAATTTTTACAAAATTATCCTCAGCATATGACAAAGAAAATCAGTTTTATTCATTCTATATTTATCTTTAAAATAAACAAAAATGTCGAATAAATCATGGTTTGATTCAGTTTGCTTTCAGGGAGTATTACACGAGACCATCTCTGTCTACAGCAAATAAAAAAACATATTTACAGGCTACATAATGCTTTATGTACCAAACTGCAATCTGATTTGAAACTAATCAACGTGCAAAAACATCGTTACTTTAAGATACGTTATATTCCGCTTGGTTTCATTTGCCCATTAAACCTATAATTGAAACGTGTAGATCTACGTATTCCGACGCGTTTTTGTTCAAATTACGTTCAAATTCATTTAATAAATTCAATCCATTGAAATGTCTTACTACGTTTTGTGAAACAATTCGATTCCGGCGGTAAAAATTAAAGCGACACTAGCGTAGTTATAAATAACTGAGCGCTCGAGGGAATGTTTGTATTTTTAACAACGTAAGTGTGATGCTCCCATTTACTGGATTCCTTTGTCTGTAAAGAATAGTAGAATTTTGACTCTGCCGAGTACTCATTCGGTAGAGTTGGTGTAAAATGTATGACATAAACATATATTCCCCGATTTAAATCATCGTCGTCCAAACGGAAATTCAAAATTAGAATAATGTATGCTCTTGCTTTCTTTCAAAATAAAAAAAGAATACATTAATATTGTGAAAATTGAAATGATACAAAAAATATAAGTACAGAATATCATTTTAGGTTGGCATAAAGTTTTTAAATATAAAGAGAAAGGTAATTTCTCATAATGTCAATTTAATGTATTCTTTCAAAATAAAAAAAGAATACATTAATATTGTGAAAATTGAAATGATACAAAAAATATAAGTACAGAATATCATTTTAGGTTGGCATAAAGTTTTTAAATATAAAGAGAAAGGTAATTTCTTAAGTTTTGATTTATCTTTTTGTAAGTGAAGCTCCATAAATTCTTGACTTCTCAGCACAAAAAGAATCATTTTCACTTAAAATAATGTTTTTAACTTTCCTAAATAATATCTACCTTAAATTACTTTGGCATGTAGTGTAATCAAACATATTTAAATATAAGATTTTTGGCTTTAAATTCTTTTAATATTTTTTATCTTTTATATTCAGCAACCTTTCTTTCTATAGGTTATTACTATTGCATCCTACCCTTCATTCGCTTAGATAATTTTTGCTATTCACTGTAAAATAAAATATACGACACAATAAAGCCTAATTTCAGTGTTTAAGATTTAATAAAACATCATAGCGTTTAAAAAAGAACCTTAACCTTCAATTACTATAATTAGGTAATTTAAAACTTATATGCTGTACTAATATGATACTTGGCATCATGTGACGAGAGCAAACTGTACGCAAGGGAGGTATTTATGTTATAAATAACTTTTCAAAATTTTACGTTTTTCTGGATGAATATAATATTTCTAGCTTTAGATAATGGAATTAAAACATTAATATCAAGGTAGAAAAATTTTCTTGAAAGTTAACATGTATAAGTTAACATAGAACTATACACAAATATCTTAATATGCGAAATAACGTTCGCGGTCACTTATCATTATGCCAAAAACCATTCACGTGTTTAGCCATTGTACAACGTCAATAAGTACAGTCGAACCTCCATATATCGAAGTAGCAAATTGCGCGAAAAAAATTCGATATATAGAAATTTCGATATATAGAATTGAGCTTAGTCTTATCACAATTATCCTTAAAAAAAACTAAAGCTAATTTTCGTATACGAAACTCCATTTCTAATTTATATGCGAATCCCATTAAATGAAAGTTAACAACTAAAAAATGAATAATATGAAAGATTTATTGATTACTACATGGCTTTAAAAAACAATAATGCAGACAGTGGTTACAATGATCACAATTGCATTCTTTTTAAAAAAAAACTACGAATATCTTGCTGAACAGTTAGTTATGCGGAAAGTTTAAAAAAATGTTCGTATTTATTCAGTCCACTAAAAACTTCATCCGGGACATATTTCGTGAATTGAAGTCCACGACGTATTGTTTCAAACGCCAAAAATTGGGAGATTTTATTCTAAAGTGGAATAAAATCTCCCAATTTGTCTTGAAAAAAATTTCGATATATAGAGATTTTTTTCGATATATAGAAACATTTTTTCTACGTAATGAACATGGATATTTGCTAAGAGTTCGAAATATAGAAAATTTCGATATAGAGAATTTCGATATATGGAGGTTCGACTGTATTTCTGTAAAATAGTGCTTTGCCTTTATTTATGCAGAGTCTGAAAATTCAGTCGTGAGCAATGGGTGCAAATGATTCCTGGAAGCATGTGATAAATAATATAATTTTACCAAATTTAAAAATGAAATTTAATAAATCTACAATTAATTTTGAAAGTTTGTTAAAAGCCATTAAGCTTTTTAAAAATATTATAAAATACAACTTATATTTTATAAAAGTAACTACCTCTGCTTTCACGTAAATTGCTTTAGTTTAATAGATCGCCATAAGGTTGCTATAAGATAACCGCAGGGTCTCAAAATATTAATTACCGCGTATATCTGGAAAGTAACAAGGAAAAAAATTTATACATGCCATTAAACTTTTCATGAAATAAGTTCTGAATTTCCCTTGATCACCTTCCCACCTAGTTATTTTTCTTTTGTGTTATTGCTTAAGTACTTTTCCATGGAGAACTACGGTTTTACATGAAGATCAAAATAAAATAATTTTTTTTAGAAAGTTTTCGTTCATGTTAAGCTTTTAATAAACTTTAATTTTTAAAATACTTCGTGTTTATGGAATAAAAATAATTAATTAATTTTCTATATGTGTACGGTCCTCTGACCTTCCTCGAATCCTAATATAAGAGCTTAAGCTTTCAACATAACCTTGGGGTTCTAAGGAATCTGAGCTTATTTTGTGGATTGCCAGACACGGATTTCTTGGAATTAAAAGCTTTATTTTAATCTTAAGTTTAAATAAAAACATATAATGTAGGTGACTGACCCTGATTAAAATGCTCCAATTCGTTAATAAGACGTTCAAAAGCGACGCCACAAATTTCAAATTACTCGTAATCACCTTGTACAACTCAGAATCATTCCTATCAGGAAATTGCTGCTCTCGAAACGAAGTATTAGTAAAAATTAATTTTCAATTTTGTCAAAATTTTCTTTTCTTTTGGAAAAAATGGGAAGCTTTTACTTCCTACTTAGTGGAAAGTGGATTTCTGGTGGGGTTAATCAGAATCTTGACCATCGTTCTACCCAAAATTGTTGCTCCGAGAATACTATACATAATGTATTTATAACTTTAAGTGATCTTTAGCACAATTAGTAATCATAAATGGGAATTTACTATAATTTTAATTGAAAATTTTAAATCCAAGTAGAGGAAAAAAGATAATTAAAAGTATCTTAAACTCGATTCTTTTTTACTGATGTAAAAGTTAATTTAGATATATTTTCTTGATGACTCAAAATGCTCAAAAGTGTTGAAAATTGCATACCGTCTTCATTCCAAAATGAAACTTCACTTGAAGCAGGCACCTTTAACTTAAATATTTTTTCATCCATACAAATTTAGTCAAACTTTAATTGACACCTTAAGTCCTACGAGAAGCCTCTGCCCTCACGCTTAAAAAAATATAACTCAATAGTGGCAGCTTTCCAAATCGCTGTTTTAATCTTCAGTAAGTTACTGCAAGACATGGCAGTTACATAAGCTTTTCCTGTGAAGTTTCTCCATTGTGTTTCTGCTGTATTTGCGCGAGTGTTAAAATTCTATTTTCCGCTTAGTCATTTCATAGTGTGTCAAAAAACAGAATTTAAAGAACTGTACTGTCTACGTGAATGAGTCATTTTTACGAGACAAAATAGTTACTTCAGGAGCAGAGCTTTTCGAAGTTGCAAGCAATGCCCCGTAACTCAGCACTTTTAACACATGTTCTAAAAAGTAGTGCAAGGGTGAAATATTTTAGTAAAATCAACAAATAAAGCAAACTTTCTTTTCTCATTTTCAAAAATATCCAGCCGGTATCTGAAAAGGTGAAAGTTTGATGAAAATTTTTCATACGAAAAAACACGTCAAAGCAAATAGCTAATTCTCCATTTTATTTATTATCTTTTTTCTTTGATAACAACTTGTATGACTCGATTGTTAAATTTTAGAAAAAATATGTTACCTTTTTTCTGTCAGTTGATCTATATGCTTCAACTACCTTGAATGTTATTTCAAGTTTAATTTATTTCAAGAGAACATTCCCAACTTAATTACTTTTAATTTCATTTTCAACGCCTTTTTTTTAGGTTCATAACATCTGCGATGATAATTTTAGACATCAAACATGTCTTTCATATTCAAAACTCATTTTTATATATATTTTATAGAATCCAGCTAAATTAATTTAAGTATAACGTATGCTGGAACAAGAGTCTTTAAGGTCGTCACTTAACGTTCTTTGCAAGCAAGCTCTTTTTTGGCTAGGAAGATGTTTAATTTTTTTTAGACATAAGACTTTCTGGCATTAAGCCTCTACGATGAAAGCGTTGTGATTTATATCTTGAGAAACCTCTATCATATAATTCTGCCCCTTTAGCCAAGTACTCAGAGGAATGAGCACACAAATCATTCTGACGCTATTAAAGCATACCACTGTCTTACCTCATTAAGACAGAAATAAAATGAAAAACCATCCTTTCGAGCAGTTTTTCAATCCATGATTGGGTGACGATATGTGAACAAGGTATTTCGTTTTGTTTAATATGCTATCAGTCATTTAATCAGTTAAGCACCACACACACACACACTTTTATTTATATATATATATATATATATATATATATATATATATATATATATATATATATATATATATATATATATATATATATATATCGCACCCCGGCAAGAAAAGTGACACATGTCAAAAGATGGCAATTTTGAGGTTATGTCATTGAAAAATACGTATGAAGAGCGTGTATGAAAAGCGGCACATCTTTATCTCACAATTTTTCCACCCGAGGGCAGTTGTATTAGCTTTATTGTAATGCTAGTTCAAGCTGTACAGTATTCTTTAAGTTGATTTTTCTCAAATGCTGCATTTTTGAGTTGTGTCACTTTTCTTGCCTGGGTACGATATATATATATATATATATATATATATATATATATATATATATATATATATATATATATATATATATATATATATATACTATATAGGGTATTTTTATTAAACTGACGGTACTCAGAGCCATCTGTGGCGCGATCTATCAACTGGAATTCCACCAAAATTGATACAGCGACTAAGGACAACATGGAAAAGAGTTTCCGTGGAAAAAAAAAAAAGTTCCGAAAGTCGCCGATGGGAAAGATATGGTGCTGCTGTTGTCTACGCACCGAAGAATTTGCATAAAACGTAAGTAAAACATCAAAATGCAAATTCACGACTACGTAGTCGATAGCAGCGACAGTATTTCGGAATTTAAAACTAAAGGGTGAATACCGAAAAGTTTGTAATCAGCAGACAAATGAATAACGAAGAAATTTCAATGCGACGCCGCTTTATTCAACAAATTCCCTTTTCCCTCCTTTAATGTGACCACCGTCCTGATGGATGACACATTGCATCCTGAACTCTACGTTCTCAACGGCCGAACGTAACATGCCACTAGGAATGTTCATCACAGTCCGGGATATGTTGTCCTTTAGGGCCGCCAAGTTCGAGACTTCACCAAGATACACCTTGGACTTTAAATAACCCTACAGAAAGAAGTCATGGGGGATTCTTGCAGGCGGATTATCTTATATGGATAGAATTTGAGAACTTACCGCAAGATTTTCCAAACTGTCGAAGGATTCATATCCATTTGGCGCGCTACTCCTCGAGCGTAACATGCCACCAGGAATGTTCATCACAGTCCGTGATATGTTGTCCTTTAGAGCCACCAAGTTCGAGACTTCACCAAGATACACCTTGGACTTTAAATAACCCTACAGAAAGAAGTCATGGGGGATTCTTGCAGGCAGATTATCTTATATGGATAGAATTTGAGAACTTACCGTAAGATTTTCCAAACCGTCGAAGGATTCATATCCATTTGGCGCGCTACTCCTCGAGCGTAACATGCCACCAGGAATATTCATCACAGTCCAGGATATGTTGTCTTTTAGGGCAGCCAAGTTCGAGACTTCACCAAGATACACCTTGGACTTTAAATAACCCTACAGAAAGAAGTCATGGGGGATTCTTGCAGGCGGATTATCTTATATGGATAGAATTTGAGAACTTACCGCAAGATTTTCCAAACCGTCGAAGGATTCATATCCATTTGGCGCGCTACTCCTCGAGCGTAACATGCCACCAGGAATGTTCATCACAGTCCGGGATATGTTGTCCTTTAGAGCCACCAAGTTCGAGACTTCGCCAAGATACACCTTGGACTTTAAATTACCCTACAGAAAAAAGTCATGGGGGATTCTTGCAGGCGGATTATCTTATATGGATAGAATTTGAGAACTTACCGCAAGATTTTCCAAACCGTCGAAGGATTCATATCCATTTGGCGCGCTACTCCTCGAGCGTAACATGCCACCAGGAATGTTCATCACAGTCCGGGATATGTTGTCCTTTAGAGCCACCAAGTTCGAGACTTCGCCAAGATACACCTTGGACTTTAAATAACCCTACAGAAAAAAGTCATGGGGGATTCTTGCAGGCGGATTATCTTATATGGATAGAATTTGAGAATTTACCGCAAGATTTTCCAAACCGTCGAAGGATTCATATCCATTTGGCGCGCTACTCCTCGGCCGCTGCTACTACCAGCAACGGTCCCCTGTGCGCCTCCGACGATTGTAGTCGCAACTTCGGTTACGGCCTGTTCACATCGAATTCCGGTAGCTGCAGCGTTAAAGTATTGAAATATATTTAATCAACGACAAATCTCCAAACGATTAGCAACGAAATTTTTAACGCCAATGATTGGTTTATTTGCGTCTCAGCGCCATCTTTCCTTTCACGCTTCTGCTACCGGACTCCTATGTGAACAGGCCCTTACTGTCTGTTCTGACACCAGTTTCTTCTTTCTACAAGGCCGGACAACTAGGGTTCCTGTTTCTTCAGATTTCCTAATCATGTATTTCAATGCATTAATTGAAATGGGGCCTTTGCGTAAGTCGTTACGGGATCTAAACTCACGGAGAGCGGCCGATGCGTTTTATCGGCCGCTTCAACAATACAGCTTCAACAATAACGATAAAGCAGCTTTCGATAAAACAGCTTCAACAATAAGGCGCGTTGAGGTAACGTAAGACGCATCTTGAACACAGCTGATACTCGGAATGCGCTTTGGAGTTTTTCCCTCATCTTTATAGCTCCAAATACTGGCGCTGCTGTTGACTACTTAGTTATGAATTTGCATTTTGATGTTTTACTTGCGTTTTATACAAATTCTCGGGTGTGTCAACAACAGCACCATATCTTTCCCTATCGGCGACCTTTGGAACTAATTTCTTTTATCACAGAAACTCTTTTCCATGTCGTCCTTAGTCCTTTTATCAATTTTAGTGGAATTCTGGCTGATAGGTCGCGCTACAGATGGCTCTGAGTAGTGTCAGTTTAATAAAAAACACCCTGTGTATATATATATATATATATATATATATATATATATATATATATATATATATATATATATATATATATATATATTTATATATATATATGTATATATATGTATATATATATATATATATTTATATATATATATATTTATATATATATGTATATATATGTATATATATATATATATATATATATATATATATATTTATATATATATGTATATATATGTATATATATATATATATATATGTGTGTGTGTGTAATAGTCCATCTCACTCTTATACTTTTTCAAGGGTTTTTATTATAGAGATCTGATATTTCTTATCAAAGGAAACTATAAATTACAGTGCAGAAAATTTTTATACATTATTTCCGGACATTAAGCAAATTTCGTGCTAATCAAAACAAGCGTTTCCTATATACTGCTGTCGAACTCGTCACGTAGACAGAATTTAAAAATTAAATGATAGTAGGTACCGGATCCTGAATTTTCCGTCATAATTTCCACTATCTGCCACGCTCTCTAACCACATGGATGGCATTTCCAAATATAAGTAGTAACAGGTGTTCGTGAATGTTTTCTAAGAATCTAAATTTTCAGAAAATACTTAGGTATATCGAGGTATTTAGTATCGTTAATTCTTGTTTATTTAGGTTATATTTAGCAAAATTTTTAGAAGTTATTTATAAGCAGCTTTCTGGGTTTACATCAGAAATTTTCGTCTGAACAAAGGTTCAATAATAGATATGAAGAATCCTAATAAATTAACTTAGGTAATTAAAGTTGATGTTTAGCCATTAAGTTTAATGAAACATTTTATTTAATTAAATGTAATTTGTAAATAAATGTTGATTAGACACCATTTTCATCTGACACAAAAACAAACGTCATCTTTTCTCAGTTGCAGAGATGTGTTGTGATGAAATTCCTATTAAAACTAATAAATATTAGTACAAAAGTATGTTGTACAATGAATTTCATGAAACTTTTGAATGGTTATTGTATTGGTTAATTTTCTTATTTATGAATCAAACTACTTTTGACTTTCCATTTATACAGTTCAAAATTACAAGAATAAAATTTACGTCGTAAACCAAAATATATCAGCCCTACTATTTTAAATAAAATTTTTGTAAATCAACAAAATGATTAATATTCTTTACAAAAATTGAAATGGTTATTTACTTAGAAGTCAAAGGAATGCGCGTCATTAAAAAATTTTGTATTATTTTGGGAATATTAAAATATTTGTAGGGAAAGTTCATAAAGTGGGAAATTAAGTTTGACTAAAATTCGGTCAGAGAAAAAGGGAGAACCATTTCCTGTTGAATCTCCTAAATGAAATTCATTAACAAGTAATTAAAACTTTTTTGATGAGAAACGCTAAGAAATAAAACCATAAAATCGCTTCTAATCTTCGTACTATCTTTACTTGCTCTTACCTTACAAACTGGCGCGTAACAAAGAAAAGAGAAGTTAAAATTTCGAAATTTAAAGCTCTCTCTTCCGTGGGTGTCCAGGATTAACCCTTTCAGGGGCAACAACTTCGACCGTTTGCACGGTGCAGATTTTTTTTCCCGATTTTTTAACCTAAAGAATCTTGAAAAAAATTTCCAATTAAAGGTTGTAAAATCTTTTAATATCTTTCAATTGATAACAGATGGCAGAACTAATCATTTCTCTGCTCATTTAACTGGAATACATTAAATGCAAGTGAAAAAAGACTAGATTTAGACGTTTGCACTGTGCCCCTCAAAGGGTTAAATGGAAAACATAGCAAGTATATTACGTAACACGTGCCACACCAAGCACATATCTTGATTGCGAATCCTCTTTATTTCAGAGTGGTGCAAAAATCAATATATCAGATGGGTCCTGTCCTGAACGTATAGTTACAGTAACCGGGTGCACTGATGCCATCCTCAAGGCTTTCTCCCTCATTGCGAGGAAATTTGAAGAGGTAAATCCTCCGTCCCCTTTATCTCCCTTCCCATATCAAGCACTCCATTATTTAACTAATGGAAGTTGTATCCCACAGGATTTACAGAATACCACAGCGGGTATCAACGTTCCGAAGCCTCCAGTCACTCTGCGGCTCATCGTCCCAGCTAGTCAATGTGGTTCCCTCATCGGAAAGGGCGGCTCCAAAATCAAAGAAATTCGTGAGGTAAATAGAAAATTGCTTTTACAGAATTCCGAGAACTTTACTGTGTTATGTAAAGTTATGTCAAAGTTGGCGCGTGCCCATCTTTGGGTCACAGAACCAAGTAAGAAAGCAACTACTGACTATAATATAAATGAAATAGTTCATAGGACTATAATACTATAAATGAAATAGTTCAAGGCTCCCTCATCGGTAAGGGCGGTTCCAAAATCAAAGAAATTCGTGAGGTAAATAGCAAATTGCTTTCACAGAATTCCTAGAACTTTACTGAGAAAATTATGCAAAGTTATGTCAAAGTTGTCGCGTGCCAGTGCATGTCCATCTGTGGGTCACAGAGCCAAGTAAGAAAGCAACTACTGACTACAGTATAAATGAAATAGTTCATAGGAGTGGTAAAAGCCGCTCCTTGGTGAATTAAGCGACTCCTTTGCACACCTTCGCTTATACAGTTCTCCGCTGCACTTTTTTCTTTACCTCTCTAGCCCGCTTTCAAGGAAGAAAATTTGTATGTAGGAAGGATTCTGTAATTGCGTTAATTTGAAGAGTTTCTGAAAATAATTTGGGTTATTATCACATAATTGAAGTAGATATGACCAAAAAATAATTTATTTACTTAAAAAAATTTAATTAGTTATTTGACAATTGGTTATTTCATAATTTAAACACAGTCTCAATTCTACATGTTAAGAAATTTAGAAGTGCCATTAATCCAACCACAAAACAGATTGAAAGGATTCAAATTGAAATTTTAATTTGAATCATGGTTAAAAAAGGCTTTTTATTAATTATTTATTATAAGTTTCTCTATACAGGTAATAAAAAAAAAGAAACCACTCTAAAAACTTCCAGAGATAAAAAAAAATCTAAGTTCTCTTGTTACCAAGCATTTAATGGTTTATAACTAGTTTGTCTGAGTACTTTACACCGACCAGCTTTACACAACTTTAATCGATTCTTGGCATTGATCGTTCTAATGTTCGATAAGTGGGCGATTGCTCGACAGTGGAAACACACTTCCCATTGCGAAAATAATTGTTATTGTTGTAATGTTATATTCTTACTCGTAACATGCGTTTTAAAAGTCTGTTGGGATTGTATTCACTGAACACATAAAATTTCCTCGATTTACCTTGCAACTCCCGTTGTGTCATTTACCCTCTAACATAGTTTCACTTCTCAATATCACTTTTAGTGGACCAAGCAAATATCAATACATGGGAGATCTCTTGAAATGATTCGAAAAGGTAGCACCCAACCATTTGTCCTCATCTGAAGCCTCTTCCATGGGCAATTTTACAAATACTGCTCATGTTTCACGTTTTCAAACTCATTCGTTTGTTTTCATATTTTTCTAAACGTCTGGGTAGACCTAGGAGTGAATTCAAGTATTTGTATAGCTATTAGAAAACGTTTGATCATTCTTATATACATGTGTGTGTGCTTTATGTTTAATCAAAATTGTAGATGTGAACACTAACTTTTCTAATTTCGAACATTAGTAGAGAAAGATCTCTCCGTAGCACAGGGCCTCCCAGAGACTTTACGGGGCCTGGGACAAAATTCTGTTGGGGGCCCCAAGAAAAATAAAAAAATGGAAAGAGACGAAAACACACATTCAAATTAAGTTACTCATACTTAAAATTTTATTACATGAATGATTAACATAATTATTATATTTCATTGCACTGCTCTCTTGTTATATTTCCTGAGGAAATCTAATAAATAAATTCTTTTAAATTTTTTTGGGGCCCTTCCGGCAGTTGCCCCTCCCCCCTCTGGGCGGCCCTGCAGTAGCATGATGCTGGTCTCCTTTTTATGTTCATGTTTCGTGAGCTTCAACATGATTTAATTGTCAGATTTTTAAAAAAAAATTACTCAGACTCATTTTGCCTATCTAGTAGTCTATAAATTATTTCCATGAAGTGACTTCTTTGGAAACGTTTCTTCTAAGTAACAAAAAATAAACATCACCACCATTAATATCGTTAAAAAAATCAAATAAGACAGTAGCTGCAGTATTAAGTTATTAGGATCCGATTGCGTTAAGGTCATGGAAGGGAAAGAGTGTTATTATGTATATAGGATTTAAAGATCTTTTTCACTCCATTATCAATAAGCATGACATCATTTTCAGTAAAAATTTCTCGTTCCGCAATGTCCTTATACATCAAATCGGTATATATTACGATAGATGACATATACTTGAATTTCAGAGTTGTAATTAGAACATACCGCGGATAAAAAAACTTTGAAAATCATAACCAAAAATCTAATCCAAAAAATTACATGCCCTACAAGAAATATTGCGCTCGCATGAATTTCTTTCGTAAAAAGCATTGATCTGAAAGTATTGTTTTTACAATTCTTTGATCTCTCAGAATGCTCTTGAAAATATGTTTCTTCTTTGTTCCTGAGAATAACTTCATTTTTAATCTTCAAAAGAGTCACTTCAAATTTCAGAGACCCGAATTTCTACTAAACCTGTACGGTGATTTAATTTCGTAACTATGTGCATTATTATACATGCCCTGTCGGCCAAGTACAAAATAAAAATACATTCTAGATAGATATTTTTACATGTCCCCATGCTTGTCAGGCATAGAATTTTTCCCGTCTTGTTACATGTTATCCATTTTCTCCAGTATTGTTGCAAAAATATCTGTTCTTCACCATAAAATCGTCTATTTAGATCTGTATTAGACAGCTATTTCATTTTTAAGAATCAAATGCTAACCAGTCATATACAGTGAGGTAATATGTCTTGATATCTAAAACATTAGTCTCAAATGTGCTATTATTCTTCTACAATAGAAACCGTATGTTGAGGCCAACGCGTGGTGAACTCAGTGTTAACCTGAAGTGAAGGGGATAGAATGTACTAGGGTTATTTCGGTAAATGGAAGTGCCTTTTATGGTAACTCTGAAATTATTACAAAGACGCAGAAGACTCAGCAACGAATCTAGTGTTTGTTTGATATTTGATGTGTCAGTGGGAATATAAGACAAAATCATTTTGATGAGATGAGAAACTGTACCTCAAGTAAATGTACCCACTGGAAAAACTCGCAGATTTGTTTTAATGAACTGTAATAAAAATAAATCATGCATACTTTAAAATCTTCAATTTTTGCAGAAAAGGAAATTCTGTTTTCCATTAAATCTTCTACGCTCCATTAAAAGATTACGCTATCGTCAATAACTCTGAATCTTATCATTATAGGTGACAGGGGCCTCTATTCAGGTAGCTAGCGAGATGTTGCCCAACTCGACCGAGAGAGCTGTCACACTTTCAGGCACTGCCGAAGCTATAAGCAAATGTATCTATCAGATATGCTGTGTAATGATGGAAGTAAGAGAAAAGAAATTTTTACCTCTATTTTACTAGTTGCTTCGTTACTCTTTTTATTGTATTAACTTTTTGTGTGTGTTTATTTGATTCATTTTATACAGTTCTGGTTGCATATAATAAAGTCATAGAAATTTTAGCACCTGATTACTTTGGGTCATTATATTAAAGTTATTGTAAATGCAAATAAATAATAAAGCAAAACATTCAGTTACGTTTCATTAGGAAAACTTTTATACATTAATGTGACGGATATGTTAATTTTAACTTTTAACTAAAAAGGAAGACTCTCTTACTTGATATCTGCAAATGAAAAAATTATAATTGAAATAATTCTAAAGATACTCGTTATTCAAGAAAACGCCAATGATTTAAAACCCCTTGTAAAGGATTTTTCCTCCCTTTTGAATTTCATTCGGTCTACTTTTTTTTTTTAGGATTTCATTTAACTGAAATTTTCACTGTCTACTTCTTTGCGTTTCGTTCTATTAATTAAGTTTTTGTTATACATTTTGTTTTATATTTTGATTCTATTTTTCCATCAGAGATGCTCATTTATACTAATTAATTTCATATAAGTATAATTAGAAAGGTTTCATGCTATATTTAAAAGCACGGATTTTCCTACTCTATACCCTCATAAGGAATAACTTTGGTAGACCTTCTGGGTTCTCCCATAGTAAAGGATCGAAAATAAATCCCAATGTTTACAGACAAAATGTCCAAAAGATAAGTGTCCTTCGCATTGGGAAAAAAACTTACAACAAATTGTTTTTACCATCATTATTAGTGTCCGGTGATGATGTTTACATGCCAATAAATTTTGCTGCACAATTAATGAATGTCTAATGTAAATTTTTTTACACTTTGTAATTCCTCTGCCAAAAATTTAGCTTTGTTTACCAAATTTTGAGAATTTTTTTTTATCCCGTTTTATTAAAATTTTGAGACCTTTAACCGATTCATTTGACTCTAAAATATTTTAATGCTCATATGAAACTCAGCTCTTTTACACAATGCAACAGAATTTCTCTTTACACAATTCCGCGTAATTCTTTTTCGCATGATATGCACAATTTATTAATATTTCTTTTCATATGTTGACGTTAATTGTCTATTACTGTCTTCAAAAGCCCTCTACGTTCAGTAGGAGTAGAATGAGACTTTATCCATGGGGACGGATAAAACTTCCTCCGAATCTTATTGAACGTAGAGGGTGATGTGACAATTGAGAGCTATAAACAGGAAATCCAACGTAAATGAAGCACAAATAGCAGTAAGGTGCAATTTTGCATACGGCTGTTTCGAAGCTGCAAAGGAGCTTCTTCATCAGTGCAAAGAACTTCATCAGTGCAAAGAACGCAAACAAATCACAAGCGAGCAGCGAAGAGCCAGACATACAGCAACAGCAACAGCAACATTCTGAGTAGAAGTTCCTGGGAACTGGTTCCCTCTACTTCTAAAAAATAACTTTGGTTTTTTCAGGAGCTTGCCATGATTAAATTTGACTGTGGAGTTGTTAGTAAATAAAATAGAGTATAATGTGAAGTGTTAAGATCTTCGAATTTCTGCGACCAGAGAAAGTTTAAGGATAGGAAAAAAATAAAGTTAAAAATAAAAGCAAAAAGGTGTTAGTATTAAGAATATTTTTTACCTTGAGTAATGTTTCCACTACCCAAGTATCAATTCGCCCTATGTCTGTCTCTTCGCTGCTCGCTTGTGATTTGTTTGCGTTCTTCGCGCCCTCGGGTGTTCGACACGCACGGGTACTTAAGTGCTTGCGCACGTGTCTGGTCGCTTAGTGTATTTTCTTCCGTCGACTATTTCAGGACGCTGGTTCAACAAAAGTGAATTGACTGGTAATTTGGATGTTTAATAGATCGATACTGACTTTATTTCAACAATACGAAACGAATACGCAGGTGATGGCGACTGACGCACGATAGGTCAGTGCCATCCGACGACAATCAAAAGACTGACTAACAGTAGCGCTCCTCGCCAGAGGGCGTTGCAGACAACAATTTCACATAGCATTAATACCGAACACTTAGTTTTTGGCTTTTTGAGCTGCCACTAAGTTCTTTGCACTGGTGAAGAAGCTCCTTTGCAGCTTCGAAACAGCCGTATGCAAATTTGCACCTTACTGCTATTTGTGCTTTATTTACGTTGGGTTTCCTGTTTATTCCTCGAGCACAAAGGTTTTATCATTTCTTTTCAAAATTGAGAGCTAGACAAAATTATTTTTCAAACTAAAACAATCCAGTTTGTTAAAATTGGTAATCGTGCTTAAGAAAAAGAATGTATAATCATTATTACATCAATGCACCTTATTCTGTAGTGTCCGATAATTTTTAGTTTAAGGTAGATTTACTCAAAGTCATAATGAATCTGTAGGGCAAGGTCGGTGAAAATTTATTGATCTTGCCCATAAAACAAAGTGAAGCAGTAAAATTTAGAGCTGATTTTAACAATAAGGAGTAACATACAACAGAAGGCCATTTGCCAGACTGAAATACACCTCATTACATTAATTAAATAGTAATTTTTACGTAACACAACGCGTCGATTTTCCCTGCTTTTAATTTTACCCTTTAATATGTTCGCTCGTCTTCCCTACCCTCCTTTCAGGGAATGGAATCACCTGCTGGGGTAAAACCATGACGTGAATTGTCATTTGCATTTCTGCAATCCAACAGAATCTAAAAATCACGCTCAGCACTTGGATTTAATAGCAGTTATCTAAAGCAATAAAATATTGTGTCTCATTTTAATACGAATTTCTTGCACACAATTCTTCAATTCCAATTTCTTGCAGTCTCCCCCGAAAGGAGCGACGATACCTTACCGTCCAAAGCCAGCCATGCCCCCCGTCATCTTTGCCGGCGGCCAAGCGTACACAGTACAAGGACAGTATGCGATTCCACATCCCGATGTAAGTTCAAAAGTTGGAATAGTATGACATGTATTGAATGATTCAATGATATTTGATTTGTCACTCATAAAACTTTTCATCTTTCAGTGTCAAGGAGTGGAGCTCATGAACCCACAGGTAATCCATCCCTTTTCATTGGAGTTGAA
This sequence comes from Dolomedes plantarius, assembly GCA_907164885.2. Classification (NCBI taxonomy): domain Eukaryota; kingdom Metazoa; phylum Arthropoda; class Arachnida; order Araneae; family Dolomedidae; genus Dolomedes; species Dolomedes plantarius. The sequence goes on from OU015494.1 coordinate 191,317,662, forward strand.
ATTAAAAGAGATGTTTCCTCTGCTAAAATCATTTATGCATTTCATACGTTTCAGTAGGATTACAAAAAAGCCGTTAACTGTTCATTCGTTCGTTTTTCTTTTCCCCAACAGAAAATTGAAATGAACGATCTAATGAAAAAAAATTTTAATAGAGAGATAGCTCTCTATGTCTTTCGTGACACCGGAACGATGGCAAGGAGATGTACAGGGTCGTCGAAAAAAGTTGGACACATTTCTAAAGCTCATAATTCTAAAATAAATTGAGCAAACGCAATAATATTGTTTTCAAACAACTTGGCAAGTGTCCAATATTTCTAAATGTAACTGGTACGCAACCGTGACGTTGAACGTTGAGCAGAAGCGATGCGAGATGGAAGAGGTCTTCGTTCGGCTTTCCGTCAGTGACTTTCAGTGATCAAAAATTTGAAGCTTTTCCAACCCTATGAATGTTGCCATTGTTAATGAATTTTTGACTGATTGTTATTCTTTTGAGTTACCAAACTGACATTGTTAATATCTTAAAATTGTAATATTACAAGGATCAGTAAGAAACAAATTGACTAAGTGAAAGTGTTCTGTAACTCTTCATGGTGGCAACAAAAAATATTACATAAATCTATTACAATTTTGGAAGAAACATTCCATCAATATAATGTGAAATACATTGTAATACATGCGCTCAGTAGATGTCCAATTTAAATCTAAAGAATCCTTCCCTATTTTATTCTAAACCTAAGCTAACAATAAAGTTGCTA
>OU015494.1:191323416-191328416 GCA_907164885.2 Dolomedes plantarius
TATCCAAATTGCATCATTTTTAAATCAATGTTTCCCATTATCCAAATACCACATAATAAAGCGATACATTTCTCCTGGACGATGACCTGTTTTCATGGAGAAAATTAATTTCTCTTTCGATTTTCAAATAAAAGCATTCTTATAATTTCAGTGGCGATATGCCTGTAGTGAGACATTTATTGGATCTAAATTATCCCTTTAAGATTTGTATAACTTAGCTGTTTAGCTTGATTCGAAAATTATCGATGCATATAAAAAATAAATATGTACCCCTACAACATAGCCCTTTCGACAGATTCGAAAGCTGTTGGCTTTCCTCATTGTTTATGTCTTTTTTTTTCGTTTCTGACTCCCTTTCCTTACCCAACTCATTCTAATCTATATCATTTGTCTTGTTTTTTCTTCTTTCCCCATGTGTTCCACTACCGATGCAGCATGGATTTGCATAAGAACCTTGACCTGACCTCCAACCCTTCCTCGACCTCTGCCAACAACAACACCATCTCGATCACCAACACCCCCTTGGCCATCCCACTCAACCAACTGGTGAAAGCCAGCCCTCTCACCCTCGGCCTCAGCTCAGCCGCTGCTGCTGCCGCTGCCGCTGCTGTCAACCAATCCACCCTCTTTGATCTACAAACTGCCATCTCAAATCGCAAAACTCTTACTACAAAACTGCGGGCTTCAACACACAATGGCAATAAGAAAACTGAGAGAAATAAGTTCACCCCTTATTAAAGAATAAGAAGAATCCTGAAATGATCTTCTTAGAACTCGTAACGTTATGGTGAATTTCGTTAATTCGGTGGACTCACAACCACTGTTGCCGTTGTTATCAACCAAATGACCCTCTCTGATCTACATACTGATTTAACAATTATCGGTCTCTCATGACGAAACAGCAAGTATTGCTGTGGGAATATCAAGATACATAAATTTGTATAAAAACTCAGAATTGTATTACTTAGGTCTTCATAGATCCAGTATTATCAGCATGGAAACCCTGGTTAAGGACGATGTCATATTGCTTCAATCCAGGGAGACATTCTTCCTCGACGAGTCAAGGAAGAAAAGAGTTACTCGTGGGAAGGAAGATTGTAGCTAGTCAGAAAAATGGGCAATGCTGAATTTTATGTATATAGATCTGTGATTGTATTTCCCAAAAACTTCCTAGTCAAACAAGAACGAAAGTCAAGTGATTTTTCCAGCTCCCAAAAATAGCTTTTTTTACTTAGTGATGAAAGTTCGATAAGGATGCCTTACATACAGATAGTATTTCATGTTCTATAGTTCGCCTTTCAGAGAGATGCAGTTTAAGTAGAATTTCCTCTGTCTCTTTTGGAATAGCACTTGACCAAAGTGTTGATATATGTGTATAACTATTTTTTGAAATTTTGGAGAGTGGAACTAAGCACTCTGTGTCAAAGCGCCAGAAGTTTATGCTCAGATAACAAAGATACATGCTACAGAAATCAGAAGATCGCAGAAATAGCTGCATTAATATGTCATATCAAGAACACTTTCGCAAAAGAAATCAAGCTTCTCTTCTTTTCCCACCGTATCATACTCAAAAGTACTGAAATTATTCGGACAATTTCAGGGACCAATACTTTTTTCTCTAGCAAATTAATCAGTAGCTTAATTATCTTTTCCGAAAAATGGCCGATTTGCTTTCCTTCATTTGTTTTCTATAGCATTCCTAAGATGTATACTTTTCAACGTGAACGAAATTTGGTGCGTATGTTAAAGAAAAGGCTATTCAATTCTGAAGTGGTCTTAATTAACTTATTCACTATGCTATATGGTTTCCTTTAAAGCAGTTCTTTGAAACAAACAAGTATTTCTTACCTCTATCTGGATAAAAGTTAAAGTCATTACGTTTTAAATCTCTAGAACAGAAAAAATGACAGGCAAAAACTATATTGTTCCTTTTTTTCATCAATACACATAAATTCAGTAAACACTGCTAACATGCAATGCTTATAAGTTACAAATAAAATGCTCTTATTAATTATTTGTAATTTTGTAGTAGTATTGCGATAAAAACAATTCCGATTAAAAAAACATGTGTTAAAATAAATGGTAAATATATCATAAGTCATCTTTTACTTCATACGTATGCTAAAAGGGACAAAATAAGGCTTTGGTATGATAGAAAATTTTGAGACAAGCTAAATAATAACAATGCTATGCAATATCTATTGATCCATGAAGAGAAAAATTACTACCGTACATCATCATACAGCTTACTTTTCTCAAGAAATTTCCTTAAATACTAAGTTGTAATCAAACTAAAAAATTACGACATTAGTCAGAATCTATTATTCCTATATGAGAATTAATTTATAATACTTTTGTCACACTTTTATATTTTTTGTACTACAGAGATGTATCCCAAAAGAGTTTTCTAAATTTTGTAAATCAACAAATCTTTTGAAGAATTTGGATTTTACATTTTTAAATGATTTCGCAACTTCTTGTATCATTGACCGGTAATCCTTGTACCAATGACCGTCTAATATGCAATAATTGATAGACTGAATACTATGAATATTTATTGAAAGTGATTGACTTGATTCTGTAAATCATACATAAAATCCTCCTCTGAGGAAAAAAAAATACTAAATATACTGAAGTGAAGCCGTAAAGCAAATTACAAATTGATCTCTTCGGATCACAGGAACGCTGTTAAGTATTAGTATTTAATCCGAATTTAGTATGTTCTCTTTACGTGTTTGAAGAATTCCTTTAAAATATAAGTTCAAACTGTCCATAGCAAAAAATGATGTCCTAACTTATTTGCAACGTAGAAAGTAACGGCATACAAATCCTAATATCATCTTACAGTACAACGCTGCAGAGTAACTAATATTACTTATAGCCTCTCACAGCAATACAAATATTATTAGATCATTCATAAAGCTGCTCCCAATATGATTTGAAGTAGTGCTTTTACCAAGTAGATGCATTGAAAGGCACATCACTTTTCAAACTAAGATAATCATTAGAATAGAATGGGACCGTCCTCTGTAGAATGAATCATGATGGTTGCAGCTCTTCATCCTTTCTGAAATTTCATTCTTTAGAGATTTTCAGTAAATCAAATGTACACACGACCATATACTTTGAATGACACTACAGCCTATTTTTCAAAAATCAAAAGCTTTAACCACTGTCAACCTATAGAGATAATCATTGGGATTGGAGTTTTAGACACTGCAGGGCACATTATTTTATCGATGCCTAATAAAGCAATATTCATTTTGGTAACACATTTACACTTATTTGCATTTACAGTGTGTGTGCGTAAATGCAGATGCCTACAAGATATGTGCTTTTCCAATATAAAAATAAATAGTTAACGTGAATTTAAGTAATACAAGTTTTGACATGTTGTGTAAAAATCTTTTTTCTTCTTTTTTTTCTTTACGAAATACTGGAGACTATTACCACTTAGTTTTAGATTTCCTTTCAAATATAAAATTAGATATTTCTGCTTTCAAAAACATTTCACAATACTACATAACTAAACAAAATCCAATTCTTAAAATGTACATTTTATGCGAATAAAGCTTATAGTGATCGCTATCATACATCTAACACCACGCACCAGGTTTCGCTCATTTGAAGGTCGGTCTGTCTACAAAGTATTCGAACAAATCTGTAACACATTATGTAAAAATCTAAAATAATGTTTCTTCCATCGAACAAAACTTTATATATATATATATATATATATATATATATATATACTTAAAATCGTTCGAATACTTTAATTGCAGGCTCTGTATATAAATATAGCATGTCTCGGAAATTTATGAAATTTCTTAATTACGATAGAATAATTTTCTATCTATTATACTATAAATAATTGACTATCAGGGAATAGAAACCGAGAGAATTGATGCAACTAATTTCTTAACTTATGCAGATCATATTTGTTTATCTCAGTTTATACAATATTTTTATGGGAGAAATGTTTCATAACTTGTAAAGGTTATAGTTTTTACTGGAGAGCATCAAATGATTGGGTAAACCTTCGATTTTTAAAATTAGTTTAGAACTGTATTATTATACGGCAAAAGTAGACTGTGAAAACAGCCAACTGAGAGAGTTCATTTTTTTAAATACCATGTATAAATTTGTAAAAAAAGATCTATGTTTTTTAAGTATATTAAAGTAAAACGCACCAAACTGGACATTTTCATAATTTCCTTCGATTTGTAATCTCAAAGATATCTTATCATTCACTTAATTCGTATATATTTGTAAAAAAATATATATTAAGTCTGCATTCTTCAATTTAGCAATTAAATTGATTCGAATTGATTATCAATTGACTGCTCGGAAAAATCTGTCTAATGATTTTACAAAGAGACTGTCATGACATTTTTACTATCAATGACCACTGTTGAAAAGCAAATAACGGTACTGTGAGTATACTTCAATATATGAAAGAGAAAGAAAGTAATCTCTATGTTTCTTATAATATTTAGATTCGTAACATCTTGCCTCTTTAAGTGTTATTTTTCAATATTTACACCCTCGATAATGTTTGACAACTTTCTCAGAATATGCAAAAACGCACTGTAATTTGTATACATGTTGAACTTCAAAAGAATTTTCTAATTAAAGCGTACAGAAAACAGAATTCGACGTCAATGGAGGTGTGTTCATAATTCTCTCCGGAAGTTCCAGGAAATTATGAACCAAAAATCTGATTTTCTGTTCTCAATATATATACATACATACATACACACACACACACACTCAATTGATATTTGTTGCAGAAAATTCTGTCTTCCCAAACCTCGTAGTAAGCGTCGAAATTGACGCCTCATTTTTAATCATTAGCACTCATAGATTTGAATAGCTAGAAACTGTTTCTATTATACAGAAAAAACAGTCTTAAAAATGTTCCTTTACCAAAGTTCTGCCGAAATTTAACCATTGAACATAAATACCCCGTTAAGAGCCTAAATTAGAGACATCATTTTATA
>OU015494.1:191330916-191498416 GCA_907164885.2 Dolomedes plantarius
TTTATTCAGATACCGAAATGTAAAATTTTAATTTTATTTTAGACATATTTCTCATTAATCACCCAAATCATACATCGTTTATTTACTATGCCATCAAATTTCGAGGTCATTCAAAATTTATACCTACGAATGCATTAAAAATAGACTTGTTTACAATTGTAACGGTTTACATTTACGTCCAAAAAAGGAGGTATAAAAATTTATTTGACCGAGATATTATTGTTAAATTTTTATAAAGTCCATGATTTTATTCAACAGAGCTCAAGAAATTATCGGTAAAATATATTGAATGTAAATATGTTAACATATGAATCTTCTTGATGAGTTAGAATTCATTATGTTATTCCCGGACCTAATCCAGTACATCCCGATAAGTAAAAAAAAAAAAAAAAAAGATTATTTATGTATTGAGTTTCTATATTCATATGTGCATTGTAGTCTAATCTATTAGGTATAAATCCGACTTTATTCATTCGCTAGGTAAAGTAATTCTTCCGAAAACTTATTTCTGCCAACTAAGAAGGTCATATAATGAAAAAAACTTTGGTATTAGCCTTTCATTTCTTGAAACCGATGAAACTGTGTTTAATAAATATTTATGAATGCAAATATCTGCATAATGTATTTCCCCCGAAAAGTGAAATCTCCCATAGTAAATCATTGTGCAAAGGATAAATTAAATATTTCATTAGCGGTTATTATAGAGCATAGCGTAATATTAGTCCTTTGGAAGAAAATCCCGCTAATATCGTTATAGCTGGGAAGATTTTGAGGAATGAACTCTCCATTTAATGTAGAAATCAAATACAAGGGAAAGGGCAGTTTAATTATATTGTACTAGTAATAAGCAATCAACGACATACAAAATTGAAACTTACTTATAGAATCTGGTTTGGTAGTAATCAAAACAATAATATTAATGACTATGTATAAAGCTAATGGCCAATATCTTCCATATTCCATCACTGTTGCAATAGCCCATGTAAAAACGTTAAGAGAAAATCGCAGTATGAATAAGAGGAAAATATAAAATGATATTTAATTTACTGTATTCCTGGTTATGAAATGATTCTGTTCAAAATTCCTCAACATATCTTAGATAAGAACTGTAAAATATAAATTGATGAAGGAAAATTATACATTTTGTATTACGTCAAGTATGTTCTAGAAATATATATTACAAAGATAATAAAAAAACCTCGAGCGAAGTTCACTGAAATAAATAACTCTTCTATACCTATAATATGGTAATAAGTTAACTTATTTCTCTTCCGATCTTACTGAATCAGTTTCATAAATTAAAATCAATGATTAAAGAAGTTTCATTAAAATACGACATCCGTAAGATATAGTTTTGAAACAGGTATTTAATTTTCATAGATTTTTATTTCAAATAAAAATCCATATTGACAGTATTAGTTTTCGTTACCATAGTAAACTTTTATAAGAAGAATTAAGTGCTCTCATTTTTCTTCAAGTATATACATTTGTTCTTTGTGTGCAGAAGAATATAAATGCATATAACTGTTTAAAATATATTCTCAAATGTTTTGCATGATATTCATTACCGATTCTTGACATGTCGGAGTTTTGTGAAATATTTATTCAGAAACTTTCCTTATATGTCTATGCCAGATCAATATTATAAATTAAAGTGTTTTTATTCAATATACTATTTACTGTAAATGTTTATTGTCAATATTTTTAAATATGTTTACTGTTATTAATGTATGTTTTTTATTCTACTCAAGTTTAAATCTACGTGCCAATTTCACAAAATACTATGCTTAATTAAAAGTTTTATTCAAATGGACTGTTGGTAACAATAACTGAAAATTCACTCATATAATTCAGTGAAATATATTGAAGAATTTATTTTTATAAACTTACATACTCCAGCAAATGCATTTAATATTATTATTGTAAATAACTGGTTTTAAATCTTTACAACATAACTGTGCGAAAGGATAGTTATATTTTACTTTTCTTTGCAATTATTTAAGAATAGAACTCCGAACTACACGGAGCTTTGCACCTAAATAACTCCAAACTGAAGTGCGACTCTAAAGCAAGTCTACATGATCTCTTAACATTCATGTAAATGATATTGTAATGCGTAAACAGTATCAAAGGCCGCATATGTTTCACTTTCATTATATCTTTCAATTTTATGAATCAGTTTGAACTCATCATGTTAAAAAATAAAGTAAATGAAACTAGATTAAATATTACGAGTCCTGGTATACATTAGGACAACTTTTTAAAACGACTTACGACAATGGTATAATCATGAAAATATTCTCCTAGTGGAATGTTTCCCCATTTCATCTGTAGATATCGATCTGCAGCAATGTCATACAATTACTTCAACACTGCCAAATTTCCCTTTTATCAGAGTGTTTATTGAGGGACTGAAAATCAAAGTTTCACTTTTTAAAGTTTATGATGTGACACCCCTTTTTCATACCAAGGCCATAAAATTCACCTTCTAGGAGAGAAATAAATGTAACACGTTTACACCTTTTTAAACAATTCAAAGAAAAGTTTTAAAGCATATGAAGAGCACTATAAAAAGTTTACAATGGAGCATTTTAGACAAAGTTTATCTTCGAAATAATTTGCTTAGAATTAACCAGAAGGTTAGGGAGCGAGAAGTCAGTCCTCTCAAACAACCTCTTAAAAACTCTCTCTGAAACGGTTCAAATTATAAGATACATCAATCCAATCAATTAAAAAAATTTTGAATTTTTTATTCACTACTTTCTTTGAAAAATGTTATGTTAGAAAAGAAGACATAAAGCCGAAGTATAAATATTAAATTTTTTTTTTTAAGCTCTCTCATCATAAATTTCTCGTTAAGTATATCACAACCATTTGCTAATAGAAGATCATCAGTCTTTATATTTTTCAAGCTTTCTTTTTTCTAAGAGAAATTAAATACTTAAAAATCTCGAAATTAAAAGTTTCTCCTATTTAAAATTACTTTGAAGTCAGTTTATAGAGATTTATAGCTGAATATAAATGCAGAACTCGTACAACTCATCTTAAAAGCAGTTAAGGAGTTAGAATTGAAATTACAGTCTACTCCCGTTATGAGAAAAATCCCAAGAGGATCGAAAATTAGTTTCTTACGGACGAAATTTCTTAAAGCCTAAATTAAAATGAAAAGGCTAAAACATTTAGCAGTATTTAGCTTTATTAAATTTTGTTTAAACCGAAGGATTTTAAAGAACTCTCAACTAACTCAAAAAAAAAAAAAAAAAAAAAAAAACTTTGGACTGAAGTCTGATGGGGTGTTTTTCAAATAGGTCGATTTATGTCCATTACTCATATGTTAACCAATAAATTTTCATCTATTAACTAACACCCATTAAGCTAAAAATATTAATTTTACTTTATTTTCTTCACACGAGTATTCCTTTTATTCACAGATAAATTTTGCAACTAATTCTAATAGTGTGATAAATTTCGTAAAATTTTAACAAAATTCAGTAATTTTTTAAACTTCATGTGCTGAGTTTGTCTGCATAGAGTTTAATTATAAAAAAGTATAGTGTATGATAAAAGTAGCATAGCGTTTAATTATATCAAAGACTAACGTAATATATGCGGCATTATTTTCATTACGCAATAAAATATATATTGTCGAAGAGAAAAATGATTTAACTTGCACGATTACAAACACGGATGTTAAGGCAAATCAAGTGACAATAAATCCATTAACTTGTTTATAGAAATTTCAATATTTTATAAGTGCTACAAATTGAAAAGTGATATCATCTTATGGAGAACTTTTTTTGCTCCTTACCTTCAATTTTTTAACAAATATTTCAACCATGTGTGACTTCTGTTCTGGAGGAAATTCATATTAGTAAAAAGGCAGTCCAACTCATAACGTATTATAGAACTTTTGTGACAGGAAATGCTCTACGTTAAAAATTTATCATTTATTTCGATAAATTATAACCAGGGACAGTCAAAAAGACTATCAAATGTTGTATTAGGCAAGAGTTGTACTCCATGAAAACACAGATCAGTAAAACACAGATTTTCAGTCAGGTGCAACAACTAAAACTAAAATTAGATATAAATGAATTCAATCAACAGTTAGCTAGTTCCACCTGCATATCTACACTAAAAGTCAATAAAAATGTTTACACCTTCATGAAACCCATTAATGCTTTTTAAATAGAAATAGGTTTGCAAACATTTTTACTTTCCATTCAGAAAACAGTTGCAGGGAGCTTCTCAATAATTTCGTATGATGCAATATCGCATGCGCTTAAATAAAACAGTCATGTATTCTCAATATCTAATTAAAGTATTATTTCCAGCTGGTATATTCAAGAAAACGGTTAAAAAAATATCCTAATCTCAAGTTTTACTTTCTTATAGCAAGTTTTAATTTTAGATTTTGTTATAAGTTTCAATTTTAGATTTCCCACAACGGAATAATTGATCCTCCGTTATGAAAAATGAAATCTAAAAAAAATGTCTGCTGTGAAACAATTCGAACCCGTAATTCAGATAGCTAAAATCAAGAAATCTGAAAACTAAATCTTCTATTACAAATATATATGGATGGTATACACACTATTAAAACTGCGTAAAAACTGACCTTCGTAAATACGTAAATTCCTGAAGAAATTCAAGGATTTGATGAAAAGATTCTTTGAAAATTAGGAAGCAAATTAGGACAGAGCATGCAAAAAAATACATATCAAACTTATGTAGAATAAAATACGTCAGTCATCTTCACAGAATACGCAATCAGGTCGATTTTATCCGCTTAAATGATCGGGGTTAAATTTTATCTCTCTAAATGATCTTTCTTTCAAGATCTACAAGAAAGTATGCAATTTACATCTCTCATTTATCTGCCACGTCAAAAATCGATAGTCCTCTCTATATCCTTTTAAGAAAAAGAATTTATAGTAATCATTATTGACTAATTTTACAAATTTCCCTTACTTTTTTAATCTTTCATATAGTTGAACCAAAGCGTTCAGATTCACTTTTTTTTTAATTCGTTGAGTACATGGGGCGAAATAACTCTAAACATTTATAAACTTGAAAATAAACTTGATTCGTTTTAAAATAATATTTTACTTACATGCTCACGGGACTTCTTAGGTAATATTTTCTGATTATACCAATGTTTATACTAATTATGTTGCATTGATTATAATTGGGAGACAGATGTTTATTTTCGATATTTACAGCTTTTTCGGGATTAATCTATGTATGCGGACATGCGTATAAGGAACTAGAAAGGGGAAGGGTTCTAGAATATACCTGCACAGCTTCAAAACAACATGCAAATAGTATCATTTCGCAGGACTGTGCTGTCCTTTCATTACGGAGAGAAAACTTACGCAAAATTTCTAGGCATGTGACTCGTGGTTGCTCTTTTGTGGTGATACCCGGCCGTTTACCTTGAAGTGAATCTCCCCCCCCCCCCCCAAAAAAAAAAAAAAAAATTAAAAAAATAAATAAATAAATAAATAGTCAGCCCACCTGACAGTTGTACCATACAACCATAGATCACCTAATTTACCGTAAATTCTCACCCACATGAGACAGATCGAAAATCTTGATCTTCGGCGTACATCATTAGTTTTTCTTTAACTTGGGCGCCTCTAAAACGACTCAAGTTCTCTCATACATTCACATTTATATCCTTTTTTTCCCCTTAAAAACAAGGCTTGGTAGACAGTCGAACACGGACCCCCTGCTTACCGTACAAGTGCGCTCACCATTAATTACACCATTGACTAAGCCAATGATCTCTCTTAACAAGTTTCAAAGCGATATAAAAGTATATTTACTAAATATTTCTTTCTCTGAGTTACATCAAAGGTAATTAAGGTAGAACATTAATACTTAAAATATTGTAAATTTTGAGATAAGTACGCGTTATATTTTCACAGTTATCTATACCAATGTATTTTTCAACAAGAAAATAAATTGAATCAAATGTAAGGTAAAGGTACCAGTAGTTGACCATTTAAGGGAAGTGCCCCATATAAACTGTAATACAACTAGTGGATTACACTGAATCACAAAAAGCATGTATTAACCTTATCTTAGACCCTTCCTGAATGAAAATATCAACTGTAATTTTTTGTGAATGAAGCCTTTAAATTTTTTTTTATCCATTTTTGGAAACTCAGTTTCTGCGTTAGAAGTTGACCTGCATTGTTTTAGTAGTTGACCACCATTTAAAAAAAAAACAAAAAAATTGCGTAATTAAAACTACAGTACTTAAGTAGTAGCATTATTTTCTTTTAATAATTAATTTTAAAATAACTTATACAGTTCACAATAAAATTTAAATTTGTAACAAAACATTTAGATATTAAGAGGTATTCCAGATAAAGGCACAGCATATATATTTCGAGTTTTATATCTTGCCTATATATTTTGATCTTCTCGATTGCCTGTCCATATGTCGGATGAGGATGGCAATTTGGTCAGATTTTCAATAGGAATTTGCTCATTAAGGAACTGAAATCCACGCTCAAAAAATTCCCAATGCGCAATTCATCAATTTCAGGCAAATTCATTAACTCATGATTTTCAGATTAGGTTACTTATTTTCTTGATATTTTAACTGCTTGTGGATTCCACGGAAATAATCCACCTTTTCTAAATCCGTTGTTTAGAACAGAATGAGAGTTACGTGTTTGTTAATTACTTCTTTGAGTAAATATGAATTTTATTTTTTTTTTATTTATTATTATTTAAATCAGAGCATCGAGTTTCGCAGTCCTCCAATCATGAACTTTCTTTTTCCAGCCTCCCTTAAGGGCCTGTTCACATAGGAGTCCGTTGCGTTGCGTTAAGGAAAAGATGACGTTGCGACGAAAATAAACCAATCATAGGACTCCAAACGATTAGCAATGAAATTTTTAACGCCTATGATTGGTTTATTTTTGTCTCAACGTCATCTTTTCCTTAACGCAACGCAACGGACTCCTATGTGAACAGGCCCTTAACCCTTTGAGGGGCGCCGTTTGCACAGTGCAAACGCCTATATATAATCTTTTTTTCCCTTGCATTCAATGTATTGCAGTTAAATGAACAGAAAATGGTTAGTATTGCCATCTGTTATCAGTTTGAAGAAGAAAAAACATTTTTCAACCTTTAATTAGAAAAATTTTCAACATTCTATAGGTTAAAAAAATCGGGAAAAAAATCTGCACTGTGAAAAGATGGAATGTTGTTGCCCTTGAAAGGGTTAATGTTCTGAATACCGCAACATTCATCGGCTGTAGAATACGTGTCGCGTTTGGGTAGCGGGTAACCAACACGATCCTATTACTTTCACAAAATGTGCTTGTTTCAAAACTTAGGTGAGATGCATGGCCCTCTATAAAGTGTATCACTGGTAAAGTCAATTTATTGCTTAATAGCCAGGGGAGGAAAATATCGGCGATGAACTCAAAAGAAGCTTCACACTTCATCAACCCTGAAAATTAACCCTATTAAAAACTAATTATTATTAATTCAATTAAAAAATTTGAATTTTGTTCCTGACGTACATTCTTTTCTTGTTAACGTTGTGTATAGCTCACATTACAGCCATTCTTGCTTAGTTGTATTTGCAACAAAGCAACCCTATGATTAGACTTACATTGCAATTGAACACGGCCTACTTTAAAAGAAGACCATCTAAAGTGTCAGTAATTGACCAGGTGGTCATCTACCAAAAAAAATGGTTCACTTATGCATATAATTAAAATTACTTTGTCCCTTAAAGTATTTCAATCAAATAAATGGAATACAGATTGTTGTTAAAAAAATTAGCCCCAGGAAGTTAATAATTGACCACCCCGGTCAACTTTTAGAATTAATGATAAAACTAGAATTCAGTAATTGACCCCCCCCCCCCAAGAAACAATGGATTTTAAATTCTGTTATAAAACAAACCCATTTATCATTTATAACACACTATTTAAAGATAAAATGTTTAAAAAAACGACTTACCAAAATGTAACACTTGGTCATAATTGTTACAAAAAGTGTTGCTGTAAACATGCATGTGAAGAAAATAAAAGAACACTGGTTAGAGAGGTTAGCAAAGGCAGCGAGCCAGTGACCTGCACGTCGTTAGCTCGATGCCTGTCGCTAACAAAACCACCACCGTGTATACTAATAGCGGCTGGTGCACAAAAAAAATCTGTCGTTGCTGCGACGTCCTCCAAGTTCCCAAAATACCTCTGGAGGTGCTGGGTCAAGTGGTACAGTCCCATCACCTGACTCGGTTCAAAATTCGCGGACCAACGTATAAAAGTCTAACCTGTCTTGAGGCAATGGCACCCCCTCTTCTGAGGATAATGCTTCGCCCTATTCGCAGACACGACAAAAAAGAAACAGACAAAAGAGCACTGATTTACGCATGTATTAGCTCCAGAGTAACTGCCGCTATTTCTACCCATGATCAGGGCCGGATTTCTGCCTAGGCCTACGAGGCCCCGGCCTAGGGGGCTCCGTTGGCTTTACATTAGCTCAAAATCCTGGCTTGCCTTATCAAAAAGCTTCATCGAAAATAATATTATAATAAATATTTTACTACATTTTGTTACTACATATTTTTACCACACATCTGCAAATTTTATAGAATAACGTAACTATAGTAACATAGACTGTATTATTCTGACGTTTATTAAAGTCATTTAAGTCGATTAAAAATTATATGTTCTGTACTAGTGCATTTAATTAGCTAAGTTTCCAAAACAGCTTCGAGATGGTGGGGGGGCCCAAATGTCAAGTGCCTAGGGGCCCTGGGTCTCTAAGGGCCTGTTCACATAGGAGTCCGTTGCGTTGCGTTAAGGAAAAGATGACGTTGAGACGAAAATAAACCAATCATAGGCCTCCAAACGATTAGCAATGAAATTTTTAACGCCTATGATTGGTTTATTTTTGTCTCAACGTCATCTTTCCCTTAACGCTACGCAACGGACTCCTATGTGAACAGGCCCTAAGTCCGGGCCTGCCCATGATGCATTACAAATACGAGAGTTTCACAGTTTTAACCACAAATAGTGCTACCTGTCAAATAGATCTTTTTAAAAACATTAATATTGATACAATCCTTTTTTTTAAAACAAACGGTCAACTTCTGGCTCATGGTCAACTACCGGTAACATTACCCTAAATCGTTAAAAATAATAATAATAATTTGTGCATGTTTCAGTTGTGCATAGTTCGGTTCAAAAATAGAGGATTTTTTGGCTTAGAGAATGTGAATCAGTTAAAACATCGTAATGAAAATTAACCGTGAAAATTACTACAGTGTGATATTTATTATAGTATTTTTAAGCGTCTAATTTGTTAAAATTAAAAGCAACGAAACCAGTACTAAGTACATTGATAGCAAAGAAATATGTAATGGTTAAACACTTGAGGAGGTTCTGAATAGAATAAAAAATAAAAAAGATTTGCCACAAAACTTTTTAATGGTATACAAGTACAGAGATATTTTCCCTTTAATTAAATATACTATAATAAACTGTAAAATACTTTATTTTAAACATTAAATACTGCTTGACATATTAAACACCATTATTGGCTTGCAACCATAAAAATCGATTCAATATTACATTAAACGTGGAGTGTGTGGTCTAAAGGACTATTTTAATTCAATAAATATTATTTAATCGATTTTAAAATAGATTTTTTATACAGTATTTTCAATTGGAAAGAAGCAAATTGAAGCGGTAAACAAGAGTTAACAATTTTAAAACACGTCATATCTTTTCAGGTGCCTATTTGAAACAAAAATACTCACCATAAAAAAATCACCTTCCGTTACACAAATATTGAACTCAGGTTCAATGATTTTAATGTAAATAGGGGAGGGTGGTAACGCGAACGCTTTGAAATGAGTCATGCGAGGTTGGGGAGGAATTGAAGGGTGCTGCAAACACTTTTTTTTTTAAGTTCGTTTCATTTGCTCGTTTTAAGGAACGAACAATGAGTAAGGACTGTTAATAAATATTAAATATGCTGAAGTGCAGTGTAATTATTCATGTGATAGTCTTTAACACGAAAAATTTGCTCTTGGGATATTACGATTTTGTGACACCTGTCACTTACGAATTTCCACAACCAACTTCTCGGAATAATATTTGGAACATTAAAAAAATAATTTTTTAAAAATTATCTTTTAAAAATAATTTTTAAAAATGCTATTAAAAAACTGTTAAAAGCTTTTTTATATTTCTAGATACTGATGCGTTTTTCTCGTTAACTTCTGTTTATTCTCAAGCTGTATATATACATTTCGTAAATGGCAGTATATTTAACATATAAAATTTGATCTTTGAGACTTTCTTTCTAATTTAGATGACGTCCGCTGAAAGGAGGGGGAGGGGGAGTGCTGCTTCCATTTTTTTTTTTATAAATAGGTACTTTGAAAATATAATTTTAAAACTAATAACTAATTTTATGTGTCAAATATATCCTTCCGTTTTGTTACCCAGATGCATATAACGCCAAAACTTGTTTTTACAACAACAAAAAAATGTACTCGCAACAAGAGGTGGCACATAATTTCCCAGTATAACGGGTCTTTCTTTTCCAAAACATAACGATGAAGAACATTTTGGTTATATGCCAACGCATGGCACACTGCCACATTGAGTCGCCATTTGTTAAACTTTGCTTGATAAACACTTTCACTTTGAGGTAGTGAAAATCAGACTATTATGTTGGCAAGTGCCTAAAAGATGCAGCCCTCACATTACAAAATCCAAGTTTAAGAGACAGTTAAAATAGAAAAAACACGAAATTTTTTGAAAGATAATGAAATTTTTCAGTTGAAGAAAGGATAAAAATCTATAAAATGTCATTGCATAATGGCGACCGGTACAGGAAGATTATACTTTGATTCTCAAAAGAGTAAAATTATTTAAGTTCATATATTTTAAATTACGTCTTAACGTCAAGAGTTATGTTCCGGCTGTAACAAGGAAAACGAAAAAAAAAACGCAACTAGCTCTTTCCTTAAGAGGTGAGCAAAATTAATTTAAGGAGTTTCAATAAAACTTTCACATTTTGAATTTCCAACTATCTTTCTCATTTTTATCAAACTTAAGCAATGCTAAATTCATTGAAAGTACTTTGATCATTTTTTACTATTTACTCATAAATGATAGCAAGAGATTGTTCAAAACAAGTAAATGATAAGCTGCACGAGAAGGTTGAACATGTGTCATTCATTTTTAACAGGCGCGTTAAAGAAATTTCATCTTTTTTATTTTTTCCAAATATTCATTTTGGCTTTCCGTAAAAGAGAAGTAGCTTCACTGAGGAAATTCTACCTCAGTAGTTAATAAATATCTTAAACAGATTGTGAACAGATTCCATTCAATATCACAAATACCTTTTTCATATCAATCACTTTTCAATTACTTCAGGGGCATAAGTTGAAAATTTTTCTTTATTTTAATCTTAAACTTCATAAAATATCGGTTCCTGTGACTATGGCCTTAGAAAATATTCTAAAAAAGATAATAATATTGCAATTATATTAAACAATGAACAGAATTCCTAGAATATATAATTTTCATCTTAATGAAATAAAAAAAGTACTTAAGTCGAAAACTTTAAAACAGCATTTTTTAAAGTTTTTAAGTTCAGTGTTTTAATTTCCTTAATAGAAGCTCGTTTGACTTTATTTTACTTTCAAATGCCCAGGGTTCCTAAATGCAATGTTTTGAAAGTCAATAAACTTCCACTGTTTGCCCCTACCTTTCTAAAAGGAATAAACACACACCCTCAAACAGTTTTGCTTTTTTCCGAAACAAAGTTTCCCAATAACTCCACTTCACTGAATGAGAAATCATGAAATGATTATGTTTTTTGAAGAAATTGCAAACTGTTGAAATACAAAACACATTTTCTGTCAATTTTAACATTTAGTAGCTTAACATACAAAAAAGAGTGTAATAATGAAGCCTTTGTTCATTCTATTATCTTAATCAAAATTCACAAATTGCTTTTAACATAATCTTTTGAACGGATTCTTAAAATTCTCTGCGTTCACATGAAGAATTACTGAAATCATAACTGGAAAGTAGCCATCACATGTGCGCTTCTTACAACATATACTATTACTCTTTAAATATTTGAATGCATAATATTATTTATAACAGAAATTCTTCAGCTTTTCGTCTGTATCAGATAACGAAGTGACCGAAACATTTCTCGTTAATTACTAAGCTTCGAAATCCTTAGACTTCAAACCGTGAATGGAGTGGAGTTTTCACACATTTATTTAAAAATTCTCGTCTTGCTTTGCGTTACAAATGACATTAAAGCTTCGGTTTTCTGCTAAGTGCCCATCCTGAAGTTATACATCCGATACATGAATTGCAGATTAACATAAAATAACAATAGCAATCCATTTGCCACCAGTTTTCTAAAGAAAACTTGTATGACATTACTTCTATAAGTTCCATGAAGAAAGAAATGATAAAAAGTATTAAAATTCCCCTATGGATATTTCGTGCATATGTTATGTTTAAAAAATGTAAACCTTATTAGGCTATTTCTAAAGTATTGAAAATCGTTGTTATGTTCTTTATCCTTTTACGCTAAAACTGCGGTTTATTTTTCTAAAGAAAGAGAATAATACGCCACCTACATCGTATAGGATATACGAGCACTGGGCTCGGGTTTGAATCCCGACTACAGCATTGATGTTCCTGTGCTGTTCCCTAATAGGAATCAATGTAGGTTGACCTATAGTGTGTTCTCATATTAAAGAAGCCAACAAATTCGTGATGTATTTGAGCAAATACACTCAAGACAAGTGACCTTATTGGAAGAAAAAGAATAAATATCATACTTTATTTTCCTTTTTTGTTCCTCTTGAATTGAGTTTATCATACTTTTACAATTTTAAGTTTAGTAAACAGATGAGTTTACATCTGTAACCACTGAAAATGGAAGCATAACGCCTCGTAATAACAACGATAAAAGTTATAGTCAGGGAAATCAAGGGTAAAGTGGAATGCTTGTTCGTCACAGCTGGTCCTGAGACCACTAAAGGTCATGAAATACAGTAGAATATGTCTCTATAGACTCGAATTATACTGTTAAGTTAATGCGTACGCGAGCGTTTTTATACTGTTACACGAATTCCGTTCGAAACAGAAACATTGTCAGGATAACCTGCTCTAAACGGAATCTCCGTGATATATAACTATATTTACAAACTTTCGGCACGTATAGCATTGATCCAGTGGCTTAAAATCTGCCATCAAAGAGCGAATACCAAAATGAAAATCTCTGTCATTATTTTCCAAAGTAAACTGAAAATCGATTTACATTGTTGATTCTCAGAAGTTTCTTCCCTGAACTTATTATATATAGATACATGTATAATAAAGTGATTATGCAAATTCAATAGAAATTTTTATTTTTATTTGAAACGTTAAATACTTTTATTTATTAATTTTTTCTGCTTATATTATAGCTTAACTATTATATTCATATTAGCTCAAAAATACAGGTGGTTTTCATTAAAAAAATAAAATGTGGAGAATCATTAAACTTTTGTCTGAGGGATTCTGCTCATGAACTGAAATATCTTAGAAAAATATTAGCCCACCCCCCTTTTTTCAGTGACTTCAGCTTTGCAAAAAAACGTGTCTGTATGGTACTTTTAATATTGTTGCTTTTACAACGTATACTGTAATAGCGCGAGGATGTTATCTTTTAACGTCTCGCTCATAAAATGTATACGCGTAATTTGTAAAACTTCTTTAGAATATATATATATATATATATATATATATATATATATATATATATATATATATATATATACGGTGCCGTAACTAGCCATTCCAGTGCCCTGGGCAAGAATTTGTATTTGGGCCCCTTAATTAATTAGGTTTGGGAAAATAATAAAACAAATACAGCATTTTGGGCCCTCTTCCAAGTGGCCCTGCATGGGTGCCCCTGTTGCCCCTGCCTAGTTACGGCACTGTGCATATATATATATATATATATATAAGCATTAGTGAAGACTTTTTAATCTGAAGGTTTAAAGCTATGAAAGAACCAATATGTTATTCTTTAACACTAGAAAGATGGTTGCCATCATTTTGACGGTTCCGGACATACTATTGAGCGCTATGTTGATGTTCTCAGGCTTCTGAAATTTTATGATTTTTCTAATTTTAAGTGAAATATGCACACACATTTACAAATTATATTCGATAGTAAAGAGGGTGAGAAAATTTGTTGTATACCTACTAAGACTGACAGCAGTCGATTTGACAGCAATATAGAAAACAGGCAAAAACCCTTAAAATAATACCGGAAAAATGTTAGTTGCTTTTCGTCTCTTCCCCCTTTTGCTAATAACAGAAATATTGGCTCTACGGAAATATTGGTGTTGAAAAATAAGGGATGCACAAACCATGCATATATTTTTATAAACCATACCAGGTTGACAGCTCGGCATACCTGTATAAAAATATATCTAAATATATACTAATTTATTAAATATTGGTATGTAATAGTTCAAAATTTAAGGTATTCAACCATTTAAAAAAACATTAAATATTTAATATTCTTGATTTTATTTCCAACCGTCAAAATGGCGGCGTTCAGTCGTTTTGGTAAGAAAAAATTCCCGTCTTTTTAGTGTTAAAATGTTGATTTATAAACTCTATCATCTTGAGTATGCAAAAAAAAAAAAAAAAGATTTTCCTCGTAAACGGAATATGCCCCACACACACCTCAATAGCATACTGTTGGCTATTTTACTATGAGAACCCGACCCCCACGTGATATGAGTTTTCTACGCTAACCACAATACAATGTGGACTAACCAACTTCCTTCATAAAGGGGAACTTTTAATTCAATTTCATATAAACCTTTCATACAGAAAATTAAATAAATAACGTACCGTGTTGTATTAAAATTGCTGTCTGGTTTCCTGTTGAATTCCCTGAGGCTAACACATTAACTGAATTTTCGTTGATAAGTTTTCTGTGTCTTATTAGAACGATTTGGTACTGGTAAAAAGGAAAGCAGTGATTAGCTTTGCAGAGTTGCAGCTCTTGTGAGAATTTTCAGACCAGGATAGGCGTTAGGCAGAAACTTCTATGCACTGCTAGAGTAAAGATTCTTGATATGATAACAATATCAAAGAAAAGTTTTTTAAAATATATTTTCCCTTATTAGTAACAAAAATTGTCCAAGTGCTAATAAATGAAAAAAGACTTAAAATAGGTTAATACTGGAGAGTGATACCTGAAAATTTGCTTCCTTCAATTAAAGGAAAACTATAAAGAAAAAAATTTCATTAATAGTAAAGAAAGTGGATAAAATAGGATAATTGGAAGATAAATGACAAACAGATTTGAATTTACTTTTTCTTAAATTTCGGATGAGCTCTACCATGCTTTCAGTGAATGCATACAAAGTATTATTTTTGAATCATAGGATAATAAGAGTTTTCTACAAAAGAAGAAATACTATTTACAAAACTAATGTATGTAAAAGAGGAACATTGCAACCTGATTTTAACTAGTATTGAAGAGATTAAAAAAAAACGAAAATCGATTAAAATCTTGTAATTTATTCCAAAATTAGAAGCATGGTACAGTAGATTAAAAGAAAGCGACATACCGATATATTAATAAAAATAAAATAGAAACGCAGTGCTCCGGAATGTGGTAACATAAGTAAAATAGTCATCCAAATCCTAACAATATGCAGTCGATATTTAACCCCATATAATTCAATATAGTTAGAAGTATCTTGATTTTAAAACAATTTATTTACAGCAGTTACTTATCAAAGGGGAAAATACGTTATAAGAATGCTACATTATAAGAACAACATATGCATTTAACTGAGTACTGAAAGTCATTCTCGTTCGGAATCGGCTTTAAGCAGTATGTCCCGGTCTAATTAGCCCTCTTGTAGCAAAAAAGGACTGAAACGCTCTCAACCAACCAACCTACTGAAAATCTTTCATACTACACTTTTCAGCTTCAGTCATAGTGACAACACTTTTTTTTTTCCTCGTGAAACTCACTACTCCCGATTTTACGACGAAAATTGATTAGGAAAAGCCAATTGATGATGTTGGTAGTAGACAAAGGATAGCGAAAAGTTATATGAAATGAATGTAAGAGTGGATGATCATTGTTTATTCAATATTCTAAAAAATATTGAAGGTATGCTTGCCCTGTCAGCCAATCATTATTTTAAAATCAGGTAGCTTGTCTCGGTAAAGGCTTATTACATTTCTTGGAAAACTATTTCATACTTTACATTTTAATCCATATTTTTGATTGAAATAAATGCATTTCGGTCAACAAGTATTTCTTTTCGTTCTAGTATTCACAGTGCTCAGTTACCACTGCTGTGGAAGAACGTGCCAACTGCCCCTCTCAAATAATCCGTTCTCTTTCTCCATTTATTGCACCTTAGTCTTGTCAGTTTCTGGTGAGTGGCTTTCGCCTCTACTTTTTTTTTCCCGTTCTGAAAATCAACTTGATCTATCTCCTTTGGGAACCTCCTTATCTCACTTTTTTTTCTTCACGCCTTCTTTTACAGCTTCTCTTTTAGATTAGTGTTTCCTCGACTCCTGGAAGACCTCCTATTCTCCCTCCTTGGTAAAGAGTCCAGCACCTGATTACTCGAAACTCCTGACGTCAATCCCGCTACCTGTATCTGGCAATAAGAAATCATCCCTAGGCTCCTGACAGGAAATCCTTTCTGTATCGACTAACGGACCTTTGGACAATCGAAACTTTTATTTACTATTTATGCTTATATATACATACATACATATATATACATATATATATATACATACATACAAAGAACCAAAAGCTATTTAAGCCTAACGGAAACATATCAAGCCTGTTTTCAGGGTAAAATTGTAAAAAGCTAAAAAAAAAAATTGTATCTGTTAAACAGAGTTTTACAAAGTTGCTAGGAACTAAGTGCCTGCTGCCGAGGGTGGAAGTCAGTGTAGGCAACTCGATCCCATTTGGAGCAACAAAACCCTCGTCCCTATTATCAGATTGGAAAGAAAAAAGTACATACATCTCTGCTTCTATTTGTTTTCCCTCAGAATCCTCAATATAAAAGTGCCAAAGCATCGTGCTTCTTTTGACACTTAAATGAAACCCATTTTGGATCAAGCATTCTCGATTAGACGACAAATTCATTTCAGAAATTAACGCGTTCCTAAAGTACTCAACTGAATACATATCTAGAGCGAACCAATGCGCTACTGGCCTGTTTAACCCATAGTTATAACCACATAGATCTCACATCCATGTCATAAATGTTTTTAACCAGTTCTTAATATTGTTACGGATGATCTCTGGAAAAAATATATGTTTCTGTAATTGCTTTTGTGTCGTTATTTGTCACATATTCCTTCTTCTGAAGAAATGTTGATTCAAAGCAAGGCATTCTCCACCTTTGCTATGATGCCAAATATTCAACAACTGTACCGTTAGTTGACGCCCGAAATGCAACTTTTGATTGAGATACAAGTCCTATTTATAAGTAGCTGTAGCATGAAGGAAAGAGTTGCTTACGCCCAAGCTGATCAAGGAAAGAAAAGATCCAAGTACAAAATCAGACAGGTGGAAGGAGAACCGGAGTTCTCCATTACATATCACATTTTTTGAGACATTGTATATGCACTATTTCTAGATGTAGTTGTTATTGTATATTATACAAGAGCATCAGACGGGCATTAGGCCTCAGAGTTCCGTAGTGTTGTCGTACTGCATCGATAACCAATCCTGTTGTCTAATTCCAATCGGATGAATGGAAAAGATTTGTGCCGCCAACTTTTTAAAAACCAATCAAAAGCTATTAAAAGGGCCAAAAATGATTGCGCTCGTTTCTTGGGCTGCGTCAGTTATGATAATTCAATTGAGCTGCACGCTGTTTCTGAAAAGAATGCCTAATTCTCTCAAAATACTAACTTCAAAAAAAAAAAAAAAAAAAAAAAATGGGGTGTAATTCAAATATATTGCTTCCTAAGGAGAGACAAAATTCTAGACCTGTCAAGCTATGTAAAAGACCCTGCCCATTTTTCATGTGCCAAACAAGAGAAAGAAATAAACTGTAGAAGGCAAAAAAAGCTGAGAGATTACGAGACGAATTGCAGTCAAGAGCAGTTTGCAGCTCCTTCATTTAAATTCTTCTCTTTAATTTTGATCAAAATAGTCTTCCAAACAAAAGTGGACTAAATTCAGCGACTTGAAATGCCAAAAAGACGAAACATATCACCGAAACATTTTTTCTCATTAATCGTCTATTTATTGCGAACTTTCTCTTTACTGCACCTAGATTCTGAAAGTTTTGGTCAAACAGCCAGAAAACGGGCGGGTGCCATCAGCTCTGCTAAGCACAGGTTCCGAGAAGGGTCTTTTGTACCAAGAAATTGTACGAAAGTACAGAATACGGGACCAACTCATCTTTTCGTACTCATTTTCTGAAACTGGATTCTCAGCCGGTAGAAGTAGCCTCTAGCGGTCTTCTCAAAATTACTTTTCTAGATGAAATTCGTTTCCCGTACTTATTCTCCTCGACAGAAAAGCCTTCCGATTCAAGGCAACTATGCAATGGTCCCTTAATAGAGCTCAATTAGGCGAGAAGAGTTTTTGGCGCCCAATCGTTGCTTTCCAATTATGGCACCTGTGTTTAACGCTTCGTAGATCTAGTCACCATTATTCTGTAAGTATACACCGGACAATCTTTTCAATCTCAAGCACTTCTTTCACAATTTCCTGGATTGATGACTCAATTATCAACGAGCTTATGAGTGTCAATATTTTCGGGGCTCACAAATCGAATTTGTTTCGTTGACTGACAGAGAAAGTTCTTCCTGCGTTTCAAATTGTTACTAGTGTGGTTTTACAAAAGCAATACACAGTGCTTTGAAATTGATGTGGCTTTTCTTTACAGTTGTTTGTTGTATTGCGTGTCGTTGATTTTCTAGTATTTGGCTGCGGCGGCGAGACAAAAATTGGATGCTCAGTTTTGTCGGCGACGTTTGTTATTACTACTAAGGAATTATTTACACGTATTGTAAAATATATATGAGTGTTATTGTATTGGAAAAGAACAGCTGAATTTCTATGCAATTATTTGTTCTAACAAGCTGTTTTACTGAGTTGAGGAGGAGATATATTTTCCCCAAAGCCTTATTAGTTTAAAAGAAAACAATTTCCCCCGGTCCAGTCTGAATGTGGACGGGACTAGGGGAATCAACCCCGTTTCACGAGGCCACATATCAAACATTATTTTAAAAGTTAATTTTCCATCCAGTCAAGGCATATCAAATGAAAGGCAAATCCCCTCACATATCACAAGTGAGAGCATGGAAACAAAAGAGGGAGGAGCCTCTCCGCGATAGATGCCTGTAATTCGCGAAAAGTAATTAGATAAGACAAGGGAACACAGGAATGCAGTTCCTCCTCATATCTTCATATCGCAGGTACCGAGATGAAACGATTTGTTCATTCTTTAGTCATGAACCATATCATATTCCACTTTGACATTTTTTACTCAACACTTTCGTGAAATGTTTAGAAGTGAGTGTAAAATGTGTTGAGATTTTGTGTTTCTTACATTATTCCATTTCGACACTTGTATGTCTTGTGAAGCAGAAGAAATAACACTTGCTTCGAGTCAAATTGTTTCTGGTTAGCACAATTATTCTATGGCGATATAATGAGCACAACTACTCTACGTGTAACCTAAACAGTATTGCTAATTTTTTTCGATGACTGTACAGGAATGCTCCATATTCTGTATGGTAACTAATAATAAAACTGTTGTGAAGTTTTGACTGTGTTTTTAATTTGAAATACCTCTAAGTTTTACACCAAAATCATTTTAATGATATCCTATTTTGATACAATAATTACCAATAGCGAATTCAGAAAAGAGAGGAAAAATAAATGAAATATGGTGTAAATCAATTATTGCATATTCAAATTAACACCAAAATATTGCCACCTAGTGAACAGTAGGATTAAAAAATAATATACTCATTTTTATATGGGTATATGTTTATATCTATATATGAAGATAAAGATTCATAAAATCTATCAAGAGATGAGAACTAACAACAATCGTAGATAAAAATAGATGAGCACTGTTTCTTCATCAGAGAACCAAGGATACTAATGCAAAGTGTGTTTCTGATTTGTTCATTCTTAAAGATAAACATGCAAGGGCACTAAATACACACAAAAAAAAACAATAACTTAACCCCGAAACCTGAAAATGATTACTGAGACATAGAGAGGGGGGGGGGGGGATTAACACTTCCATAAAGAAAATTGAGAAGATGCAAAGACACATTTGCATCAAACTCAATGAACACAATGAGAAACTGCTCACTTAAAACAGTCATAGCAGGATAGTATAAATAGTTAAAACAGATATTAGAATTGATAATAATACAAATTCCTATTAAGATATGTCTGAAATTATATACAAAATGGTTATGAGAATAAAGGATTAGAGTTATATTAATATTTGTTTCCATTATTTCATTAGATTTTTAGTTTCAGTTTCTTTTAGTTTTCTCCAATGTGTGAAGAGAACAAAAAGAATACTGTCAAACAATAGGTTAAACATAACATAATACATAGTGTTACTAGTTAAATTTTATGTTGCAAAATTGATTTTAAAATAATTGGAAAAATACTTGACTATGTTTTTGATATCATAAATGAACAATATGCACACACTTACTTATACAATTTTATAAAGAACTACTTAAATATACTTAATGGAAACAGCATATTCAAGAATAAAATTTTATTATTAAATATTTATACAATTTTTTACAGTATAAATGGATTTACTCAGAAAATTTATATATTACAACAACATAGAAATATCTCACTATTTTAGCACTGATATGTATTCAGCTTATGAATTTGTTCTTAGTATGACATCTATAGTAACTTTAACATTTTTTGGGACCAATTCACCTACTTTCTCAACAGCATTAGGTTTGAAGCAAGTAATTTAATTTATGACCATGTAGTAAAACTCCAATTTTATCAATGGGCCAGATATCTTTGGTAAAGTATAACTAACTATCGCTCAGCAGCAAACAGATATGACATTCCAATTAATTTCATGGCGATCACTAGGATGAACATCTCTTGCACAATTTATAGTAATTTTTTTATATATACAAGTAAATAGATTGTTCATAACATGTCCACTGAAAGTACCTTTATCTTTCACTTTTGTTACCCTGTAATAACATGTGATAAAATTTAGAATTTCTTCCAACATCCAATGATATCAAAAATATAGTTTCACTGAAGTAAAGCTCATACAGTGCCAAACACGCAACAATATGTACCTCACAGTTTCTTCAGTACCTGGATAAGATGTGTGCTGTGATATATGCTAGCTTAATTTACATTTCTTTGGGAAAATAAGGTATAGATTATCGATTCAAAGAATTGATTGGAATAAATATGGCTAAAATTATAACATCTGGCATTTATACACAGCAAAGTTAAGCTTCTGTTGTTTTATTTAATTTTAACTATACATATCTCAACATTTCAATTTATAAAAAAATACATCTTATTCTATTCCATCCAATAAAAATACTCTAAGCTTTAAACACTGTCTTATGTCTGAAGTACTATCTCTGGCAAAAATTATTTAACTTGGTCTTCTAATAAAACAAACAAATCAGACACAGATTTTTAAGTTTTTAATCAAGCTATGAAACCATATGTTTATCAAGTTTTGAAGTCAAAGGACAACAATGTTACATGCACAAACACCTGCTATTCTTCTGCAGTTACAGGATTCTTCAATTTCCTCACTATAAATTCCATTAGAAAAATATTTTCCAGCAGTACTTTTTTCACTTGATATCCTCTTTGAAAGAAATAATACTAATAGAAGTGCTCAGTTCCAAAAACTACAATGCTGTAATTTTTAGATTTCCAATAACAAAATAAATACTGAAATTTATAAAACCTTTGTCAATAAATTTGACTAAGTAACGACACTATGAATATTAAAGATTATTTACCATCTCTGAAATAAATGAATTTTTTGTACCTGGGTCTTCTCAGACAGCCATTTATACAGTATGTCACCATATTGGGAGATTCATTAAACCACGAAAAGTATAACAAGTATGTTTCCTTCTTATTTAAAGAATTTGCCAATTCAGGAATCCATGTACCCAATGTCCGAAACAGAGAATAATATTACACATATGTACAACAGAATGTATCAGTTTTACTACAATTTTAATATTTGAGAATTTGCAGCATAAAGCTCCCAGTGAAATTATTACAATTTTTATATGTCAATGCAACACTCAGATATCTTGCATTTCTTATAGGAAACAAACTACTTTAAAAGTCACATTAAACTCATTGATATTACCACCTAAGGCATAAACCAACAATCTTCTTCATACATATAATACAAATGATTAACATATGAATTATGTACACATTTGTGTCTCTGTATTAAACTTGTATATTATTAGTGGTATATAAAACTTGAATACTTAACTCGATACCTCAGTTATAATTTTAATTCCCATTTTATTTTAGTAAAGTAAAAAACATTTCAAGATACATGCTTATACATTTTTGATAATTTCTAATATTTTGTTCATTAGGGAAGTTATTCTAATAAAAGTGCTTACAGCATGAAAAGACAGAAGTTACAGAATGCTGTCTAATATGTTTCAGGGCTCAATTTGTTTTCCATCTGTTTCACCACCTCTCATAATTATCTAGGGCCATGTTTGTTATTGACTGTATTATAATTTTTCAATTACCTCTACTCATACTTACTTTCATACTAACCTTGTGTCATTTTGGATAAATTAAAGTACAATGCAAACAACAAATTCAGTATTTAACAGGGATTTTTTTTTAATATGGTGTGAAAATTACAAAACTTAGATTAAAATAAATACAGAAAAATATGTGCAGTTAATACCATCAACAAAAATGATGTGGTGATACCTACTTTTGCTAAAAAAAAATTTTATTTAATAGTTGCCAAAAAAATTTTTTTTGTTACATTTCAGCACAGACATGTGCTATAGTTAAAAGACATATTTGAGTAAACAGAAATGAACATATATAAATAAAACTGCTAATTTCAAACTCCAAGATTTTAAAAGTACATTATATGGAGACTGCAGCTGTATATTCTGCTTATTACTAAGTGGGTAAAATTTTTTAACAATATTTCAACTGAAATATTGGAAAGCACCCAAAATGTGAACAAACCAAAGTTCAAAAGCTTAAATTTCTTACTATTATAATTACTTTCATACTGAGTTTCCAGAATTTTCCCTTTTTTTTTTTAGTGTTGGCTATGGGAAATATTACTTTAATACAGTAATACACAATTATATTTAAACTTGATTTTTCTCTTTAAAAGAAATTCAGGGAGAAAAATTGCATGTCAAACTTTAAATAGTATCATGGTAAAATTTGCTTAAGTTGGAATATTTCCCTTTTTATTTCTCCTAAACTCAGAAACTGTACAAAGAATATAACAGAAAAGAAACAATTTTTAGAAAAATATTTATTTGAGCATCTAAAAATAAAATACTACTTTTAAACTTTTACATCAATATTCACTAAATCCAGGCATAGGGAATGTTGAAGCAAACTTTTCCACATCTGTCCTTAATGATTTCATTTTGGCTCGGATCTCTTCGTCAGTTTCTAAAAATGCTTTGAATTCTTTAACAGTTTTACCTAAGTAACCATAAAAAAATAATAAGCTTTAAATACTATACAGAAAATTTAAAACAGCACACACACATATGTATAATATTAGTAAGAATATACTTTTCTAAGCTTAAGTTTATATGAAGGATTATTAAAAGATAACAAACCTGATTTTGATTTGGCCTCAAGAGCTATTTCAACAGCTCGATGAATAAATTCAACAACCTGTACAAAATCATTCTCCTTGAAGTTTCGTGAAGTAAGTGCAGGTGCCCCTAAACAAATAAAAGCACAGAATGAATTTAGAGAGAGACTTAAAAAAAACACTACACTATATCTGAATTTCAAATTAAATTCACTTATATGTACCTAATCGAATTCCACCAGGCACTAAAGCTGACTTGTCCCCAGGGCAAGTATTTTTATTTGCAGTAATATTTGTTTCATTCATTACTGATTCTAATCTAGCACCATCGAGACCTTTTGGTCTCAAATCAAGAAGCAGCAAATGATTATCAGTTCCACCTGGAAGAGGATAAAATTTAAATAATCTTTAAACTGAATATTATTTAAAAGATAAGTCACTACAGCATATTGCACTAACAAATTGGTTAGAGCTTATTCATCATCAAGAATTCAATGTCAGTATTGTTACAAATAAACTGTCATAGAAATATCATTAAACTGATCAGTAACTGACAAGGAACTTTATCTCTTAAACAGAAAGAGAGTTACTAAAATAATGTAACTTAAAAATTGTCATGAAACAAAGCTATCACTTAACAATTAAATCATATATGCAATACCACAAACAAGTGTGACCATGTAACCACATAGTTTTTTTTTGGCATGAGCAACACTAAAGAATGATTGATAAACATTTCTTTTAAACTTAAGGTCAATTACTAAATTTCTATACAAGGAACTAGAGAGCAAATTTCATTTTGATCACAGTAATTCACGCACATATCTGCAATTATCATCATTAATTTACATCTTAATACTAACTGGACATATATTTATTTAAACACTTTGCATTTTATATGCTTCAATTGAGAGTAAAGGAATATTTCAACAACACTATTTTGAAACAGTATTCTCTTAATACATTTTTACTAAGTTCCACATAGACAACAAAGTATTTGAATGTTCAATCAAGATACAACTACATTAATTTATCAAAACTATAATAATTTGTACTTTTAATTATACCCATGATGTTTGTAACAGATTCAAACTCTGTAGGACCCAGGAGATAGTTTAATGTACTATGATTTTTCTAACTTCAACTATAGCACAATTACTTTAAGAAAAGAAAAAATATTGAATGGTTAAAACAACCCAATTCAGCCATTAAATATCAAATGTACCAGATAACAGAATGTGAAAATGCATCTAATCTGGTAGCTATTGAAAGCTGGAACATTAAAATTAGGTAGTTCCCTTTAATCACAGTTTATTGTATGAATACAATATTTACTATTCATTTACATGATAGTGTCTGAAAAGATACTACAAAATAACCTAATTTTTATTCATTTGATAATATTTTGTTATAGTTTTAATATAGCACTTGGATTACTTAAATTATACAACAATATCTTCCATAAGTTAAATATGCACTTTCTTCTGGAAGCAATGCTATAATTGAATAGTTTGATATCTGGTAAATTGAAAAATTTCTCATGGATACATTGTGTTTTAACACATGAGAGACAGCTGAATATTTTAGAATTTTAAAGCAAGTGAAGATTTTTTAAAAATAAGATACCTTTAACCCTTTGCGGCGCACTACCCTTTAAAGTTGGAATTTGAAGAAAAAAATTTGTAGGCTGCCTACTTAGGCCAAAAGTAGTGTGCAGGTAAAATTTTGTAAAGATTGCACTTACCGTTTGGATTCTGTGGGTGTTCCATAAGATGGAACACTGAGCCACCAGACCTCTGAAAAGTGCGTCTAAGCGAGCATCGCAGTGAAGCGCGTAATTCAGTAGACGCTTTTGCATATGATTGAAAACATACTGTATTATACCTGTGTAGCATATTTTGCATGACCAAGGGTGCACCCCGGAGAGGCCATCTACTCTACACCCCATCCCCCGCCCCCCCCAAAAAATTAAAAGATAAAAAATTTTTAAAATATATCTTGGTTATATGATTATTTATGATGAGATAAATATTTACAGTTCCTAAATATGTACAAGTCCTATGTGAAAAAATATTTACAATTCTTCTATTTTTTGGTTTCATGATATTTTTCGAAGCACGTCTCACCCTGTTTGTAAAAACACAAACCAACATCGCATGTTTTGCACGTGAAGCTTGTTTTGTGCGGCTTCGCTTTCGTACTACAGTACGCACATCGTCTGCGCGTACCCTTCACCGGCATATGTTCAATTTTGCCGTATCTTTTATCATCGGAGACCTTAATTTTAAAACTGGGAGAATTTATAAAAAATTAATAATTAATTAAAAAAATAATTAATTAAAAAATAATTAATAAAATAATAATTAATAGAATAATTAATAAAAAAATTAATAAAATAATAATTAATAGAACAATTAATAAAAAAATTAATAAAATAATAATTAATAGAATAATTAATAAAAAATTAATAAAATAATAATTAATAGAATAATTAATAAAAAAATAACTACAATTATATTTAGAATAAAGAAAAAATAAGCTATATATATGTAGAAAAATAATATCTACACAATAATATAAAATATAGGCTAGCGAAACTCAACAGCGAGTGCAAAAAAAATTCGTGCAGCTCTAAGTAAAGATGATTCGAGCTACTGATAAAATCACCCCTGTTTGAAACCTCCCCACAAGGGCAGGGCATTTCCTCGAATTTTGTGGGGAAAAGGGCATTTCCTGGAATTTTGTAGGGAGTAATGGGTATGGTATGTATATCTCTCGTTTTCTATAGGCAAACAACCCTCCCTCGAAGCATCTGAAAGCTTGAATTCATTCCCCCAAACAGAGAAAAGCAGAAAACGTAAACACAGCGGTTTCCTCCCGTCATCGCGTTTGGTTGCATAATATGATAAGGTCTAGTGGTGCGGTGTTCCATTTGATGGAACACCTTCTTTTATTCAATGATTCTACGTACGTTTTCTATAAAAAAAATTAAAAATAATATAGAATAAATAGATTAGAGTACAGCCAACGAAATAACATAGAAATTTTTTTAAAAGCAATTTTTTTTTGTATCCCAAAAATACATACAAAATTTCTTGTAAATACGAGGATTCTAAATAACGAGTCACAGCTGAAGATCATGAATGTTCTTGTATTCTGGTGCCATCTAATATTGAAAAGGAAAGTTAAAAGTATATAGTAAACATCTTTTTATCCATTTAAAGTTGAATTTAACGGTTTGGCAAGCTAGTCAAATTAGGTGTTCCATGCAGTGGAACACTGAGAAACAAAGGGTTAAGTTGCTGATAATCCATATACATAATTACACAACTAGTTTTAATCATACTACAGAAAATGAATGTTTATATTTACCATAGTTATTTATATATGAGGTGGTGAAAGGCAAAGTGGTGTAAGTCACATTTTCAACTTGTTTTATTTGAGGGTAAAAATGTAATCTCCATGTTCAATTTATAGTGGAATTGTAAATAATTATTATTTGTAATATCCTAATAATTATTATGAATTATAATTTATTCAATTTATAGTGGAATTTTTTGTAGTTTTTGCAGTAAAATGCTTTGGACTTACACCATTTGACTTCCACCACCTCATATAAGAGAGCGAGAGTGGGCTAATGAATTTCATGTGGTTTATTTAAACAAATAAACAAAAAGAACATAGTTTTGGGTGTCTAACATCTCTTAACATATTTAGTCAAACTTTTAATTTACTCTTAATAGTTTATAAATTACATAATCATTTTCACAAGCCTCAAAAATAAAATATATATTTGCCACACTTTTAGCAAAAAAATTTAGTCATTTCATTTCTGTTCCACATAGGCTATTTCTCAAAACATGAAATTCCTATAATGCATTTCAAATAAACAGGGGAAAATTGTATTTAAAAATTTCTAGAAGGAGCATTGGGATTAAATATCTAATTTAATTATCCACTTCACAATTTTTTTCCAACTAATATCCATTACACCATTTGGAAAGTGATGAAGTTGCTTTTACCTAAGTTACCTTAGTTTGCAGAATATTAAAAGTATACCCCTTTTTTTTAGTCTTCGTTAAGCAAATCTGCTATGGGCTGTGACAGTAATCAAATCCTCTGAAATTTCTCTTCTTAGGCCAGGGCAGGTGTTAAGTAAAGGCATATAATGAAACGTAAGGTAAATGGGTATATTTAAAAATAATAGTTATGAACGAAATTTTAAGATGCAGTTGTTATCAAGATTAATTCCAATATAGATAGCTGACAAAACTAACTCCTAACATCATGTATCCTGAACAGTTTATTCTAAGCAATGCATTGGAGCAAGTAAAAATCAGATAGATAGATCTTTTAACGTATGTGTATGAAACATATTGAATCTTTTATTAAAGTTTTCCCATATTAAAAAGATATGATGTATATAATCAGATTTCATCAGTCTAAGACTATAAATGATATAAAATTGCTGAATATCCATATTGAATTACATCATGCTGCATTTGTAAAATTTTACAAAACATTATAATAAAATTTAACTGATTTTACAAAGTGTACTATATATTTTACATTTAACAACTTTTAATTTGCCCTATAAATGAAGAAAATTTTTTTTTAAATCTTAAGTTGCTGGTGATAATATACTAACCTGACACAAGAGTATATCCCTTGTCCATAAGTGCTTTGCCCATGGCTTTAGAATTCTTTAAGACTTGCTCCTGGTAACTGCGAAACTCAGGAGACATAGCCTAGTATGAACATGAAAAATCAGTAATATGTGTTCAATGTTACTGCAGGTATGCTGACAAAATATGCATAAACTTGACTGCTCAAAAGTAGTGAAATGCACATATTCAGAATTCTTGAATTAAACACTGACTGAACTACGATTAAAATTTAAATTGAAATTCGTAGAGAAATTGAAATTCGTAGAGAAATTGTAATACTTAATTTTCAAGCAACTGAAAAAAAAACTTTTCATTCAATATTATTTACAGGAAAAATGAATGTTACAAATCTGATTAATGTGTTATGATTCATGAACTAAGATCAGAGAACAAGAGATCTGATGGTTAAACTAAGATAAATTTATTGTTAAATGTCACAAATAAACATGATTCCCTTAAACAAAATAAAGGATTAAATTATATAAATCTTTAAAATTAATGTGACTAAAAGTTACTTTGTAGTAGAATTAGAACAAAAGAAAGAGAAATGCAGCATAATGCGTTGCTTATAAAACCCTTCCCTGCAACTGTTTTTTGCTGTAAAACAAGTATATGAATAGACAGAATTCAAAGCCACAATACTTTAATTTCTTTTGCACAAATTTAACAAAATCTATTGACACAACTGTAATACTGACTATTTTCAATTAAATTCTTTTGGCAGTACATTTGGCAAAAAAGTAAATGAATTATTCTTAGACAACATATCTTTGAACCCCAAAGTGATATGGAAAATTCTGATAAAGCTATTTTGATCAAAAATAATTCCAATTTAAAGGAGTAAAGCTCAGAAAAATTTAATCTTTAATTAAATGTTACTGTTAAAATCCGAACATAATTAAAAAAGAATGAAAAAAAATTATTTTAATCAATAGAACATAAATAAGACAGAGCATGTTTTAGCTTGCTGGTGTAATTAAAAAAAGATGCATGTAAGTAAATAACACAAACAATAAAACAACTTACAATTTAATGACTACTAGCTAACAAGAGAGAAAAACACTTGTCTTTTAAACAATGTCAAAGGCTTTTTAAAAAATTTCAAGTTTTTAAAAATTTTCTTAAGAAATTCTTATTTTCTTATATAATATTAAAATTCTTGATTTTCTTATTAATAAGAGTAACTTTAAAATTTTCACTTATTACAATTATATTTAGAAATAATTACAATATCTGTACATGAATATGTCAGTTATTTAACCTCATAAAACAAACAAAACAAAAAAGCATGATATACATGTTACCTGCTTAAGTGCTACAGCTACAGATGCTATGGCATGATTATGTGGGCCACCCTGTAACCTGGGAAAGACAGCAAAATCAACTTTTTGCTGAAAATCATATTTTATTTCTTTTCCATTCTTATCAACACCTTTTGTTCCTTTTCGGAAGAAAATCATACCAGCTCTGAAAAAATGAAAATTTTACTGGTTAGTACAGTCAGTTACATATCTCAGAAATTATATTATTTACTACTTCTAAACATTTCAATAGTTACTAAAACATAAATTCTCCCTCTGGGTAAATATGCATTGGAACAGTACATATATTATACACAACATTCACACATTATTATCAATCCAATTAAAAGTAAAAGCCATAAAAATATGAATGAAAACAAAACAAATAATAATTTATACTTTATGAAATAATTATAAAAGTACTTATAAAGAATCAGAGTAAGTTATTAAGATAAATTTTGCCCTGATGGAAAAACAATGACAAACACAAAAAAGATTATTTGAATTAACTGCATGTGAAAAAAAAATTTTGGGGTGTATAATCAATATTTAATCTCATTGTACAGCTCACAAACCTTAAAAATTTTAAGATATAAACAGCAATATACGGTTTCACAACATCTTTTACTTTTACACTATTCGCCCTGCAGTATGCATATAACAGAAAACAGACTGACAATTTAAAATAATAACTGTAGCCATATACATATATATTCATATAGCTCTTGTTACTTCCATAAATTTTCATACAGTCTATTATTTTGTAAGTAATATCTGTTTGCTTACATAACTTCATAGGAAGAAAAACTTACAGCAAATTTTAACCAATTAAAAACTATTATGCTCTTGACCAATAAACCTCACATTTTAAAATACTCATTGATATTTTTAAAAAAATCCTGTTTATATGATTAAGTTATTTCACATTGTTTGCTTACACAGATAAAAATTAAAGTAATTTGAGAGTGATTAAGAAATGTATGAAATAGTAAAAACATGCTAGATATAATTCTCTTACCTGCCACCTCTTAACGTTTTATGAGTTGTAGTGGTGACAATATCAGCATAATCAAAAGGTGTGGGTATAACACCAGCAGCCACTAAACCACTTATATGTGCTATATCTGCAAGTAGCACTGCCTTCACTTCATCACAAATCTACACAAAAATTCAAAACATATTAAACCTAAGGTAGAAATCAATTTTAAGGTAGAAATCAACAAAAGAAAAATAAGGGAAGCTAATAATCAGCATATAATTGCACATTTACAAATGAAGTTATTTATCAGAACTTCATTACTCATTTCTATTAAAAAATCTAGACACAAGGTAATTTAAAACTCATTTGTGCACACAGTATACAATTTCATGGTCAAATAAATGAAACAACAAACTGTGATGTATGAAATACTTTAAGCATTGTCAATTATCTCAAGGCATTGCATTTCAATATAAATTGCATACTGAATAATATACTCTAAATATTCAAATAAATAGAGAAGATTTGCAGGCAACAAAACATTGAGACTATTTTACTTTGGAGTTGCAAATAATCTCTGTTTAATCAAATTACCTAAAAAGTATAATGCAACAAGACTTTTAAAAGGTAATCTGCCTCGTGCATAAATCTAGAAATTTTTAAAGAACCCTTTCATATTATTCTTACCTAAACAGGATGATACAAAATAAATTCTTGAACTGCGAACAGATAATCTTAAGCATTTACTTTACTAAAAGAAATTTAAAACTTTACAAAATGACTTTTATATCTCAAACAGCTGACACAATTGAAAAACAAAGTTGACGTATGCAAAAGGAACAACATTTAATTGATGTATGATCTTACATTCCCTTACTTTGCTATTTTAAGTTTAATTTAATATTCCTCCAAATACAACTCAGGAATAGCTAT
The DNA here is from genome assembly GCA_907164885.2 of Dolomedes plantarius. Lineage (NCBI taxonomy): Eukaryota > Metazoa > Arthropoda > Arachnida > Araneae > Dolomedidae > Dolomedes > Dolomedes plantarius. The sequence goes on from OU015494.1 coordinate 191,362,702, forward strand.
AATGAATTTAAATCAACCTATTTTAGTTCATTACAAAAGTAGAACCCAACAGATATAAAGGTTAAACAATCAACAATACAAAACATGCTCATGAACTTAAAGAATGATTATGAAAATGATCTGAAATTTGAACTTAAGTAACAATTGGTTAGTTTTTAAATGGGATTTAAGCTATCCATAGGATTTAATGACATATTGTGTTAATTGATTCTTAATGACTAGAAATGATATTGCAAGGATAAGATGCAGCTTAATAATGAGACTCACCAGTAATGGAAAAACTAATTTTAGTTTGATATCAGCTTTATAGCACAACAGCCCAGAGGCTAGCCATTATACAGAAAGGAAATGGACAATGTTTGCTCTCTAACCTCACAGGACAAAAATCTTTGAAGCATGTAGACTTAAAACTGAATAGTCAAATCATTTTTACAGAACTCTTGTAAGTTAACCAGCATTTGAAATTGCATACATTCATCTAAGAATCATTACTTACAAAATATACATAGACCATTCCCCTTTAAGCTCTACAATGCTTTGACAACAGCAACTTTCAGAAATTATTAAAATTACCTGCACTTGAGAATCATCTTTTAATTTCAATAAATACAATAAAGAAGTGACATGTGTTTTATTGTGATAAATATACATAAAAACACCAATAAACACTAATTACATCATAGTATTCATAGAAAAAGCAGAGAAAGCTAACACATTTTTACTAAGAGACTGGGTATGTTTGAGAATTATTTAAAGGATTATAATTCTTTCTAGTTATTAACCTAATACAAGACAAAATCATAAGGAGTCTACTGCTTAATAATTTAAATCAACATACCTCTCTGAAACGCTTGTAATCTAGAAGTCTTGAGTATGCACTAGTTCCAGCTATAATCAGTTTTGGGCGAAATAATTTTGCCATGTCTTCCAGCTTATCATAATCAATCAAACCTGTATCAGGCTAAAGATGAGTTTTATTATTATTCAGAAAATAATGTACTGCAATTAAATTGAATACACAATGACATAACAGGCAAAATAATTAGATGAAAAAATTGCATTGAATTCGCTTACAAATTACAAAGTGTGCACATAAAGAAACCGGACAAATTAAAAGATCAAATGATAAAGTTAAAAAGTGAAAGAATAATTGCTTGGCGAGAAAGAGTGACATCTCAACTCTTGTTAAAGCCAGTTTAAACTGGTTATTTAGCCATTTGCATATCAAAACACTATAGTAATTTTCCTTTACTGAGAAGGCATTGTACAAAGAAATTTGCTTTGGAATGGAACAACATTGTAATATTTAATTTTTTTACAAATTAGGCAAATCTGCTACCAAAATTTTAGAGATGATTTGAACAGTAAATAGTGATTCATCGTTATCACGAACACAAGTGTATGAGTGGTACAACTGCTTTAAATGTGGACGAGAAAGCATTAAAGCTGAACCAAAGACAGGGCGCTCTTCACCTTCAAAGAATGAGGAAAATATTGAGAAAATTCATTCTTTGGTAAGCTGATATACGTGTAACAACTCAGCAACTTTCAGACATGCTTGGGAAAAGCAAAGAAAGCTGTAGATTAATTTTAATTGAATATCTGAAAATGAAAAAAGCTTGTGCTCGATTTCTGCCTCAGATTTTGACAGAAGAGCAAAAAAAAGGACAGAAATGCTTGCTGTGAAGATTTGCTAACTACTGTGCAACAGGACAATTTCTTAAAGTGTTTTATAGCAGGAGATGAGACCTGGTGTCTACAATACGATCAAGAAACAAAAAGACAAAGTGCATAGTGGAAAGGACTGCCATCTCCCATACAAAAAAAAGCACAGATGTCAAAATCAAAGACTAAGGTGATGCTGATTGCATTTTTTGATTACAAAGGACTTATTCACCATGAATTTGTTCCTGAAAATCAAACAATCAGTATTTTTACAAGGAGGTGCTTTTACGATTAAGAAACACGATAAGGCGAGTTAGGAAGGAACTGTTTGATTCTGGGCAATTATTTCTTTTACGCAATAATAATAGGCCCCATGCAGCAATTTCTGTACAACAATATCTTGCTAAGCATTCAATTACAGTGATAAATCACCCACCATATTCTCCCGACTTATCGCCAGCTGATTTTTTCCTTTTTCTGAAGCTTAAGATAGCCAAGAAAGGACAGAGATTTGGAAACATCTCGGATATTAAATCAAATGTTACACGTATTTTGCAAACGGTTAGTTCCAAAGCCTATAAACAGTGTTTCGATGATCTTGAAGAAACGTTAGAAAAATTGTATAGACTCCTTTGACGATTATTTTGAAGGAGATAAATTTATTTGAAGGTGAGAAATATTTTTCTTATTTTTAAAAAATTGTCCAGTTCCTTTATGGGTGCACCTTGCATTTTAAATAATGATAATGTGTGATCCAATTTAAGAAATCTTATCAACAGAATGCAAATTTACAGAACAAATTCAGCTGTTTAAAAACTTCAGTTGTTAAAATGGAATGATTAAGAGAGTAAGAATGATAATAGATAGAACAGGAATATGGTCAGTTAGTTGTGTAAAGTGTAAAAAATATCAAAGCTTTTGCTGCTTAGTGTAAAACATATTCATAACACAGTAATCCATTTACCAAGAAATTCATATAAAGGTTTTCCATGTTCACATTTACAAAAAATGGACAAACAAGATTTTTTAGGAAAATAGCAGTGAGAACCAAATGCAGCATAAAAATATTTAAAAAGGATACGATGACTGACTACAGCTATCACAAATCAATAACAAATATTCATGCCTAGATACAAACTAACATGAATCAAACATTTTTTTCAACTAATCTTATCAAATCTTGAACTAAAAATTTAAACTTTTTAAAAGATATTTTATTCCTACTTCAAACTTTTTTAAAGCTACATCTGTCATTGATCATTTAAACAAAAACATTTAATAAATTTTGAATGTCAATAACTTAGAACAATAAAAACTTTTTTTTAACATTTCATAAGATATCAATGATTTATAAAATACAAAAATGACAATGGTTGGTACATTGAAATATCACTTGTATAGCTTCAGGTAGTTTTTACAGTGAAGCACAAAATAATAACTCTAATGCACTAATTTTTTTTCTATTAAACTAATTTGGAGGAGCGTTTTTCTACTAAAAGCTGACAATTGGAAATACAAAGTAAATGATAAGTATTAAGCAAGAACTGGAATAGGAAACAAAAAATTTAAACATGAGGCTTTATAGTTTGAAGTATTTTCCACCTGAAATTAAAAACTAATACAGCAGGCTAATGAAATATACTTGAAATTCTATAAAAAGGGGGGGGGGGGGGGGATGAGAAGAGACAAATCTATAATTTTCATATTTAAGTTATATATGACAAGATTTTTATTTAAAACACTTACATGCATCAGAAAATAAAAAAATATGCAAATGAGCTAAAAAAAAAGCCCATATAAGGCTTCAAAACAAAATTAATATCTGGGGCAAAAAAACAGGGCCTTACAACAATTTAAAAATTAAAACCTTCAAAACAGCAATTGCAGATATCCCTTTAAAAAAAATAATAACTTGATAGTGTTAAAGCTGAACAAAATAGAATCTATATGTTCATAAAATCATGAATCATCTACAAATTTGCAGAACTATTGATAATCCATTATTGGTTTAAAAACTCACTTAACTTTACCATCTACTTAAAATTAAAACTACAAAAATAATTATGAACATGACAAAAGAAAATGTGAAAAATAACTGATAGATTTTTATAGATGTTAGGAAAACTCAGCATAATTATTGAACATCTTACATTTAACTTATACCCCATTGATTCAAAATATATTGAAGTCGCAGATATTCGTTTTTGGTCATTCATAAATCCATGAGTAAGGCTATAAATACAAAAAAAAAAAATTAATATATGCATATAGATAAATCAAGCATGAATTTTGAAACAAAGATAAGTATGCATTTAAACTCTAATGTATGAAAGTAATAAAAAAGTAAAATATATGTCATAAAAACTAAATAAAACAACTCAAATAACAACATTTTAGCTAATTCTACATCCAGACATCTAATTTATTGGAAAAGGTTATTTTGTATGTGTGTATGAGTGAAATATTAATACACATTATATTACAATTTGAAGATTAAACTAAACTGCTGATTTTTATGAGATCTCAATAAATAGAAAGAGTTTACATTAGAAATATCAGTCATAAAAAAGTAGGTTCATTGTGATGTTTGAGTCCATTACCAGACTACACAGTAATCGTACTAAGTTTCAAATTTAATGATCAGATTTTACTATAACAAAACAAAAGTAAATAACTTATCAAGTTATTGATTTCTTAAGTCTTACATTTTTAACTTCATTAACAAATGTTCATGAAATCAATGCACCAGCAAACCACATGATAGTGAATACATAGTGAAAGTTAGACATCCCATTCAAATAAATGAAACACATTATTATAGATATGAAGATACAAATTAATTTAAAAACTTGCAACAATTTTTGTGCATTTCAGGTAATCATTATCATTATTTCATTGAATTTAGACCCTTATAGATATTTTTATCTATGGCCTTCCTATTGTATTAATATAGTACAATTTCTCTATATTACAAGAACCTTAAACAATATAAAACATTTGAAACATTTAAGGCAATTATGCAATAATGTTAAAGTAGAAAGGATAACACTTGAAATAAAATATCTGATTAATCACATAATTAGACAAAATTGTCACAAGAAAGATTGTGGAGATGATAGGATTCTAAAAATATTTGATATATTTTTTTAAATAAACAAGCAATATTAAGAATAACTTATTTGCCTCTAGATCAGGAGTCTCTTTTCTATTCATTTGATATAAAGAGACCATATTATGACTCTACTACATACTTAAAAAAGAAATTGTAAATAAATATAAATTTTCTCAATAGTTTAAAGATTCATCAAGAAATTCAAGATGAAATATACTTGGATTAATTTACAGTAAAAAAACAGTTGCTTCTTTACAAAGTTTCAATCCAATATGAAATAACATGTTCTATTACTTTTAGATAAATAGAAACAGATTTAATGGTTATTTATTATAATGGAACCAACAAACAGTCCGGATGCTTTTTAACATATCAAGATGTTTGTTTCACTAATTGCACAGTATTAAAAATCTATATAGAGCTAAACAAGGAGCCACTCAAATTTATTGACATTTGTACCCACAAGTCAACAGCTAAGATGCAAGGTGCAAACCAGAGTACCTTTTGAGCCTAAAGACTGATTTTGCAAGCTGTATCAGAACAGAACAGATTTTCAGTAGGCAAGATTTAGTAGTGTGTAAACTTTTTTTCTTTATACTTAAGAAAATCTCATTCTAATAGGGCAATCATGACCAACAGAGAGAATGTAAAAAAAAATTCAAAACAAATGAAAATTGTTAATACTGAAAGAATACGAAGGTCTTTAAAAAGAATTTGCTCTCAGATATAGTCTGAGTGTCACAAACACGGATGAAGAAAATAAAATATGAAAAGCAGCCACAGAAAGAGAGTCTTATAGACCCATAAGGTACCTCGCTAGCCAATAGCATTCCCACGTGGTTTTTGCAGAGAGAGCCAGACAGTTCAAATTTTGCTTCTTCAATAAAGATAGATATAAATTGTACTCACTGCCCACCATCAGGTAGATCTAATCCCATCAGTCTATCATGTGGATTCAATAAAGCAGTATAAGCTGCAAAATTTGCAGGAGATCCTGAATAAGGTTGAACATTTACACCCCATTTCTCAGGATCTAATTTAAAAGCTTCAATTGCACGTTTCTGGCATAATAACTCTATTTTGTCAATCACTTCAGTACCACCATAGTACCTAAATAAAATAAACAGTTTTTAGTCATATGTAATAATTTAAGATACACAACTGAAATATATAATGAATTATGGAAAAAATTTTAAAAATATAAAACTAGAAAACATATATGGCCCAAAGTACTAGTCTTCAGAAAAATAAGAGAAAATATATAAAAAAAAAGTAACCAAAAGGAAATTCAAACTGCAAATACATTTATAATTTCAGAGAACTTCGGTAAAAAAACAAAAGTATATGTAAAATTTGTTGGATGGATATCTGAATGCATTTGCTGCATTTCTAAATAAATATTATAAGTGCATGATATTACAGTTAGATAGAACCAAAAATATATTGATACTTTTTTTTTAAATGTTAAAGTTATTAACATGCAATTTTTAATAATATGAAGTTCACAAAATATATTTCAAGGTGATATGAATCTTAAACATCTTTTGTTGATTTTTATGAACTAAGGATGAAAAAACTAGATACAGTAAGAACAAATCAAACAAGATAACATCATACAGACAATTTGATAGACAGCATGGTTATCATTCAGGGTTATAAAGAGAAAGAACACATTAACTATGAAAAGAAACACACAAAACCAAGCAAATGAATATTTTGTATAAAAGAAACAAAATTATCAATTACACTGTATGACCAAATAAAAGAATGTCCATGCAGACAATGATGAAATCGATTAATATGGAAAGTATAAATTAATATGAAATAATCCCACTATTTAAATTTAATAACGATCTAAGAATTCTTAAAAGCTTAAAATATAATTAATTAGTTAATATTACCTCATTCCAGGATAGCCTTCTGAGTAGTTATTGTTTGAACAAGAACCCAAAGCCTAATTTGAAATAATCCCACTATTTAAATTTAATAACAATCTAAGAATTCTTAAAAGCTTAAAATATAATTAATTAGTTAATATTACCTCATTCTAGGATAGCCTTCTGAATATTTATTGTTTAAACAAGAACCCAAAGCCTAATTTGAAATAATCCCACTATTTAAATTTAATAACGATCTAAGAATTCTTAAAAGCTTAAAAAATAATTAATTAGTTAATATTACCTCATTCCAGGATAGCCTTCTGAGTATTTATTGTTTAAACAAGAACCCAAAGCCTCAAGACAAGCCCGACTTGCAAAATTCTAAAAGAAAAAAAAAATTTTTCATGCCTAACTTTTAAAATCCTTCAGCAAAAGTACACATCATCATATACCATAATTATTGTAAAAGCTCTTTTTCACTGTTATTTTGTCAAATTTCAGCATTAAAAAAAAAAAAGCTAAACTTTTACAGTTCAGAATATGATAAATTCATACTTCATAATCTGTTAACTCAATGGGAAATCTAATAGTTTGATTTAATCAGAAAAAAATTTTACTCCCTTACAAATGCAATTTTTTAATTAATACCTCATAAATCTCTTTATGTCCCTTATTTACAATAACTAATACATTTGTATTAAAAATAGTCTGATTCTATAAGTTTGCTAAGGTAGGTAAGGTTTTTCTTTTTATCTCCACAATAATACTAAAAATATTCATATTTAATAATATTATATCATAACAAATATTTTGTTGCAAATATCACACTCATAATTGTTTTTGTTTAATTTTTCATGCATGTAAAATGAAGAAAAATAGTTTCCAAAAAAAATTTCAAAAATTTTATTTAGCTTCATTATTTAACAATTATTATTTTATACATGCTTGAATTTGTATTTTTTGAAGAAATGTATTTCCTAGTTATTTATTTCCTGTAATTTTCATAACAAGGAGAAATATTCTAGAAAGAAAATGGAGGCTAGTTTTATATCCTTACAAAAGATATAATTAAACCAGAGGTAAGTTAAATGTGCAATGCTGTCAGATATTTTCCATGTTTAACTCACAATATTTTAATATACTCACTTCAGATGCAATCAGTTCCAAACCAGAAACTTGCCTCCTCTTCTCTTCTTGAACAAGTTTCCATACTTCTGGATCGTCCTCAGACAATGGCTCAGTTCCTTTCCATACAGAACTAACATATCTTTCAAGACATGGGACAGAATTGGAAGTCTTTGTACTTGATAAACCAGGGTGGAAATTCTGAAAAGTAGAAATACGTTGAAACTAAGTATAAAATTTTTAAACAACTTTGAGGAAAATGCACAACATATGAACAAGATTATCAAAGGTAAATCATACTTTATAATAGTTTTAGTTCCTCTACATTTTTTAAAAATATCCTAAAACTTTTTCCTGGAGCATCCATGCATTTATGTGAGTCCATAAATAAATATATATACAGGAAACAAATATTCTTAGCATCTATAAAAAGAAAAATCTTGTGAAAATTCTGTTTAAATCCATGATTTTTTGAAATTTTAATTAATTTCCCGAATTTTTAAAGGATCTAAACAAACTTAAATTAATCCTAGGTTTTTGAGAACTGGTCAGAAATTTGAGACACAAAACTATTGATGGTTAATTTTAGAAAATTGTAATTTTTCAAATAATGATAAAGAAACAAGGTAGCATATTAACAAATAGGAAGTGAATGAAAATACATGAAGTTCATAACAAATAAATGACTACTATCAAGTAACTTTGGAACAGCTTCCTAATCGTCGCAGTTGCTCGCCAAGCCAATTTTTTCATGCCAACCTTGGCATTGTTATTGTTTATCTCAGACCTCCACATAGCAAGTGAGTAGGACTGGCTCTTAAACCCCGCCCCTTCATGCTACTCATTGGATAACATGCAACACAGCTTATTTATTAACCCTTTTCAATAAAATAAGAGTATAAAGAAATTTATCAATAAATAAAAATTACTTGTAAATATCCAGCGATGATTTTAAAAAATAATATTGAAGTTTATCAACTACTGTAAAACCTTGTTTAGTCAGACTAATTGGGACCATAGGCAATCTGGATAATCCAGGTAATATGGGTAATAAGCAAAACAAAATCCTTAACTAAGCAGACATTCCATTTATTATGATAAAAATCTATGTTCTGCAACAAAATTACATAATATTGTTTATAAAACATTAAAAAATATAAAAATAACTTTTCACATAATTTCTTAGCAAAGAATTGGTCCACTGTTTTCTGTTTCAAACACGTGTGGCATTTAAATGAAACACGGTCACGCAAACGTATACAATCTATGCAAGAACTATAAATTGAATCAAAGTAAAAAGCAAATATTTGGCGTAATAAATGTCCATTGTACAGATTTGACTGATGAATATAAAATTACAATTGAAAAGCTGAAAGAAAAATGCAAAACAGAAGATAAAGAACAAAAGGTAAAAATTATAAGTTTACTTCCAGATTCATAGTCAAGGGGAAAAAAAATTAGTGCCAAATTTCAAGTCTCAGAGCATTTAATAAAAGTGACTACAGAACTTACTAATATCTATAGAATACTACCAGTGTTACGGAAAAAGAACAGTGGTAAAGAAATTGATGAAGAAACAAGTATGAAGGTTTTAGATTTTTATACAAGTACAGAAAATTCAAGATTTCTCCCTGGTAAGAAGGATTGTGTGTCTGTCCGAATTGATGGCCTTAAGACATACATATGAAAACAATTATTACTGTTCTACTTGAATGAACTCTATGAAAAATTCAAAATCGATCACCCAGAATGTAAAATTGCTCTCTCAAAATTTTGTGATTTGAGGCCTGAGTGGTCTGTAATTGCTGGTACAGCAGGGACGCACTCTGTATGTGTTTGTTTATACTACTAAAATGTTAAATTAATGATAGATAGTGCAAAATTAAATGTTGATTATAAAGATCTTCTTCAAATGCTTGTGTATGATTTAAACAAATTGGAATATATAATAAGTCAACGCACTGATTGCCCAGATGAACAAAACCAAATAGAAATGCTATTACAACAACTTGACTCTGAAGAAATCACAGAAAATGTAAGTTATAGACTACAGGTTACAACTGATCGTGACAAGATGGTTTCAGTTATCAAACCTAGAGAATAATTTTATGAATGTTTAGTGGAAAAACTATGTGCTTTGAAGATACAACAATAAGTGTCCAAAATATAATCAAGAAAATAAATCTATATGTCAAAATACACACAAGAAAGAAAACATGCTGGATTCAGAATGCATTGTAGTGGGTGATTTTTCCGAAAATTTTACATTTGTCATTCAAGATGAAATAGAAAGTTTTCACTGGGTGAAGACGCAGGCCACTGTCCATCCCTTTGTTTATTATTATAAGGACATTAATCATGATAAATACAAGAGTATAAGGTTTTGCGTCATCAGTGATCATCTGACACATGACACCACCACATTCCAAAAATATTTTGTTAATGATATAAAAAGTACTGTCCCATCAGTGTCTAAAATCTTCCACTTTAGCGATGCAGCTTCTAGCCAATACAAAAATTAAAAGAATTTTATAAACCTTTGTCATCATGAGAAAGACTTTGGCCTTCAAGCAGAATGGCACTTTTTTGCAACTAGCCATGAGAAAAATGCTTGTGATGGTGTAGGAGGAACTACAAAGAGAGAAGTGACCAAGAGGAGCTTACAGATGACATCTGGAAATCAGAACCTCTCTCCTGAAGAAATGTTTAATTTCTGTCACAAGAACCTTCATGGCATTAAGTTCATTTATGTTCCAAATGTAGAAGTGGCCAAGCATGGAAATGACTTACATAACCAATTTCAATTCTGCTTACCAGTCCCTGAAACTCATTCCTACCACAAGTATGTTCCTGTAAATGAAACATTTCTACAATGTTACCATACTTAAGCCTCAAGTAACTTTCAGGAAGTACAAGTATCCAAAGCCCTTTCAACATTTATACTGCAGGACAAGTAATATATAAAAAAAAAATTTTAAAGTCAATTCCTACTTAGGTCAACAAAGAAAAATTTGAGTGTGAACTAATAGTAGGAATTGAAAAAAAGGATTGCCTACTGTGCGAGATTAGGAGGGGGGGGGGGGGGGGGAAAGAGAGAAAAAAAGTTTGTCAGGTTGGGGATTCGATCACGCAACCTACAGGATGGGAGGAGCCCATGCTACCGTTTACACAGTAAGAAGAGGGAAATTACTATTCAAGAACAAGAGACGCTCTAGGTCTAAAGCTAAAATTGATTAATAAAATTTAATTAATGAATTAATATTTGAAAAAACTGTATTAACATCAAGTGTCATCCACTACAAGTTTAAAAAAATGTATTTGAACTTGAGTGGATGAATAAAAAGTATTTTATTAATGATTGAAAATTTTAACAAGATATATAAATATAGGGAGAGTGTGAACTAACAGTAGGAATTGAAAAAAGACATTGTTGCATGCGTGTATAAGAGGTAGTATCTTGGAAACATTGATGAAGTGAGCCTTGAACACAGTGACTTCAAAGTTCATTTCTATGAGCCACCAGGACCAAGTACTTCATTCAAGGTATCAACGAATGACATGATTTGGGTACCTTCTTATAAAACTTTGAGAAAGATCACCCCTATGGAACTGAAAACAGTAACTCATAGAACTTACAACATCCCTTCTAAATTGTGTGAAGATGTTTCTCATCTCCTTGTTGAACATCATATGTAGTCTGATAGTAAATTAAACATTGTATTACACTGTGTTTTCAACAGACCATATTTTGTGTGTACATATTGCAATAAAATAGAGAAATCTAATTTATTCTATGGTACTCATTATAATAGCATTGTTTACATTTTGTTCTTGTCATATCTCAGCTTGTAGTCAAATCTCCATCTTCAAATTTTTTGTGCATAACTCTACTATAAAATTAAATCAGGGGCCAGAATTTCAGATTTTTATGTCATGCCCCCCAGAGATATCAAAGCCTTAAAAGTGCGATTTTTGAAAACCTTGAAGATTTTTTTAAATGAAGAGAAAGCAAATCTCAGATCTGGAACTTGGCATGCGAGTACAAGTATGGGTTGCGAGTACAAGTATAAATGGTTACCTTAAAAGCATTTAACAAACACAAACCACATTTGGCGTTCCATCGCCAAATTGGCAAAAATCTAAAAGATCTAAAAAATTTATCACCAAGCTGCGGCACCGTGTATTGGGAATGAGCCGTACTTTCTGCCTATTTGTAAAAAAAATGTGCCATGTTGACAGTTATCTTTCCCAGAAAAACTTCCTCTTCTATAGGGACAGATTTTGGATAAAAAGCTTAAACTTTTCCACTAAAATTTCACCAATAAGTATTTATATTTCGAAACTATTCTATTACTACACATTCCCCGGTTGGATTGGAAAAATATAAGATGGGATATTTGTAATTCCGTAAAACCTTCAATGTGCGGAAATTGTATCACATGATGAAACAAACATGGCCACCATGCACAAACAAAAAATAATAAAATTAAAATAATAGTCATTTTGAACTTCATCATATTAGGGTTGTTGTATAAAAATTTTCAGATCCCTTTTAAAATGGTCAAGCAACCAAAAAATATTTTTCTGGACCATTTGAAATGATTGACCTGAGGTCTAACTATTTTTTGCCAAAGAAGTATCGCCTTTTCCTCAATTATAGACCTAATAGGTCTGTTACTTGTGCACACCATCATAGCATCTATTGGTGTAGATATAACTGCACCAATAATCAAGCGTAATGCTTGATTCTAGAATTTCTCTAGAGAATTTATAATTTGATCCAGCATTGCTACCAAAGAGCTTGTAGCAGTAGGTGATAATTGGCAAATGAGACGATAAGGAATTTTAGCAGTAACTTTTAAAAATTATGTACGTCACAGGAATGAACAGTCAACAAACTTAGATATCAATTATCAAAATCTTGAATAGTAAATATATACATATCATGAAGATTATACATTAAATTTAGACAGGAAGCTATAGAAAAAAAAAACACTGAAAACATTTTACTTTAAGAAGCTATTGACATTTTGTTTAAAATTGCCATTATTTTCATCATCAGAAAAAAATTAAGAGATTTTATATAGATATACAGCTTTATTTGGATAATATAACTAAAGGGGTAAATACGAGCTAAACAGATTAACACCATTTCACAAGACAGACAAAAACATTGTTTCATCTCTATGCTATGCTACAATTAAGACTAATTTTTTTATTCTAATAGAGAAATAAATAAATTAATACAAAGAATACATGTAGGTGAGGTTTAAGAAAAATTATTTAAGAATAGCTATTTTAATCATATCATTACAATAAAATACATATAGTTATTTCCACAATTGTAAAATAATTTTGAGGTCAAATTCAAAGGAAAAAAATTAAAAAGATTTTTAAGCCAGAATAAAATAACATTCTATTTAGTAATTATTACAAAATATAGACTTCACAGTGTAATAAATTAATTATAAATGTATCACTCATTTTTATTATAAATGAGAACACAAAATAAATTTTATTTTTCTTCGCTTACAAGCATAGTTCACAAAATACTGAAATATTTAACTTGGTAAAATAATACAGGTAGAAAACAGAATTTAAAATTAACTCATTAATTTTTAATATTAGTTCACTCAATTAAGTCTTCCAATTAATTTATTCACTCCTTATATAAAAGCCTAGAACTTGTACTACTAATTAAAGTTATGTATATATTATTGAATTTTATAACATATATATCAAGAATAATAAAAGAGAAAATGATTGTATATTGAATTATTACTGAATTTCAGAAACTTGTATAATTCACATGCAATGAATACCCTAAAAAATACAAAAGTTTTAATGACAGATAAATAAAAATATAGATGATTTTATTATAATCAATAAGGTGTTATACTTAAAGCTGTATGTTTGCATTTTAAAAAGTTAATGACCTGGATGATCTTATGAAAACTAATCACACTTAACATTATTAAAATCTAAATAAATCCCTAAAGAAATGAAAATCTAACCATATAATGGGAAAGGACTAGTTTCTGTTTAATAAAAAAATATATATACATGAAATAATCAGTGAATCACTGAACACAAAAAAAAAAACACCAGTGAATCTTCAGCAGCATGAAAAAATATTGATATATTAAAAAAGGTAGCTCAAACAAACTAAATTCTGAAAAATCCATGATGAAATCAAATTATATGACTCCTTAACAAAAAACTATAGTTTTAAAGAATAAACATCAATAAAATTTTTAAAAACAAAATAATATTCATTTTTTTTTTTCATTTTGTATTAATCACTAAGCATATCACTCAAATTTATATAATTATTTACAAAGGGCTATAACATTTTAACACAATGATTTTTATAATTTACTTAAATTTTCATTAAAAGCTTTATAATAAGTGAGAAATAAATTAAAGTATTTTAATAATATCTAAATCTTAGGTTAAGATTAAAAATCATTATCATCTAGATTTTAAATCTTAACCTAACCTTCTGTATTTAAAGTTTACATCTCATACACATATCTTCTTAAATTATTGTTGAACATTGAATGAAACTAGTTGCTGTGCAAAGTTTCCTATTTTAATTCGTTTCACTAGAAAAAAAAATTAAATTTTTCTGCTGAAAACTAAAAGCTGTCACTCAAAAGCATGGCTCACATACAGACATCCTAAATTTATTAATTAAGGAGCAATACCTGTAACTTCAATTATTTTAAGGCCCATTAACAGTACAATAACTTAAGAATATAACGAATAAAACCAATATTTAGAAAAGATACATACCGGTCTAATGAAGGATCCAACCGTTCTTTTACTCAGTACCCGTAAAGCCATAATTCTTTAGTAAAGAGCAGCTGGAATGCACGGCGTCACAAGGTGAAGAATCACTTCGTGTTATCAGCAAGTGTCCTGGTAACATGCATCTGCTACAGTATCAATATTAAAACAGGTTTACCAATAGTGGAGCACTTACGTCTGACAACTGTGTTAAAATTTTACGCAATAACCGCGTTGAATTTATTATCTTTCAGGAATTATTTCCTTTTCGCAAATATAATGCAAAGATAAGAATGTACGCCATAAATATAAATTTGATTTAAATTTATAAGATTCACAGAAGGTATTCATGGGTAGTTAAAAATCAAAAACAAACTTGTTTACAAATCAAACATAATCACGTGGTCTGCAGACGGTCAGTCACCGGAGAAAGATGACTTACCGACATTCAAAGGGGTTGCCATTCAACTATCGCGATAATGAACCTTGGACGAAATATTCAGGAAGTTACAGACTGGCTCGGATTTCATACGGATTTCGGAATTAATCCATAACATTTACTCTAAGAAAATAGAATTTTTTTTCAAATGACCGTCTAAATTATATTTATTAAATCTATTGATTGTAATGGCCCAATCAAATTGTATTTTTTTAACTCTAGGAATTAAATAAAATACTTCTTTTTCCCCCTCTGTCTCTCTATATAGAATTATTTATTCAACTTAAAATTCACTCTCTAAGACTTTTTTTTTCTGCTGAACTTGAAAAAATGAAACACTTAGAACGCAGGGTAATTTCAGCAAGCCCCAAGGAAAACGCCGATGCACCTATCACTAAGTCCAGCTTGAAAAACTCCCAATATAACAAAAGATAAAATTAAGATGGTACTTAGTGCAGATGCGTTATTTATATTCCATAAGCTATCCTAGCCATTTGACAAAGTAACCATTAATAACAAGATATTTCTTGTAACTGACAATATGTGTGAAACAACGATACAATAAAGAAAGTTAAACATTACGAGTTTCAAATATCATTTGCATTTTATTTATTTATTTTGGAAGACAGGAAAAACTCGATTCTTTTGAATAATATAACCGTGCTAAGCTAAAGGTGTAATAGTGTAAAATGAGATTTCAAGTTGAGAGATTTATCTTTGCACGAACTACACCTTTTGTTTCTCAATAATACCAGTACCACAATGTTGAAAAATTACTCTGTGTTATGATAAGCGGGCCTTTTTTTTTCTTCTTTTACAAAAATATTCAAGTACCGTGATGTAAAAGTAATCAATTTAGAGTTTTTGCCCAAAATCACCACATTTTTTTTAAAAAATGTTTGTTTAAGGATATTTGATATTATTGAGCACGAGAATCAGCTGCATCTAATTCTTCATTTAATTGAGATTTGGAATTATTTTATCGGAACAAAATGTAGATTAGCTTTTTAGTAGCAGTCCATCTAAAAAATCCGAGATCTCATAGATAAGATATGTTTCGTCTGACTGCACGCATGAAACTGAACCGTTATTGGAAAGATTTAATAACGAATCAAATATGGTATTCGCATGTAACAAGATTAAATTTTACCTTCCCTCCTTCAAATTATCCATCATGAAACATTTATCACCTCAAAAGGAAAAAAAGAGCATCTTGTAAATTGCAAAAATTTTAATTCATTCTAAACACAGTTGTCTTTTAGTTGCCTACCAATGTAAGAGGGGGTGAGACATTATTTTGTACCATAAAAATAAAAGTTACGGTCTTTTAAAAATGAATGGTAGCTGAATGTCCAGGTACCTTTCGGTGTCAGAGTCTATGGGTTTAATATCCGCTGTTGTCATGGACATCTCTAACACTTATTCAGTTAATTTTTTTTTGTCTTATTTCAGACACATTACTCATTTATTTCAGTAATATAATAAGAGGGGGATATAAGATTTCAGTAATATAATAAGAAGGTTTTGTTCTAATAGTCAATGAGAATAGAACAAAACCTTCATTAAAAATGGCAATTCTTTTTCTAATTTCTTCTATAAGTATTTTCGAAGGCAAAGATTTTTTAATTGGAATTTCAAGGCATTTTAGTATGATTCTAACATTTTTTACTACAACGCGTATCAATGGCATTATATAACACAAATTTCCAATCCATAAATGTTTTATATGAGGTTTTAAGTATAATATTTTATATTCATATGAACATCATCCGAATTTTTATTAAAATATCCATAAATATGGTAATAAATTCCTTGATCTTATTTGATGCAAAAATTTACCGTTACAATTATTCATATTTCAGTTCATATTGCTACGAATGGATCACTGCATTTCACACTTTTTTAAATTCCTTTCCTGAAATCAATATTTTTTTTAAATGAAAGGATTTTATTAGGTTTTATTTAAGCCACTCAAATTTATATATATATATATATATATATATATATATATATATATATATATATATATATATATATATATATATATATATATATATATATATATATATATATATATATATATAATCTATGGGTTTTATTTTCGGCTCATTTGGAGGCGCTCAACTAAATAGATCTCGAAATCTAGTGACCCGCATATTTTAACTGGATATTTTGTTTGTAACCCAGATATGAGCGTTTGAAATTTCTTCTAATTTGTCTTTGAAAGATTTTTTTTCTTTTTTTTTTGTTGTTCACTTTTATGGGACTGCTTTATCTCTATAAAAAACTATGCATTATCTCTATAATAAATGGCGTTGAATTGTTCTTCACTAACTGTAAATAACATTCCTTTCTTTGAAACTGAAAAGCATTCTGATTGCAGTATTTAAAATTCCGGTTCGAACGAATAAAAGTCTGTTCCTTGAAGATTTGTGAGGTAGAGAATTGTATATCT
The DNA here is from genome assembly GCA_907164885.2 of Dolomedes plantarius. Taxonomy (NCBI): domain Eukaryota; kingdom Metazoa; phylum Arthropoda; class Arachnida; order Araneae; family Dolomedidae; genus Dolomedes; species Dolomedes plantarius. The sequence continues at coordinate 191,380,167 of OU015494.1, forward strand.
TCACATATACGTATTTTTATGAAGAGGTCTTGGACTAAACTCTTTCAAGCCTGTTCTCAATTTCTATTCAAGACAAAGATACAGGAGGCAGATAGTACTAAAAGTTAAGAAGGAATTAAATAAATTTGCTTTAAAGACTAACTAATTTTGTTAGATCTTGAAGAATACTTCGAACGTCCTTGTAACTTGAGATAAGTTACAAGAAATTGAACTGATAACACTCTTTGTATATTCAGAGCAATTTATCCAGGTGTAGGAGAAAATCTCAAGTCACCTGATCTCTAAGAATTAGGTAGTCATGAAAAAAATAATAATATTTTCTCATCCTCTTTATCAGTGCCTATAAAAATTAGTTTAAAAATTTAATACAAAGTTTTTAGGGCTAAAAGTCATTTAAATTGTGACATAAAAATCGGACTGAACACATTTCTTAGAGTTTTGCAATGAATATAAAGATTCCTCCTTCTTCTCTAAACTTCGAGGGAAATGTTCTTTTTGAAAAACAAGACAAAAATACATATACTGGAACGAAGTAACAAAATATCTTGTAAAGTTTCGAGTACCTTATCAGTTAATGACATGCAGAGGTACAATTTTGATAAAATCTCAAATGTATGTCTTATTACTCTTTTTCAGTATTTAATCAGGTTCTTATCTCTAAATAAATAAGGTGGTTGTTAAGATTATCAGTAAGAAAGTTGTTGCTGGAGATACTCTCTATCCATATCAATTTCTTTTTTATCTTTGTCACTGCAGTGGTTTGGTTCTTCACGCATAAATTAATATTTTCGAAGTGAAATGTTTCTGTTTATTTCTATATTTTGCATACAATAAATTAATAAAAATTTCCCAAACATTCGTTATAAATCCCACCAACTTTAATTAACTACAGATATCTACGATCAAAAAATTAAAAATTTATATTACTGAATTCTTTATTTTTCGAGAAAAACATGTATATAGTTTTTTTTTTAATATTTAAAGCAACAAAGATTTTCAATTAAAGGAAAATGCTGTCAATATTTGAAAATATTTAGAATTATAACTTTTAAAACCTACAAAGCTAAAAGCTTTTATGTAATCTATTGTACAACATTTTATCTTGCTTCTAAGATAAAGGAATTATTGTAAAATATCTGGATGCTTTTATAATAACCTTGGTTTTTTATTCTACTGCTAGAAACCCTACGTCCACATGCCTACTTTTTTGTCATTGTATGTGTTATGTGCGACTGCTACTGAGCTCTTGAAGAAACAAGCCGTTTGGGCCTTGGAAATTCGAACTTCTCGTTTTAATTATTTAACGGTGTCTATATAGGTTTTCCTTTGTTTCCATACTGCTGTTTGGAGTGCAGCAGCAATGGAAAACATGGTGTATTAAAAACTGTTTCAGGAAGGATATTCCTCGCAGGTTCCAGAGGGGAATTTCATTATACGATCAAAAGTATCTGGACATCAGTATATATTATTTATTCACTGTAGCCAGAAAAATTTGATACTGAAAAGATTGTATTTAGTGCTGTAACAATCTCCATTCTGCTGGAGAGAATATACTCTAAATTTTGAGTAACTACTGCGGGAATCTTTCCTGTTGTTCTAAAAAAGGATCCGGGAGTTCATTCAGTGATGTTGAGTGTTGTGGCTAAAATTCATGATGATGTTGTTTTAGTTTATACCAAAATGTTAGATCGGAGAGTGGTAAGATAAATCGGATGATGATCAGATAGGGATCTGATCGTTGATAAGATCCATGCAGTTCCTTGACATTTATGTTATCAAACTGGATGCATTACTGTCTGTGATTTACCGAAGGCTTAGTTATCATGCTGAAAAATGAATGGGTCCTTACCGAATCGTTGCCACAATGTTACAACGCTAGAAGTGTAGTATTATCTAAAATATCAATATGTCTCTGAGTTTATGTCTTTCGCGATCGGATACAAGAGGCTTTACTAGAACAATGGAAAAATTCTTACAGCTAACTCAATTCAGTCGAGTAAGGGTGCTTTCAAGTGGTATTCTCCAGGACTAAATGTATACTTCGGATTGTCTTATGGTGTTGCGAAGTTCGTCATTCTATAAAACACTTGTCTCGTTATTCCTCAAGGGTCTTTCTCATGATCCCCCCTTCTCTCCATTCAACGTCTGGCGTTGACCATGGTGATGCCCGGCTTTTAAGCATCTGCTCGGGCACGAAAGACTATTGTCTTGAACTCCACACTACCAGCAATTGTGCTAAAATTACATCCAAAGATGTTTGAAAGTCTTATTATATAGATTATACAATAGTTCTTGTTGTAATATTAACGATATAAAGTGATGGCTAGTTGAATTTAGGACTTTAATGAATAGAAAGTAGGAAGAGAAACACAGTACGTCTTACTGTTTACATAAAATTACAATGGAATACAAAAAAAGGTGATGCCAGATGCATAAAACATAATAACTCAAAATAAGAGATGCCACTCAATAGCACATAATATTAATTGAAGGCTCGATTCTCAACAGCCTCCTTCGAGCATGAAAATAGTCATTGTTAATATGGGTTAAACTGTCACTTATACATATTGACTGCCTTTACACCGAGCAACTTCTTTTGAGAATGAAACTGAGGTGCTGGAAGCGATTTCATCAGAATGTCTGCTCTCTGCTCATCACTTCTGACATAGCCTAATTCAAAGTGTCCCTTTGAGAACTCATCTTGGACAAACTTGTATCTTTGGTTGATATGCTTTGTGCGTGCGTGGAACATCGGATTTTGATGTATTTGATAGCACTCTAATTATCAATATGCAGGATTGGTAATGAGACATTGTTGGCTATCTCGTTAAACAAGCGCTTCAACCATATCAGGTCTTTGTGGCATCAGCTGCTGCCATGAACTCTGCCTCTGTCGTTGAATTCGATATGGACTCCTGTAGCTTGCTTCGCCACGTAATTGCACCTCCACCATAGAAAGAAACTACACCTGTGTGAGACCTGCGTGTTTCTGCACAGCTGTTGTTATCTGCATCATTAAACAACATCAGGCTTCTGTCATCTTCATTATTGTACACAATGCCGTGTCCAATGGTATTGTAAAGGTATATTAATGTTGTCTGCACGATTTCCCAATCAGTCTCTGTGGGATTGTCCAACTTACGTGACACCAAACTCACTGCGTAAGCAATATCTGGTCGAGTCCCCATCGCCAAATAGAGCAAACTGCCAACTGCTGATCGGTATGGAATTTCACTGCTGAGAGGCTTCGCCTCCTTCATCTTGATCATGCCATCGCCATTTGGCTGACCATAGTCGAACTTGATACTCGACTTCTTTACTGGGATTCGTGTTGTCTTGGCATCTCCAAATAGCTCTAACATATTTCTTGTAAATGCTTCTTGGTGCAAGAAGAGTGAACCGTCTTTCAACCGTTCAACTTGCAGACCAAGAAAACAATTCAACGTCGTCATTTTAATGTTGAAATGTTGCTTGAGCTCGTCCATAAATGTGAAGAATGTCGTTTCGTCCTGAACAGCGACAATGCCTTCATCAACATAAATCGCTATCAGCATCTTGTGTCCGTAATCATTGCGAATGAATAGGTAGTGGTCGGATTTACTTTGGGTCATGCCATATTTCTTTGGCACGTCAGTAAACTTGGAATTCCAACATCGTCTAGCTTGTTTCAAACCGTATAATGGTCGGAGCATCTTGCATATGCGCCCACTTCCGTCATCTTATCCGCCGGGTTGATGCATGTAGATCTCCTCAGTCAGGTCGCCATAAAGGAATGCCATCTCCACGTCAATTTGAAATAACTTTAGATTCTCCTTGGCTGCCGTTGGAATTACAGCTCGAATAGTGTCGTAGCGGCACACCGGGCTAAATGTTTCTCTGTAGTCGATATCTGCCGTCTGCGTATACCCCTTTGCTAATAGACGAGCCTTGAATCTCTCGATTGAACCATCAGAATTTGTCTTTACCCTGTAAACACAGCGATTGTCGAGGATTTTAAGTCCTCTAGGTGGCTCAACAATCTGCCACGCCCCGTGCTTGGCATGCGAAGCCATTTCTTCGTCCATGGCTCGTTTCCAGTCGGCATATTCAGGAGACTTGATACATTGCTTCGTCATATGTTTTGGGCTCGTTCAACTTCAGAATGCTGCTGTACACGTCGTAATCGTTAAATCGGACAGGAAATTGGATAGTCGAACGGTCTCGCAATACATGCGCCGTTAGCTGTGTTGGTTCGTCTTCATCATTGCAAAAATCACCAGCCTCCTGCGTATCTGCATCATCGGGAGTATCCAAAATTTCATGCTCCATACCGCTTGATGGACCGGTATTAGATGTCGCTTTTAAAGGCTGGGAAATTGGACCGATTTGCTGTTTATTGAACACTACGTTGGCACTCTTTATCGTGTCATTCTTTGATGGTATGAAAACACGATACCCATCGTAATCACAATAACCAACCAAATAGCCCTTTATAGCCTTGTCGTCAAGTTTACTTCTGTTGACATCTGGTACATGTACAAATGCAGTTGATCCCAAAACTCGAATCCTGTTGATTGCCGGCTTGCGTCCAAACCATTCCTCAAATGGAAATTTTCCTGTGGTCTTACTTTGCCCAGTTCAATTCAGAATGTAAACAGCTGCAGATGCTGCTTCTGCCCATAGGAACTGTGGTAGACCTGTATCCTTGAGCATAGTGCGAACTGCATCCATTATTGTACGATTCTATCTTTCAACCAAACAGTTTTGCTCTGGCGTATACGGCATAGTGATTCGCAACTTGATGCCTGCAAAATCAGTCAGTTTTACCAATTTAGTATTGTCGAACTCACGACCACCGTCTGTGACCAGTTCTTTTACATTTATACCATCCTTGTTGGCCCGAGCAAGAAACTGCTTGATTTTATCCTCAGCCTCGTCTTTATGTCTGAGAAATTCTACACTTCGAAACTTTGAATAATCGTCCTTAAGCACTAACATGTATTTCTTTCCACCTCATGACAAGACTGGTGATTCGAGTAAGTCTGCATGTATGATCTCACCAGACTTTTTCGTCTTGAATCGTTTTGATTTGAATGTTCGTCGACTTTGTTTACCATATGTACATGGCTCGCAAAACAGTCCATCGTCGATGAAATCGATACAATTCTGACGCAGGTACTGCTTCACATACTGTATTCACTGATGCCCAAGCCGTCGATGCCAAAGTGATAACGGCAATTTTGTCGTCGTCGTCATTGCCGTTTCAGGAAAAGAAGTTGTCATTTCTTTGTTAACCAAGAAAACTGAAGCAGCAGAAGCCCCTTGTGGCTTGATCGGTTTTGCACGCAGTTCAAAGAGTCCATTTGATGAGCATGGAGCCTCTAAAAGTACATTATCTGGGGTCTCCTTGCGGAAGAAACGACAAATCATGTCATCTGTATCTCCGAAGTTCTAGATTCCTCGCTTCATTGCTTTTGAAGCTGATAAAAAAATTTTGCCGATGTCTGGTGCATACAATACATCACTGAGTTCAATAGATTTTTGTACGGTTCCAACCGTCGCGCACATGTCAATGTCCCGCAGCCATAAGCCGGTATTGTCTGCTTGTTACCGACTGTGATTTCTTCTTGTTTGTCAAAATGGCGGTACGTCTTGAAGTACTCTGCTGAATTCGTAATGTGTGCTGTAGCTCCGTCGTCCCTAAGCCACACATTTCGGCCACTATCATCCTCTTGACAAGCAAATGCACTGCATTGAGTATTTGCAAAGAAGGTTTCTGTTCTGCTACCCGTCGTGGTTGGCTTGTCAGAGAAATCTGGTCAAAATTTTCCGATGTGCCCAGGTTTATTACAATTAAAACAGATGCCATTGAAACCTTTCACATCATCACTGGTCCTACTAAGTCTATTCATCGTTTTGGCCTTATTTGTGGTCAAGGGTTGGGGTTGGTTCACCATCTGGGGTCTTTTCCCACCTTTCTTCCATTTCTTTCCATTATGTTTTGCACCATATTTAGCATTTGCCATGAATGATGTCGTAGTATCGTCTCTAAGCTCCTGATTTCGTCTTTGCAGTCTCATATTGATCTGTTCGATTAGTTTTCAGATGACTTTTCTGTCCTTGGCGTTGAGTCCCACTGTGACTTGAACTCACGATATTCATCATCAGGAAGAATAGACAAGATGCGTGGTGCTAGCAGGTTTTGCGGCAACTTACCTTCACCGCTCAACTCTTGCTCACGTTGAAGATCCACCCACAGTGTACGCAAACGTGCGAGTGAATGCATTACATCTTCGTCTTTCTCGGTCCGAAAAGTGAAAAATTGCTGCAGAATAGTGTCCAATTTGACGCTTGACACTTTCTCAAAGTTGTTTAACAACTCGGTCCATATCTCTCGTGCAGAATTACCATGCATACGAATCAAATTTAACATACTCGCTGATAGATTTGTGAGGATGATCACAGCAGCTTTCGCATTCGCCTTTGCATACGCTTTTACCGCTTGGTTGTAGTCGCGTATTGTCTTTTCATTTGCGTCTGCTGCCGGTGCTGTTGGTTCGACAAGACAATCATCGAAGATGCCCGCACAATCGTTGAGCACGAACAAAGAGTTTACTTTAAATTTCCAGTCAGTCCAGTTGGATAAACCATCCAATTTGGTGCACTGAACAAAATTTTTAGCTTCCATATTATCGTCATTCACCAAAGTGGGTGAAAAAAAAGGTATCGGTACACAGTCGTCTACCTACACACAGTCCAGCAAATATGGTGAAATCAAAAGTCAAAATCCGAAATCGAAACTCGAAGTCAAAATCCGTGATTCAAATACGTCGTCATAGCCATCGTTACTTCATCTGCGCAGTTAAACGTCGCTGAAACCCATAACCTGTTGTAATATTAATAAAATAAAGGGATGGCTAGTTGAATTTAGGACTTTAATGAATAGAAATTAGGAAGAGAAACACAGTACGTCTTACTGTTTACATAAAATTACAATGGAATACAAAAAAGGTGATGCCAGATGCATGAAACATAATAACACAAAATAAGAAATGCCACTCAATAGCACGTAATATTAATTGAAGGCTCGATTCTCAACAGTTCTCAATCCTTAACTAATAGTGACCAATGGTATCTGTTCCGCAGAACAATTCTGTGGAACAGATCTATTTTCCAGAAACTAACCTTTTCAGCACTCGGCATCAGCCCTCATCTGTAAGTAGGTACAGTCTATCAGATCCCGATCGAGCGGGTGTAGTTACGATACGTTCCCCTGACAATAAATGTCACTCGCAATGGACCGGAATAAAAGAGACATGTTTGAAATTCCGGGATCATATTTGTTGTGTTGTTGTGAAGGTGATTCTCGACCCCTTCCGATGTCCTCCATATACTATTCAACTAACATTTCTTTGGTTTGAGGTTTCCGATCTTGTCTGCGTACTTTTATTTCTGTACGTCAGAGGAAATCTATCATAAGTGCATTTTCTTCATTTTCGATATTTTTATTAAAGGGACTCCTTTTGGATAGAGCTTCTTTGAAGAAAACTGTCATATATAAAAATAAGATGGTGGGTAAAATATGGACTTATAAACTATGGCATATGTAAGTCCTGATGAGAGGTAAACCATCACAAAGCTGTCCTGAAAAGCTCTCCTAAAAAACTGGAATTTTGCACATATGATAGTTTACCTCTGACATACAGATTTTCTCGATGATAACGAGGTGGAAATTTACTTATTTGCATATTCGTTGGAAAACTTTTCATCGTATAGTGTGTGCCCTGTTTATACTCTGAACAGACAGTATTTAGTTTATAATTAAAGTAATTAAATTCAAGCTGAATAGTTACATGAGACTAATAAGAAATTGGAAAGATTTTTCCCTTATGCTCACAGAAAATTGGTCTGTGATATGGTATGATATCGATGATATCAAAAATGAAAAATTCATTTACTATATTTAAATCCTTCAAGAAACAAAAATATTCCTTAGGCAAGTAAAACGTTTTAAGAGCGTGACAAATATGCTAGGCTCAAGAATCACTGGTTAAAAACTGTATTTAATATTGTTTAATTTTGTAGTTTTGAAGTATTATTTTTATGACAAAAGATTAATTAAAATTTTTGATGGAATTAAGAATCATTACAGTTTTCCTTCAAGCTTTAGAATGCAATGGGTTGAAAACGGTCATCTAGAGTTTTTAAAAATTCTATTTCACACAGAACGCTGTTTTGTACTAGTTTAAAGCAATGCTTTCTTTACTGGCATTTTCAGTGCGTGTAATCTTATTAATAGGAATGACAGATTTCCAATTTTTCCTGTATAAAGGCTTTATTAATGCTTTATATAAGAGTACATTATCATGTATAAACATTTTTTTTATTTATTAGGGCGTGATAAAAAAATACTAGTTTATATTCTTGAGTAACTTTATAACTTCCTCATCAAACTGTTTGAATTTTCCATGAATCACATGTCCTGCTCCTTTTACTGGTATCAACTTGGCATTAGGAAAGAGTTTCTTAATGTTGGTTTCATCGCCACCTCTAATAAAAGAAAGTCAAATGATTCGATAAGATTGAACAATGAAATGACTTCTCACCAAGATAATCAATAACATCTATGAAAAATATGCTTAAACTCGTACTCAACTCCTGATTTAATTTTAACTGATTTAATTTTATGTCGTGTCACAGCGGTGTTCGATTTGTTAAATAATGCTGATTATTGGTCTCAGAAGTTACTAAAGATAAAGCTTTAAAGACAAATTTAAGCACGTGTTAACTTATTTCATACTTCAGACTTTCGGGTTATGTCGATTTAGTTTTTTGACAAGTTAATCAACCACATAAGATGATCCTCACGCCATAAAAGAGCATATATAAGACTCAATCAAATTGCATATTCTAATTTAATACCAACAGATTTAGTGAACTAAAGACATTAGGAAATTTTTATCTTATATATTCATGACCTGCCGCCCACATGGTGTAGTGGTTAGCGTTCTCAGCTGCCATGCAGTGGGGTGGGGTTCAAATCCCGAATAAGACTTGGTCGTTCCCGTGTCGTCCCTCTCGTAGGGAGCAATGCTGGCTCATCTATAGGGTGCTCCCATAATAAAGTAGCCAGTAAATCATGGTGAATAACAAAAGGCGAATGTTTTACGACAAAGTGCCTCCGCATAAGACTAAAAAAATCTTGACATTTAACATTATTTCACAGAAAATAAGAAACTAGATAATAGAATTCAGGCAGATAAGACTATCTACTAGGCCTGCGGTTGGCACATGAGGCTAAAGAGAGCCGTAATCCGGTTTTTTATATTTTATAAAGCGCTACACGTAGATACACAAATTCAAAATTTTTTATTTAATGTAATTGCATGTTTTCACAAATCACATATAAGAACACATAAAAAATATAATTATGAAAAAGAATGATAATTTTTTTCCATAGCCATGTTATTAAAAAATTTAAATAAATTTCATTCCAAATACTGAAATTGAAACAAAATTTACGACTCGGAAAAATTTTACTCGTAAATAATTTTAAAAGCATGATAAATTTATTTACTTTATTTAAATAGGAAAACTGATATACACGGCCACCCACAAAAATTCTGCGCAGATCGGTGTTGCACAAATCGGTTGAAGTATGAAGTAGCGCTAGCAGTGTACAAGTAAATACGTGTAGTACATACGTGCTATTGCAAGATCGCTGAATTCCAACTACCGCTACTACTCCTTTCAACATGCGGACTGGCTAAGTGCCGGTGCACACTTGCGGCAAAAGTACTCGGGACGCTGCGTTATTTTCACTCTGCGTGGAACGCCGTTCCAGTGCACACTTTCGCGGTGATAGGCGTCAGCGGCAGTCTCTCGTTTGCCACCAACAGAGATGGATCGTACGCGCGCCCAATTATTTAAAAAAAAAAAGTTGTTTTTTCTTACTTAGTCTACAAGCATGTTCATCGTGAAAATAGAATTAGAAAAAATAAGCACTGGATCCATCCATACAACAGCGAGAGACAGGCCCTGATTTTCCATTAGGTCAGGTAGGCCGAGCCCCAAAATTTTTATTTTAAAAGAAAAGAAAGAAAAATTTTCAATTCAAAATTTTTTTTATTTTACCTTTTTTAATAGCAATTTTTTTTTATACATCCTTTCAAATTTGATTGATTGGTTCATTATATGTATAGTTATATGTATAGTTCATCATATGTATGTTATCGTGTATATAAGGAATTAATAAGTTTTTCTGATTGCATTATATTGGTGTTTTAATGATGAAGTTAATATGTTGTATTACTTTTTGTTATTTGATAATGTTCTAGGCTTCTACGCTTCAAATAGCCTATTCTTGGTAAAATGGTACTTTCATAATGATTTATGATTTTTTTTTTGTGTGTCAATTTTGGAAATTTTACGTCCATATCAGTGTTAGGGGGCCCCCATCCCGAGTTGTGCCTATAGTCCAGAATTTTCTAAACCGGGCCCTGGCGAGAGGTACTTGAAGGGAGCGTTTAATGTGTGCTTGATGGATCTCAGGGAAGATGGTGAAAGGTTTTTTAATTATTTTCGGACGACCCACTTAAAATATACTTAAATACTTGACCATCTAAAAGTTTTTTTTATCTAATGTACTTATTTTAATAAAAGTTGTGAAAAATTATACTTACTGGTTGTATTTTTTTCATTCTCCGTTTTTTGGCTTAAGTTCTCAATAATGGTTTCACAAATATTTTCCCAAGCAGACTGTTTCTGTATTCGGTCTTTATAGTCCTCATGACTAACATCCCAAATTAACGGGCGAGATTTTACTTCGTCGATGAAAAGTTCGAGATCCACATTTTCATCAGACATCGTGAAAAGAGACTTCACGAGCTCGATAGGAAATAAAACGCTGCGGCAGATGTGCACTGCCCAGCAGACAAAGGAGTACTACCAGCTATCGCGTTACAGGAATGCGCCGCGCGTTCCACAGGAACCTGCGGCGACCTGGGAGTGGCGCCGGCGGCAGATGGACGCCGGCGACACATATGAATCCCAACAGCAGTTGCTATGCATTTCTTCTTACCGGATTGAAAATAACGCAGCGTCCCAAGTACTTTTGCCGCAAGTGTGCACCTTCACTAATACGGTTTGCGCACAACAGCGCATTTCAAATGGTTAAGGGGAAAAAAAACTAAAATTTTAATGGGAGCCGCATGTGCCCACCGTTGTTCTAGACCATGACTGCATACCAAGATTTTTAGAAATTATAAACCGTTACATTACTAACATTAGATATCTACATTATAATATACGGAAAGTAAATTAAATATTTTTATAATGAGTTAAATACCTATGTAAAGAAGTCCATTTTCATAAATGACTAATTCAACCAGTAGTTTATTATTTATATGCTAGTATTTATTTTACTTTTGACTTATGTATTTACTAGATGTGTGTAGCCGTAGAGCATATTATTCCATCGATGGGTGAAAAACAAGTGGGAAACGCATGAACGTTTTTCTTTTTTAAAGTTGTTAACAGTACACGTATATAGGACGCTTTATACATGCAGTGAGACGAAAACAGCGGTAACGCAAAATTGTATTTAAAACTGCAATTTTAGTTTAATCACTTACACGTCGAAAATGGAGTTTGCTCCGTAGATAAACAAAGTAGGTCCTTCATATAAACCTGTACTTGGGGTTAAAAATTCTTCAGGGTTTTCCATAGCTTTTCCCAGTATGTCCAAATTCATTTTGAATTGCCATCTACCATCAACAGAACGAATCGACATTGAATTGATTATTTCTTCCTCGTCGGGGCCAGTAGAGCTTATCTGAAAGAAATATGACAAGGTTATTTCTCTGTTTTGAGTTTTACTTTGCAACTTATGATTCCAAGATACTTTGTTATTGTTTTGAAAATGAATGACTCATCTGATGTCCATAACAATATCAGTTTCAAACGCGTATATCACTAAGGGACACAATATGGCCAGCCCTCGGAAGGCTGTTGGAGTTGGTTCCTGGTTAAGATTAGCTGTAATTTGGTGAACTTTTGACCTTTTGTTGGACTGAAGAAGTCTGGAAACTCTCCGTTCAACTTAAGCATCTAGCAACTGGTGACGGTCCCGCGCCTTACATTAAGAACTGATTTTTTAGACCACGCTTTGAAAAAATGAATAACAGCTGCTCTTGGACATTTCTCAAGAGAAGCAGTTTCACTGATGTTCGCTCTACTGCTTCTAACCAAACACAATCATTCCACGTTAAAAGTCCGTTAAATAGAGTTTTTCCTATTCTCTCAGAAGCAACTGTCTTCATGATCAAAATGCCTGTTTATCTGACCCTCTAGCAGCAATAGCTTGATGTCACAGCTGATTTGTATAAAATTATGAAGAGGACATAAAAAATGGCTTTACAGTGTATATGAACACGAAACTACGACACAGATAGTGAAAATATCATTTTTTTAGTTAAAATTCTTGCATAACTTTCATTTTTAGCCGATAAAAAAGGATTTTCGAGTAAAGAAGAAACAGTTTCTAGCCATATGAGTTTTAAGCTTAATTAAAAACACAATATTTAGATAAAAGTTTTATATTTTGTCCCATATCATGCATTTAAGAGTATAGTACATGGTGAAACATCATTTTAAAGACTTACGGGTAGTTTTAATACGAGTGTATGTGGTAACTATGCTAATAATTGAAATGGATTAGTCTAATTACGTAAAAAAATGAAGTATACCTACTTCAATTTTTGTAACTGTAAAAAATTTTCAGTTTTACTAACCTCAGTGAGCTTTTTGATCACATATTGGGCAATAGCCTTTTTAGCTTCATCTTCGTTCGATCCTTCCGGAACATATTTTATTGCTTCTTGAAGAAATGTGATAGCTGCTTTCACTGCACGCATACCTGGCTCAGTAATACTATTTGGCCGCATATCTTCCACGACTACTGAATTTACTCTATTAGGCTAAAAAATAGTATAAAATAGAATAACGATGTTTAAATCCACTGTGGATAAATACATAAATAAGAAGTAAATGATGTAATGAAACATTAACTTTCAGGAGGTTATTAAGAGCTTGTTTCCCAACATACTAAGGATTATAGAAAATTTTCACGATTGAGGAAAATTTGGAGCCATTTCCCTCAAGAATGATTTAAGTCCTAGCAGTTTTTATAAATCTAATTTTAAGCTGTGTTAATTTGCCTGCTTTTTAATACTCTGACGTCAATTACTCAAATGCATAATGTGTTACGCATAAAGTCCAATTACACCCGAGACTCATCATAAAAGGATGTTACACACATTCTACCAACAATTTAACTTAACAAAAGGAATATGAACTCTCTGCATGTGAGCAAATCATAATACAAACGTTTTCACAAGTATATATATTTTAAAAAATACTAGATTTTCGCTACAACAGTATACTTTTTACTTGCATTCAATACTTTTTGTTATTAAAACTATAGCTCATGATCAGTTCGGTAGGTTATTCACAAAATCATAAACTCCTCCGAGTTAACTTTTTATCTCTGAAACGGCAGTATAATGTGACAAATATTGAGGAGTTATCAAGTGGACCTCATAATTTGTCGAGAGAATTAAGTGTAATCATAATTATAGTGATCATAGCTCATGGTATTTTGACGATCGATTCACAAATCAGAAATTGAAGTATTAGTGACTTCTTACGTTATTAATCTGAAGATAATTGAATACCATGATAAAAGTTTACCCAAAAGGAGACAAGTAAAAATAATCAAAAACAACAACAAACTAAAATTGTTTAACTGAAGTATAATTAATTCAGAAAAATGCATACAATTTTTCCAACGTTTCTTCAAGTCATCGAAACACTGTTTATAGGCGTTGGAACTAACCGTTCGCAAAATACACGTAACATTTGATTTAATATCCTAAACGTTTTCAAATCTATATCCTTTTATGGCCATCTTAAGCTTCAGAAAAAGGAAAAAAATCAGCTGGCGATAAGTCGGGAGAATATGGTGGGTGATTTATCACTGTAATTGAATGCTTAGCAAGACATTGTTGTACAGAAATTGCTGTATGGGGCCTAGCATTGTCATGTAAAAGAAACCATTGCCCAGAATCAAACAGTTCCATCCTAACTCGCCTTATCCCGTTTCTTAATCGAAAAAGCACCTCCTTGTAAAAATACTGAATAATTGTTTGATATTCAGGAACAAATTCGAGGTGAATAAGTCCTTTGTAATGTAAAAATGCAAAATCCATGAAAGGACAGAGATTTGAAAACGTCTCGGATATTAAATCAAATGTTACGCGTATTTTGCGAACGGTTAGTTCCAACGCCTGTAAACAGTGTTTCGATGACTTGATGAAACGTTGGAAAAATTGTATAGACTCCATTGGCGATTATTTTGAAGGAGATAAATTTATTTGAATATGAATAATATTTTTCTTATTTATAAAAAAATTGTCCGGTTACTTTATGGGCGCACCTTGTAATTACAATTTCTCTCGTGAATATATGTAATCTCTTCTTCGTGAATATATGTAATCTCTTCTTCGTGAATATATGAAACCTTTTTAACGGGTAATAATCTATATACAGGGTGGTCATAAAGAAACTTTGCCATTATATGGACTACTAGCGGCTGTTCCGTTCAACCGATCGAGATGAGATTTCAGATATAGTTATTCAGAAGTATGATCTCGGGATTCTGTGAACCAAGTGGCGCTCACGGTTACGGTTATTGGTACAGAAAAATCGAAATTTTCAAATAACAACACCCATTTATTCCCATCGCAAAATGCTCAGCGCATGCGAAAACCCTAAAGAGCGTTGGAATGGTACGTATATCACAAAAAACGGACGCGTTATGCACGCACAAAAAACAGCTCTGCGAACGGCCTACAAAAACGATATATGGACCTCTAGCGGCCGTTCCGTTCAACCTATCAAGATGAGATTTCAGATATAGTTATTCAGATGTATGAGCTCGGGATTCTGAGAACGGCAACACAGTGACGCTCATGGTTCCGGTTATAGGTGTAGAAACTCGAAATTTTCAAATGGCAAGGCCCACTTTTTCCCATCGCAAAATGCTCAGCGCATGCGAAAACCCTAAAAAGTGTAGGAACGGTACGTGTATCACAAAAAACGGAAGCGTTATGCACGCATAAAAAACAGCTCTGCGAATGGCTAACAAAAACACGACCAGAGAGCTTTTTATCGGTTTTCTACGCTGAATATCTGGCGAACGGCGTTCTGTGATTGGTTTTTAGCCTCTGTCATATGCAAATTTCTCCGTGCGCCCCGATCGTGTCTGAAAAGAAAATTCACCTAGTCAAAATACTATCCGCGCTGTTTCAAAATATTTCCATAAAAACTGTAAAAATCTAGCAAACGTGTATCCAAATATTAGAAAGACAAAGAAAGAAGAAAAAAACATTCTACAAAATAAGAATTGATAAGAGGTCACATTCACTTTTTGCTAAGAGACTGGCTAAGTTCAGAACACGATGAGAACTTTTCAAGAAATTCTTTCGACTAAATGCAGACGGAAATATGTCACTCCGATATTCAATGAAGTAATATCGCTTTATCCATGTAGCTCCTTTTATGGAAGGCTACCAAACAAGCATACACATCTAAATTTCTTTAACAAAAAGAATAAAATAACAGGTATTAAGTCAATATCACATATTTATTTCGCCCATCAGAGTCCCATAATGTGTCACCAGCAGAGTATTCTGCCTTCGGATTGTTAACAAACGCATCCCTAATGCAATGGATTGATCGTGAAGGGCTGAAAGAGGAAGGAAACAAAATTACCGTAACTTGGGGTTACTTAGACCCTAAGGGGTTACTTGGACCCAAACCGAAAAAGTGTTTTAAATTACACCTAGGTCTCTTGTCAATAAAATATAGATATAATTCACAATCTCTCCAACAGATAGGAGCACTAGCTAGGTCCCTAGGCACTTTACCACGTTCCCCTCTTCCCGCCTTTTTTTAGTTCAGGTTAGGTTCCCATGTGAAAAAAACACGAATTTTTAGGACCTTATAACTTCTACCTTCACTTTACTCACTGCAGTCCCACATTAGGTAAGGATGTATTTATATTTCAAATACAGTCTTTAAGAATATAGCAATAGTTTTAGATGAATAGAGAATCAATTAACTCAGTAAAAATTATAAGTATTAACTAGTGTGCTGATAAACTGAAAATGGAGTTACTTGGACCCAAGCCCTGAAGTGGGTCCAATTAACCCCCTGTCACATTTTTGATTAGACATTCTCAAACTTCCCTGCAAAAATAATTAATATCCTTACTTCATGTCGGGTTCCTTTTATTAAATGGTTAAACCGGTTTATGTGCATTTATTCGCAGATCTGATACAAAAATGCCCCGAAATTACAAGAGGTCTCCTGGGAGCAGAAAGTATGCGGATTCTACAGCTGAAAAATTAGAGGAATGTTTAAATGCTGTGAGGTTAGGAGAAATGTCTCATAGAGATGCCTCAACCCACTTTAAAAATTAGTAGGCCCACTATGAAAAGGAGATTGAGGAATGGTTTATCGAACAAACCTGGACATCCAAACATTTTTACAAGTGAAGAAGAGTTGGCTTGTGCCAGTCATTTAGACAAAATTTGTGATTTTAGAATTCCCGTAGATGAACTAGACTTTCGATTTATTCTCAAGTCCTACCTTGCAATGCATGGAAGATTAGTGAAATGTTTTCAAAACAACCTCCCTGGGCGTGACTGGGTAAAATTACTTTTGAAGACGCATCCACTGTTAACAATAAGATCAAATAAAAAGGGGTTTGTTTTCTGTTTTAATGTAAAATAAATTTTTCATACAGGTCTTTATTTTTATTTCAAGATCCTAGGTGCTACTTGAGCCCACTACTTATTTGAATTGTATATTTCATGTAAAGTGTAGGCTTGGTCCAAGTAACCCCAATCAGGAGGTTACTTGAACCCTATATATATATATATATATATATATATATATATATATATATATATATATATATATATATATATATATATATATATATATGTGTGTGTGTGTGTGTGTGTGTGTGAGACTCTCACATAGTCTGAAAACAGACTCAATCCTAACAGACTCAATCTTTGGAAAATCCAGTACAGATGTAACTTTTTGTTAAAGGAGTCAGGCAGACCGTTAAACAGACAATGATGCGGTGCACACTTCCCTAAGTGGAAAAAGGGTCATTCGTTAGAAAAAGACCATCAACGCACAAAGAGACAATGCAAGGCCCGGGATGTCGGGCTGAAAAAAAGGAAACGCAGGCCTGGAGGTGACCAGGCGACGAACCCCCTGTGAGGCGATTGCATTAGACGCATGAGACAATGGAACATTCGAGAACGAGGAAAAAGGTATAAAGGAAGACTATTAGACTAGGTTTTTTTAGACTGGACCATGATGAGAGATTGAGGTGCAGGAGAGCATAGGGAGAAAAGAGCAGACGTGAAGTCTAGATTGAACTGTGATTATGAACGCCGCTTGGTCCTTTTGATTGGGGGTCAAAAGCGATATACCACTGTGCACATTTCAGTGTCGTTTTTTGCCCGAAAGATAATCATTTCTCCTTTCGTTCAAGTTTCGTGACGCCACAGTGTAGGAAATTACGAAAAAACAAATGCGCGTTTTAACCGTTCTATTCTTTGCATTAATGTCCACAATGTATCTTTTCGTACCAAATCGATGATTTTCTACAAGTTTGTAAATCACTTATTTTCCATATCTCGTTCCGTTTTCGAGATAGGAATGCTAACTCTGCAGTTTTCCACCAGGTGGCGTGGTAGGTGGTTTTATTCAGTAGCGCATGGCTACTTTACTATACATAGACAGCACTTTTATGAATATAGCAGCAGCCGTTCCGAAGTTAAGAGGGTGGGAAGGGACTTTAGTGGGCATACTGTATATATATATATATATATATATATATATATATATATATATATATATATATATATATATATATATATATATATGAGAGGAATCCCCGCACTGCCTGCCCCACTCTTGACACCACAGCTGAGGTGCCGAGATGTCAAAGAGGGGAATGACTCCCGCTCCTAGCAAACCCCTTTTTCTGGGAGAGGAGAGATTTTTTCGAGGCAAAGGACTGTTCGCTATTTGCTACGGGGGAGACGGGCTCCCGACGGTATAGGAGTCAGACGCTTAAAGATGACCCTTAGACGCTTTTTTACTATTTTAACCCTACTTTCAATAAATATACATCTGTTATTGTTAGATATTTGGAGTGATTATTGCTTTAATAAGTGCAAATACTCCTTCACACAAAAGGTATCCCACATATATATATAATTAAAATTTTGGTTTGAAAGAGACCTAAAATCCTAGGGAATCTTCAAATAAGTTGTTCAAATCAGGTTATCAGCACAAACATGTTTTTAAGGTTATCGATGGGTAAGAAATGTACAAAAATCAGAAATCATGTACAAAAATCATGTACAGAATTTTTGGGTCCAAGTAACCCCAAATTACGGTACTTTTAGTAGTCCTGCCTAGTACCCTGTTTTGCGGGAAATTAAGGTTAAGATTGATAGACAGTACAAGATCTACCTCTGGCAGAGCATTTAAAAATATCTTTTATTATTTGAAACCTAAATTATATTGCAGAAAAATTGTTCTAAAAGTGTATAAATATCCTTTGTATTAGAACTGTTTGTAAGAGAGACAAAAAAAAGAGGGTAAAATGTAACTGTAAGATTACAAGACTTAAAGAATATACACAACATTTTTTTCGTTAACTATATACAGTGAAAAATATAGCGAAAAAATAATGTGAGTATGAGAGTGTATGGTCACCGGAATCATAATTTATTGAGTGATGAGCTTCCACGGAGTTAGTTTGAGTTCAAATTCGACTAAGGTTTGCACGTTCTTGAGCTGTCGCCTCACAGGGAGCAACGTTGGTTCACCTAGATCAGGGGTGTCAAACTCAAAGGCTACCTTGGGCCAAACAAACAAGGTTTAACTATAGGTGGGCCGCAAAAAAAATCAATATTAATAGAAACGTAGGTTTATTTACCTAATTACAGTATATTCAACATAAATATATGCATTTTGTTTAATAATAGCAAAAAAAGAGTATCATTAAAAAAACATTTAGCGAATTCTTCCTATATTATTATAATTCAGCGTCGGTTATTTTATCATATAGTATTGTGTGCCAATATATTGGCCGGGCCGCAAAAATGTTCGTCGCGGGCCGCGAGTTTGACACCCCTGACCTAGATGGTGCTCCCACAATGAAGAAGTCAACAATATTTCGCGGTGAGGTTGGGCGAATATCGCCAAGACAAGTGTCTGCCGCTTAAGAAAAATAAAATTTGGGCGTGTATGCGAGTGTTTGGTATTCGTACTCTTTGTTATTCCCCTAGGCCCGTAGAAGATTAGTAGTCGTAGTACAAATAATTTTAGTTCAACAATGCTTTATTCCAAACTTTTCACACATTAGTCCTTTTATCATTTAAGACAGCCTGTCAGCGTAGCTCTGTTCCCCAGCAGATTTCTTCACCCTTCGATACATGTCGTTACACATGTCCATTTATAATATCCAGGGTTGGCAAATAGATTCCGGAGTTGGACTGACCCAAAGTTAATGCACTGCTGATTTTGTGTCGCAGATGAACACATTTCTGCATCCACATGTGAACATTTTCCCGCTCGCTTTCTCGAAATAGATATCAACAGGGATGAAGTGCATAGTTTGTAAGACAAATCTCTCTCTATATATAAAACGCGTAGGTATGCGGCACAAAAATCGATAATATTGCTACACTCCGAATGGCAACGGCTGCAACTACCAGATGTAAACATTAGCGGCCAACCACGTGTGTGTAGTAGCTCGACGATAGCACGTAATTTGGTACTATTTAATTTCTGTATTTTACCCGTGAATACTTTTAATTTATTCACGAGATAATTTTAATGTATTCATTTGTTCCATCCGTTTTTCTAAATGTATGTAAGTAGACAAACTTTTGACAAAATATGTTTAGACCTATCAAATACAGTGTTTAGTCATGGACAGTTGTATGTAAGTTTATCTAGAGTCCGTTCTTTTGATTCTGTCACTGTAGTATCTCCTACTTCTGAAATACTCAACTGTGTATATCAATAAGTTTTATGAATACCATAGTAAAATATTAATAATTACATTATAATACTTTAATAGTAAGTAAGAGTTAATTTTCTACACTTTGTTTAGAACTTGCTGAATTTTTACTCCATTTTATAAGTGAAGAAATTTTTCCAACAATTTTTTATTTGATATGATTAAGGGTAGATATCTGAATTGGGAACAATAGTACATACAGAGGATAATATAATCCACACTATATTTTAGTACTTGCTGAATTTTTATTCCTTCTTTAGGCGAAAAAATTTTTCTCCATTAATTTCTTATTTGATGTAATGATAAAGTGTAGATATCTTAATTTTGAAAAATATTACATACAGAGAGGGATGTAATTTTAAAATCATTGGTGTTTGTTTTCTCAGTCTTATCTTTAACTCTGTTCTGAAGTAATGGAAATTCCAATTTTTTAACCACGATGTTTTCGATCAGCCTTATAGAGAATTTTGTAATGATTATAAATTTTTTGGCTGAGATCCCACTACCACTTAACAATGTATATTTATGATGGCAAGTAATGGTAACATTCCTTATATATATTTCTTTCAGTTGAGTTGTTTTACGAAAGAAAATATGAAACTAAAAGCGACCACGCTGGTCGCGCAGCGGCTAGTGTGATGTAAAAGAATAAGTTATTAAGGTTGTTGGCATAACTAACACACACACCCCCACACACCCCCACACACCCACACATATATATTTATATGTGTGTGTGTGGTTTAGATAAGGAATACATAATAGAAAGCAATATCGGCTATTAAAAGAATGAAAAGAGAAGAGTAGGGAACTCAAATTCACTTACATTTTTGAGTGAATAATGTATAGCAACTTTTCCTCCTAAACTGTGTCCTACGAGGTTTACTTTTTGAATGTTTTCCTTATCTAAGAAGCGTCCAACATCTACAGCCATTGCTTCAACATCAGAGCGGTCACTCCATGAACTGTCACCGTGGTTACGCAAATCAATTGCACATACCTAGAAAAAGGAATATAGAAAAGGTGAATGATGTGAAATTTTGTTTTCGTCAGTGGCTTTAAAAATATAAAATATAATAGCTAATTTTTATTTCTTAGATTAGAAGTAAACGGATATATTTTACTATGTTTGAAGTTATGTGAAGATCAATTCAAAGATATTTGTCAAACATTATTGAAATCTATATTCAGTAAATACTCTCTCTCAAGATAAAATTAATTTCTTAAACTTGTCTTTTAAGGTGACTGCCTACGTTGAAAATGTCATTTTTGGACTACTTTGGTCAATTTCATTTTTTGCAAGAATCGTGTAATTCAATCTTTTCTCTTTTCAAAACCGTTTCGATTTTCATTCTACATCAATTATAAGCAGAGTTATAGGTATTTTTAAAAAAACATCTTCTGCTACAAAATTGAAGTGACAAACAACTTTAGATGAGTTTTTCTCAGAATTATGTTTTTTGGCAGAAATCTCTATGGTTATCATGATATTGCACATAATAATTCATATAATTTGATAAAATTTTCAGGAAATGTTTTAGATGCTATTGTTAATTAAATGACGCACAATAATTGGTGTATAATAAATAGTTTTTTATTTGGGGCTGTTTTTATAAGGAAAGGACTGACGAATCGGGGAAAATTTCCATATTGGAACATAAAATTGCGTGTATTATTTTTGCATTTTAAAATTCCTCTTAGATTGTACTTAATTTTGAAAATAAGTAACATATTTATCATGTGTGAGAAGGAAATTAAAATAGTAGCATTAGGATTTTGTGCAGAGTGATAGGCGTTTTAGCTAAATTTCATTAAAAATTACTTCAAATTGACCAGTTTATAAAAAAGTATGCTATTTACAGGCAAGTTTTTGTTCCTTTTGTTAATTTTTAAGTGCTAGTTTACCATAAAAGAACAAAAAAATCCTTTAAAAAATTATTTAAAAAAAAATTGACTCCGAACGTAGGCAGTCACCTTAAGGAAGTTTAGCTATTCGTGGGAATTATAAAATACTCACCCGTCTACCAGTTCCAAGAGCTAACACTTCGTAAACACCCTTCCAATCCTTATGAGACGAGCTAAGACCATGGATCAGTAATATTGGACTTTTGTTGTTCTCTATTTTATCTGTTATTACCCGATAACAATAGTAACTTAAATCAATTGGATCTATTCTAATAAATGAAACAAAAACAAGCGTAACCAATAAATAACATCAGCATCATAAACGAAATGTATATATAAGAAATAATATTTTAGCTTAAATTCCTTTCAATTTATTTTTTAACCAGACAGTGGCCGAACGCCTAAGGCGCTAGTCTTCGGAACTCGAGTCAGGTGGTTTGAATGCCGCGGTAAGTATGGATGTCTGGAGCCTTTCGGAACTGGCTCGGAGCAATAGGTCACGGCCAGTTTAGTCACTGGGCTGCAATTGATGACTGAAGCGCTCTCAGCCAACTTGACCTTTTCAACACGTTATGCATAAAATCTATTACTTATAAAATTCAATTTTACTATAGGTATTTTACTAAAAAGATTTCATTAAATACTACTAAGAGACAAGTTTGTTACTTGATATAAGAGCAAACAGAAATTTTTCTGAATAACAAACCCCTCTATAGTAAAGTTATCTATTAATCAAATACAACTGAGGACAGTCTAGATTTTTCAGCTCTCTTCATTTACACAAGTACTGTGATAGGCATGATAACGTTTATAAACTGCAAAAGCAACTTTAGCCGTATTATATACTAGCATTATTGCCCGGCGTTGCCCGGGTAGATATATAGATGCATTTTTCATGCATTCCATCAAAAAATACTGGGCTGCCCCCCCCCCCCGTCACCTGCAGACCAACTCTCAAACCACCCCTCAGAACAAACCTCTTTTCCCCAGCGTATCGAATTAGTCTGGTTGTGGTGAAGGGGCTGTATCCACATTTAAGAGGTGCTCTTAGGGGCACAAAAATCATTAAAAAATTAATTTTTAAAAAACTAATTGAGCCCCAAATTTCGTTTTTCCTGATTTAAGTTTCTCGGGTCCTAAACATTAACTGTGCCGAATTTGGTCCCGGTGGGTGAAACAGTCTATGATTCTATAGCGGACAAACAAACAAACAAGATATTTTATATATATAGATGAACTTTCAGTAGCTTCTCTCACTTGGCGACAGATTTAACCACGGAAAACTATCAGAGAATTCGAGACACGACGGGGACGCAGGAAAAAATTGTTAACGAACTCCAAGGTCTAATGAGGCAAAAACAGTCTCTGAAGTTTACGGCCCCAGAGAATCGTACGCTCTCCCCCCTTCCCCCAATTAGTTGGGCTCGAACGTAATGCAACTGAAAACTCTTAAAATGAATTCTGTCGTAATTCACCGAGCTAATAATAGACTTATTTTGCAGGTAGCTAATTACTTGTGAGAGTATTTTTATAGTAACTGGCCATGCAAGTTACTTGAATACGTATGAGTAGTGAGTTTTTAACTAGAAGACACGGTGACTATAAATAATAAGGATCTCGAATTTAGCCTTTTTTGTTACATTCCATCTTTTTAGGAGATAAGAAGATTAATGTATAATTAAAAAGAAATTCAAACAAAACATAGGCGAGAAGAATTATTTTTTATTAGTTACGAAAACACTTTTAAGTATGGGTTTATTTTGTTCAAAATTTAAAACTAAAGTAAAAAATGCTTATTTTTATAAAATAAATATTTTCTTTAGTAAATGCAAGCATAATGAAGTTTAAAAATTGTTCATTTGTTTATGCTGTAACAAAAAGTTGAGAAGTGTTTCTTACTTTTCATTTTCAACAGGAGCACTAAATGCAACGTCTAAGACTACAAAGGAAAGAGCAAACAGAACACCTCGGAGGAACATACTTTAATCTAAAATAAATATATTATTAATTCAAACCCAAAAAAAAATCAAAAAAAATCTGCCTCATTTTCTTTTCTAAATCTATATATATAAAACAGTTCCGTAACTGACTCACTGACTGACATACAACGCACAGACCAAACCGCTGGACTTAAAGGGCTGAAATTTTGCATGGCGATTCTTCTTATAGTGTAGGGGTGCACTAAGAGAGATTTTTGAAAAATTCTTCTTAGATTTTTTAAAATTAAATTTTTAAGCTGTTTTAGTAACTTTTTTTAAGTTTGCATTTAAAATAATAATTTGAGGGTTATAAAATTTATACCACGAGAAAGATCATAAAAATTCCTTTGAAATGAGATCTTTTTCGAATCTCTATTTTCTGATTTTTGGGGAATTTTTAAAGATTCATTTTTAGAATTTAATTTATTAAATGCCGATCACGTGACTTCTTTTTCTGGTACTTTAAATAAATTTATCGTCACGTGCATAACAACTAAATAGACAAAAAAAAAATTTTTCTTGCTAATGCGGCAGACGATTGGACATTATTTTGTCTATAAAAATATCCCTTACGATTTTTTATAAATATATATTTTTTTTCCTACATCAATTGTGTATATTGATCGTCGTATTTATTATAAATATATACATACATATTTATTTTTTTTTGGCATTAATTGCATACATTGACCGTTGTATTTAATTTGAATGTACTCCGTAGTGAAGTGCGGGTTTTCAGCTAGTAGTTTCATAAAATAGTGCAAAGAAAGAAATCCAAAATAAAACTATCTCACATCGCTAGGTAAACATAACAGGTTAGAGCAGCCATACTCAACCTTTTTTTTCTCTCGGGCCACATGCATATGTTTGCTACGTTACGCAGGCCGTATTATAGTACACTATACCTCATAATATAATAATGGAAATAATAGAATGTCTATTAAAAAATGAGTGGGATTTTTTTTTATTTTTGAGATAAACATTCAACTATTTTAGACAAATCAGGTTTATACTTGCTACATGCTACTCTCAAGGTAAGAATCAGTAAGCCGATATCGGTATATGTTCTTCGCATATTCATTTAGGAATTGGATGATTCACAAGGATACGCTGATGCAAACAACGTGAACAGCAGGTGACACCTTTTTTGTACAATTTTGTACTTTTCAAGCTCTAAATTCCAAAACTATGTTGGCAAAAGCACTTGCCTGATAGTGAGTGTGTGTATTTAGGGCCGCACATAAAAGTATAGCCGGTAATATATGAGCGGAAGTATAGCCAGGAAGTCTGAGTACCCCTGGGCTAGAGTGTCCAACTACATGCTCGAATGCCAGTAGTTCTACTCAAACACTCGCAAATAATTGTTATACTGGTTGAAAAGAACCATAACAGACGGTCATAGAAATATGTGGTAAATTTAACATAAAAATTTAAGCGATAAATAGAATGAAATGGATGAATAAACACGTACTAAAGAATTGAAGGCTTATAAATCGACATCAGGTCCAGGCAGAAAAGATAAAAGTTTGGAGTATTTGGGTGTCATATGTAATATACAAGAGGAGACCGATAAGTTAGGTGAATCCCCCCCTCCTTTTGAAAATTAAAAACAGCCCGACGCTCTGACATATGAGTATTTCTCCCCTGTTTTACGTAAATTTTGCACTTTGTTTTCAAAATTTCCCGGCAGGCGTTGTTCATGCGTTAACTGTAACGTAACAGTTATTAGTGCATTGCGTCATGGAGCAGAGAGTCAATATGAAATTTTGTTTCAAATTGGGTAAAAGTGCAACGGAAACCCAAGAAATGCTGTGAAATGTATACGGAGATGAAGCTGTTTCTCACAAGATGGTATTTCAGTGGTCCAAACGCTTTCGTAATGGTCGTGAAAGCGTGGACGATGACCATCGTTGTGGAAGACCGGTGACCAGCAGTTCATCTCCGAACTCGAAAAAATTCCGTTTCGAAAAATCTGAGGTTAAGACAATGCTGATTACCTTACCTCATTATTATCCATAAAGAATTCGTAACGGAAGGACAAACAGTTAACGCTGATTTTTACTGCCATGTTCATCTCAAACGCCTTTTGGCGGGATCATGACAGTGGTAGCTTTTGCACGATAATGCACGGCCTCATACTGACATGAGTGTGAAACAATTAATCGTCCAGCATCAGATTACTGAGTTGTCCCACCCTCCATACTCCCCTGATCTGTCGCCACCAGACTTTTTCCTGTTTCCAAGACCGAAACCGGAACTGAAAGGACACAGATTTGCAAACATTTCAGATATCCAGGCTGCTGTTACCAGGAAACTTGCAGCAGTAGCGAAGGAGGACTATTCCAGAACTTTCCAACTTATTATTATTATTATAATTATTATTATTATAGCAAAAAAGGATTTGTGTATTAATATTACCAAAAATGCTTTGTTTTGATAATCATAACTAAAACCCCATACTCACAGAAAGATTTACAAGAAAAAGATTTACAAATGGGCTATACATTAAAGACAAAGTCTCCCAGAAATTTTGAAAATTCTAACAACTCTTAAAACATTTTACAGCATTACAACAGTGCTCTGTCTTCTTTTCAGAACTTTTTCCGTTATATGAGTCTCTCATTTATAACTGTATACTGATGTTGGGATTTTGTTTCAAGATAGCAGCTTTATGATGAAAAATAAATTCATCATAAAGCTATTTGATGAATAGCTTTATGATGAATTTATTTTTGGTGAATTTATTTATTATGTGGTTGAATTTATTTTTGATGAATTTATTTATGTCTGGTGGCGACAGATCAGGGGAGTATGGAGGATGGGACAAGTCAGTAATCTAATGCTGGACGATTAATTGTTTCACACTCATGGCAGTATGAGAATTAGTTGTTAGAATTTTCAAAATTTCTGGGAGACTTTGTCTTTAATGTATAGCCCATTTGTAAATCTTTTTCTTGTAAATCTTTCTGTGAGTATGGGGTTTTAGTAATGATTATAAAAACAAAGCATTTTTGGTAATATTAATACACAAATCCTTTTTGATATAACTTTTCCATCTCATATCTCCAATTTTATGATTGGAAATATGAGATGGAAAAGTTATAAAAAATCTTGCCGAAAATTGATATCATATATTAAATCATTCATTTCATATTTTAAAATGCATTCCTGATAATTTAATGTCGAGATCTCACTTAAAATTTCAGGTATGAGATTTTCCCTACGTAACTGGACAGAAGTGTGTTCTGTATTTTTTTTTAGAAAGGGAACATATTCTAAAATTTATCAAAGAATAGTATAAATTTTTTCAGTGGAAAAATCACAAGTTTTCCCTTATATGTAAAGCTACGTTGTCAAGGAAAATTCGCCATGTCAAGGGTACACTGTTTTCTGCATCACATACTCCTTGAAAACTTTTTATCGCTTGTTATCGTATGCTATTAGAAACTTTTGCGAATCAAAAGGGGATAATTAATACGTATCGAAATCGATTAGATCCCACTGTCCAAATTAAATTTTACATAATGTTGGGCTACAGATTCATAATAATTCGTAATTGTTTAGGGAAACAGAGAAATAGGATACTTGAATACCGCTTTGGCATTATCCGTTAAAATATTTTGCACAGAAACAAAAGAATCAGCGTCATACTTATCTATCTATCTGTGTGCGTGTATACATATACATACATACATACATATATATATATATATATATATATATATATATATATATATATATATATATATATATATATATATATATATATATATATATATATCACTAAACTTGCAATGATATAAAGCTATTTACGGAACATTGAACTATTATCAGAAGGAGTTGAATTGTTATAAAATATAATGATAAAAACACCTCATGTAGAAATCAATACTTATTATATTATGACATAATTTATAGATACCCTAAAATAGTAAACAATCATAGAATATGGTAATTCAGTAAATAAAACATCTTTCGTTTTATTCTGACTTTTATTTCTCTTTTATAAACTCCTTTCTTTCATGAGGGGAATCTATTACCTGTACACCATTATTTTGAAACGGTGCTTAATAATGAGAACCACATCATTTACTTTACTAAAACAAATGTACCTACTTTTTATCAACATACTTTACCTTTGTGTCTTTTCACAAAGTATTCAGCTGTGTAGCTTGAATGAACGGTGGGGTTTTAATTGCTTCAGGTATTTATAAACTATTTACAGCATTTCGTAGCAACCTAAGTTCAAAGGACAGTGATTAAAAAAGCTTATTCTTTATGACAGATAAGTTCAGACCTATTGTTTTGGATCTCACGTGTGTAAGAATTTCAAGAAATAGATAATATTTACCATTCTAGAATAATATGAGATACCGTAATGAAGTTTTTCTAAATTTCTGGGGATTTTGAAAAATGTAATTTTTTTTTCTAAACTTGAGAATTAATATCCTTCAAGTTAAACAAAATAAATATTTATATTGATACTTAGAGTTATCACTGTGATAAACATTTAATCTTGACCCTTTCAAGTGTGTACATTTCAACTTTTTAGTTTAGTATTGTTTGTTTATCAACTGTAATTTCTAATCTTTAAATATTCCTCGATACAATTTGATGAATAATCAGTCCCTCTGCACTGAAGAAAAAACAAGCAAAAAACTCCCTGTCTTTAGTTTACGCTAATCGAATGATTATAGAGAATTTGCTAATTATCAATACTGATGGGCTTGCTTTATTTTGCATTGCTGATCTTGTATATAACATCTGCATGACACAATTAGTCTTTAAAATCCATTGACTGGATGTTTTCACCAGGGAAATACACTTTTACTTCCTTTGAAACGTTTAAATTTGCTTTCTTTCTCTTGGTAATGAATGGTCCTAAAATATATTTTTTCTTCCTGATTTTTATAAAATGGGGCTACCGTAATAACCCTATGTCACTAATTCTTTTCGTGCTTACATCAGTACTGAATAAACCCATATTCAGGCATTCATATTAAATCTGCATTAAATAATTCAAAACAGCGGTAATCGTTATGAAATTGGTAACTCTGGGTAAACAATAAAATACCTTGGAAAGTATCACTAAAAAACAATAAAATTTATCGCTATGTTTCTAAAAGAATTAAAATTCGCCCTAATATGCAAATGAATAGGGAAAATAGCTAACAACTGTGCGGTCGCCGTGAATTCGTCTTAGAATTTTCAAATACCAGCCCTCACTTCAGTTCATAGTCCCGAATTTTGTAGGAAATATTACATACTTCATTATTAAATGAAGCTAGAACATATACACTGCTGGCCACCCAAATTGCAACACCAAGAAAGACAAGAGATATCACAGCAAAATTTATTTTGTAGATAACATGTTGACCAAGTATCAAATGATTAAATTTATAGACTTCTGTGAAGTGTGGTTCCTGCCAAAATCAGTAGCCAGAGTAGCCGCAATTGTTGGAGATCACCGCTGCCACACGCCTCGGCATTGATTCAAAGAGACTTTGGATGAGTTCTTGGGGTACAGCAGACCAAGCAGCTTCCACACGTTGCCAAAGTTGATCTGCTGTGGCAGCTGGGGATGGAATCTGGGTCAGTCGTAGAGCAACCATGGACCACATGTTTTCTATCGGCGAAAG
Source organism: Dolomedes plantarius (assembly GCA_907164885.2). Lineage (NCBI taxonomy): Eukaryota > Metazoa > Arthropoda > Arachnida > Araneae > Dolomedidae > Dolomedes > Dolomedes plantarius. Next base: position 191,409,845 of record OU015494.1, read on the forward strand.
ATCCGGAGAGCGAGGCGGCCAGGGAAGCAATTCAATCTGGCGATTGACGAAGAACCGTTGGACAATGCGTGCCACGTGTGGTCGCGCATTATCCTGTTGAAATATGGCTGTGGGCAAGCCCTGAAGGTAAGGAAGGACAACTGGCTCCAACACCTCGGAGATGTAGCGCTGGCTGTTTAAAGTACCAGCAATGCGTACTAGATGTGTGTGAGAGTGATATCCAATACCGTCCCATACCATAATACCCGGTGCAGGACCAGTGTGGCGGTGCATAACGCAGCTGTTTAGCATCCTCTCTTCACGGTGTCTCCAGACTCGAATGCGACCATCGTGGTGTTTCAGACAGAAGCGTGACTCGTCAGTAAAGACAATTTCATTCCATTCTGCCGTCCACATCCTTCTGTCATCGCACCATTGGCGGCGGAGACGTCTGTGGTTCTGCGTCAAGGGTAGACAAAGCAATGGACGTCTTGCGGACAGACCACTCTGCTGTAAACGGCGTCGAATGGTACGCGCAGACACTGGATGATGCGTTACAGACTGCATGTGCTGTGCTATGGTTCGTGATGTGCCTGAGCGATCCGTCACTGCCATGCGTACAATTTGCCTGTCATCACGTGAAGTGGTGCGCTGAGGTGGATGCGATCGAACACGCCGGTCCGTCGTACCCTCCTGCATCCAACGATCACATATCCGCATTACAGTTGTTTGGTTTCGTCCAACACGACTACCAATTTCCCTGAAAGATAATCCACAATCTCGGTAGGCCAGTATCCTTCCTCTGTCGAACTCGGATACTTGATCAAAAGATGATCGCTGTTTTCGACGAGGCATAATTGATCGTTTTTTTTTGAACCACAAGAAAAACACAATTGCCGAACTTGAAATCGTCGAAATCTCCAAGCCTTAAATAGCGCTTTGAAGTGGCGCCACAGGCGCGCGTGATGTGCGTCTGCGCTGAAATTCTAATCATTTGCATATCTCACCTCCGCTAATGCATGTTGTAAATTTCATGTTATTTGCATGTTTCCTTCAGGGTGTTGCATTTACAGTGGCCAGCAGTGTAATAATTAGAATATTTTGTATAGTGGCTTTTTATTTTTTTTTCTTTGCTAAATTATTAATTTGAGAAATACACTCTGACACATGTCTGAGAATAACTAAAGGACACGAACTAAAATTTAATATCTAATGCTACCATTTAATTTCTCTTAATATTACTTAACATTAATTTAAACACTGATTACAAACTTTTACAGAAATCATCATATTAATTGTTTTCATACAAAAAATTATTTGAACACATAAAATTCAAGTTACATATTTTCAATTAAGTACTGTGCTCTCGCCTGATAAATATAACACAAATAATTATGACTTACCACCACCCTCGTTTTAGAAGAAGCATCTGATCGTTTCTACTAAGTCGACCAGCGGAATCGGCAAAGCAAGAGAAAAATGGCGGATAGTTCTAGATCGAACCACCACGAGGTCCTCTTCCTGTCGCTGCTTATTCTTCGACTCCCGCAGAAAAACGTTTCTCAAACTTTTTTTTGAACCGGGGAGAGCAGAGGTCAGCTATGTCCTCGAATAAACACCTTTCAGCTCTCATTGGCTAAAAAGATGTTGCTAGGCCGTTGCTATGGGGACGCTAAGACCCCTTTACAGCCGAGAAGGGGTGGTAAGTCACTCTTTTATTCTTTGCACAAAACCTCTCTACAGGATACGCTATATTTGCCTCCGGGAGGTACATACCTTTCTTCCAGAAACCGGTACAAAATAAACCATAGGCGCGATCCCAAGCACACATACATCTTAGGACATACATAATAAAACAGATACACTAAAATGTGCATGGAACCGAATCAATGCTGTATCAAGACTATGAGATTAGAAAATATATTTACAAAGTCGAATTCCATGTCACATTCATTAATGAAGATTTATTTTTTTACAGAATGTAGCATTATGATCAAGCTAGACGCTTGGACGGCGGTCTATCAAATTGTATGGTCACTGTGAAATGCGAACTGTCTAAAATATGGGTGGCTAAATTACAGCTTTTTGTCACTTTCTTTGCGACACTTTTCACTTTTTTGTGGCTCATGATTCAATGATTAATTTTTCAAATATTTTATAAAAGAATATCTTATAAATTGTTCTCTGAATTGTTTAAATAATTTTTTTTATTTCACTGTTATCTATAATCGGCCTTTAGCTTTATTAGTACGAATTGCAATAACTCAATGCATGCAAGATTTGAATAATTTAATGAATAAGTTAAAAGAGAAATAATTATCAAAGATTCAAAATATTTAAAAATTTATAAATATTAATTGTTGTAACAATTGGAGAACGACATATTTAATAAAATCATTTGAAAAGCAACTCTAAAAATTTCTGACTTATAACCTTTTCTGCTTTTGGCTCTTCTGAGTTGTAGACATTCACAAATTGCTCTTAACATTGTTTATCTTAGCAAATTGTGGTCTATAGCCATGTGTTTGGATATATTGCAAATAGGCTGTTAGTTAACACTTCCTAACGCCTAACTATCATAACTTTAGGCGGTAGTTGTACACATGACGCTGTTACAAGCAGCAGGTAAAAAAAAAACAACGCTACATGGAACTTTAAAATATTTTTAAGAAATCGTTTTATCTAGAAAACTAGAAATTACTCGAAAGCACATTTTTCTTTAATAAATTTCTTCTGAACATATAAAGACCACCTGGCTAGTGTAAGATTCGAGACCGGGTCGCATTAACTCCAGGTCAATATCCTGCCAACTGGATTTTTGCCGGTGATGTCAGGAACTGTCGTTCTTCAAATTCAATTCCTCACATACCCTTCTTTCTTCTTGAGGCCAACGACGCAGAACGTTAGACTATACATCTTTCTCTTTACTTTATCTATTTATTCAACTAAGTTAAACTTCATCGCCTTACGTCTCTTTCATATGTTTACTACTGGTTCATTCCTTTCAGTGATCGGTCGTGCCATGATAGCGACCGTCTGCCAAGACCTGGTATCAAACCCTGGTGTCCAAATCTCTGGAGTCCAGTGGGGTTCCAAATGAGCTATTTCGGCGATGTAAGAAATTCACACTTTTTTAATTCTATTCGAGAAAACTTTCAATGGTATATTAATCTGATTTACAACAAGCACAATTTAAGAATTTTTTTCTAAATTCGATGTTTATGAAGTCATATACATACATATGCACCCAGAAGAAATCGAGCTACTATCACGAAACTTGGCAGGAATGTAGTCTGGTAAGAGATATACAAATGATTAAAATTTCGACGCCAATGAGACAAGGGTAACCGATATGCGCCTATGAGATTCTCTCTGATGTATTCTCGTAAATCAGTATTTATTTTTTGTGTTTCAATCTCTGTTTCATGAACAGATAAAGATTTCCCGCTAAAAGAATCAAGGCAACGGTGCGAGGGCGTATGACACAGATAAGCATAGATGTCATCGTAGTCTAATAGATGGCAGTATGGTTGCAACGGCATTGATCCTTAGGAATTCTTGCAAAGGGACGTGCAGGGTAACGGGGTAGCGCGAAAAAAAAGGGCAGAATGCAGTGAGCGAGAGAGTATCGTGTGCTTGCATTTGTGTTCTGATTTTGTGTGAATACTGTGGCAATATCTTCTATGCGGTACATGCTGTTAGCTGTATTCGCTCAAAGTGCAAAGGATGAAATAGACTTTCGACATTCGCGACCCGGATTCACAGACTGCTATTAAAATGTTGCGAAAAACCGTATTCGGCTGTTAGTTGAGCAATACTGGGAAAGAAATTGCATTATCTTAACTTTTTGGGACACTTCATATCTCTAGAAAATGAATAAAATAACGTACTTTATATCGCCCTTTTCAAAGAAGAAGAAAAGTTCCGATCAGAAGATACGTCTGACACCGCCATTTGGTACAAAGGCAAATGAACTATTCGACAATATGTGGCCTTCTTGTTGGTCTTTAGAACAAAAGAATGATTTCTGTGAAAAAATGTTTGGTTATGTACAAAAAAAATGGCTGTTTTTTGTGGTGCTTGTCATAACATTTGATAAAATAAGAAACAGTGCTATTCTGATATCATCTACCGGTGAAGTCTTGATCATTGATTGTTTTTTAAAGCTATTTACTTTGAAAACCTAGTCACCCACAGATGGATAGAAGTGAATAGAAGCAATATAAGTATAGCCTTGTAAAACCGTTTGATACCTTATTTAACAAATCATACTAAACATTTTTAAGGGGATCTAGGACACATTTAATTTTTTTTTATTTATTGAATTAAAATTTTGAATTTTTGCGATGGTTAACCATATAATTCGTTAACAAAATCCCATCATAAAACTTCTCATAACGTTTTTAAAAACTTAAAAATTAATTTTTTTTTAAAAGTGGGATAATTTAAAATCGTTATAACTCGAAATATTATTTGTCGGATTTCAAAATTTTTTCATTTAATTGAACAGAAATATATGTTTTAATATTGATTCAGCCTTTTTAAAAATATTAATTTTAAAAGAAATGAAAAATATTTAGAGTAAAAATTTCAAAAAAAAAAAGATGTAACTTATTTTTAAAAATTCATAATTTCAAAAGTAAATATTTTTTCAAATTTTCTGAATCAAAATTAAAGTAAAATAATTTAAAAAGGCATGTTTCAAGTTTGAACTATTTATTTTTGACGGTTCTTGACTTATAACAATTTAAAGACGATGGTGGAAAAACCCATCAAGCAGAAAAACGCATTTAAAGGTTAAAACAAAGACTGACTGCTGTTAGAACGCTGCAAAACAAAAAAGCAATATCTCCTGTTCTAATTAAGATAAAATTATGATTTAAACGTCATTTTAAGCGGAAAAGAGCAGAAAATGTTTTAATGCAATAAAAAGTTTTTCAAAATTTGAAGAATTTTATGTCCTGTACCCCCTTAACTTATTAAAAATATTAATGAAAATATTAAAAATATGTTATTATAGAAAATTTAAAACATATTTTCAATTAAATAATTCAACATCATATAAATTTATTTCAAACTATTCAAATTTCGACCCCTCCAATTTTTCGGGGAACTCCTTGTTGATTTACTCACCATTGATCTAGATTACTTCTGAAATCTTTTCATCCTGTGATTTGGCCTCTCATCATTGCATCATGTTCTTTTAAAGAATAAAGCTTCATTATCCTCATTCAAGGCAGTGGTAGTATCCTTTGAATTTAATTTTATTTATTAATCCCTTTTTTGCACGAGGAAACTTTTAAGTGATCACGGATTTCTTTGATTTTGAAAAATACCGCATTTTAATTTATTGGAGTTTGTTTCTCTTTCTTACCCTTTAATAGTTTACTAATTCCGCGTATACAGAAGAATCCTATCGCGGTGGAATTTTTCCCGGTTATGGGCTTGAGTCGTATCAGCGTTACGTTTAAAAATTTTGTAATGAATGGCAAGCAGCTATTACAAACACAGAATCTGAGGAAAAATAAAGTTTGTTATAAAGTTGACAAACAATTATTTAGAAGAAACAACAGTAGTGCCCAGACATTCCTTAAAATCTTTAGTTCATTTCATTAGATATGAAATTCGACTGAATAGCTTACTGTAGTATTTTAGAGAGTACACCCACAAACAAGAATATAGGTAATTAAGGTTTCAGAAAATCACTGTCATCTTTTAAAATCTATATCATTAATGGTTTTTAAAATTTTTTGTTTGTTTTAACACACATTTCTTAAAAATATTGTCAACGAGGCAAAATTAGCCAAAATATGTGTAGTAATTTCGTTACGTGGTATAGAAATATTTCACTACATTTTTCAAGTAAAAGGCAACTATATTTGTACTTGGATCGAAAAGGATTCCGATGCTATTGTAAAAATATTTCGATATTTATCTCAAAATAATTTTTTCAGCTGATAAGTTAACAATCAATTGATGCTTAGAGTAAGAGTAACAAACATTCCGTGCAATAATTTTTTTTTCTTCCTTTAGATTCAAAATTTCTGAGCTATGCTTATCTTCTAAACTAGAATCACATCAACGTCATGATATGATTTTTACACAAAATTGTACAGTTTATGAATAATTCGGTTTTTAACATTTAAAACAAATTTCGAGTTATATTGGATTAGTGTGGTTAAAAAAACAAATAAAATACCTTCATTTTTACAAAATTACATTTTAGTGTATGAAAAAATTATGTCCTGATTTAAATAAAATCCGACTTTACTTATTCAAATAAGGTATAAAGACAATTTCTTGAAAATTTTATTAAAAGACAACAAGCTTTGAAGCTATTTTACCCATCAACTGGATGATTAAATTTAATTAAAAGCATTAGGATGATCATAGGCTTAAGTCGATTAAGACTGGATAGTTTATTAATTAAAAAAGACTTTCTTTGTTAGTCATTTTATGAAAATTAAATTATCGATACTTTTATTATGCTGATTTAGAGTATTATCATGTATTGTAATTTCGATTGCTGGCATATACGTTTAAAATCCATTCTTTTACAAAATAATTATGTAGAGTAAACCTAACGAAAAAATACTCTAACAGAATACCGTTTATAATTTTAGGAGTCAGCAAAAGTTTATCGAAAGCGTAAATTTCAGTGAATATTAAAAATAAAATTTCAATGTCTGAGTAAAATTTGTTAGATCCGTAAACCCTACTTCACTCAAAATCAAAGCGTTATCACCCCACGAGGATATGAAATCGCACGTCACATGTATTGAAACAGCTTCAGATACGCTTGTAGTTTTCTGCTGACTCATAAATTTCGTTCACCTTACACCAAGTTTGCTACCGATAAATGTGTTATCATTGTTTATGAGGTTTAAGAACAAAGTAAAGACATCCTAACGAATGCTCTTTTTTGTTAGATTTTGAAGATTATTCGAGATTTTTTTATCTTCTTTAAATTTTACCTTATCTTACGTATCTATGATATAAGCAAACCGCTGAGTCTCATTTTTGAAGTAAAGGCTTTCTAGGTGATTTCGCTTAAGTATTGTTCTATTTTTAGAGGTCAGGAACTCACAATATTATATTAAAAATACAGCTCATTTCATATCCTGCACACAAAACATAAATATAGAATTTTAGAATAGGCTGCACAAACTATATACATCTGTAAGCTTACTTGAAGGTGTTTTTAGAGAAATATTACTAAAGATTATACTTCCCTATTCACCATATAATAATCGTTATATAATATCGTTATATATCGTTACCATATAATAATCGTTATATATCGTAATCACCATATAATAAGCGGCGCCTGAGAGCGTCCTGATTACTGATGTTATAAAATCTTTGTGAATTCTATTTCTCTCAGTCTTCTCACCTTCTTTGCGGGCAATGTAGATGGCCAACACAAGATACTGGCTTTTTATATCAACGATGCAGGGTGTTGAGCGCACAAATTTGCATTATTGTATTTTTTTTACGACTATGCTCTTGTTCTCCCTTCATCAGTACTTTTGACCTACAGTTTTTAACGGCCCATGGATGACCTTCCTAACAATCGAGCGTCAGTACAACAACGATTAGTCTGGGGTAGCAGTTGAACTTACGATTCTGGACTTTGAAGCCAGAACTGTAAGTTCAACTCTCCAAGTATTATGCCTTTGAGGGTTCCGAAGCGGAAATTAATTTAGGGCCTCACCTGATGCATTTAAATATTAATTCACTTAGTTAAATACAAAAAAGACATTCAAATTTTTTTATAAACTTTTTATTTTACAATCAGAATAATATAACAAAAAAGTATTTAAAAATATTATTCAAGTTTAGTTGCTTAAAGTGCGAGCCGGAGATCATTTACTTTAAGAGTGCCTGGGAATTGTACGTTCCCATTTTCATCGCGTAATTAAAATATTATATAATACTAGCTGAAAACCCGCACTTCGCTACGGAGTACATTCAAATTAAATACAACGGTCAATGTATGCAATTAATGCCAAAAAAAATATATATATATTTATAATAAATACGACGATCAATGTATACAATTGATGTAAAATATATATATATATATATTTATAAATTTTTAAAATTTGTTTTGATAATATCCAATCGTCTGCTGCATTAGAAAGAAAAAAAAATTTTTTTTTGTTTCTTTAGTTGTTATGCACGTGACGATAAATTTATTTAAAGTACCAGAAAAAGAAATCACGTGATCAGCATTTAATAAATTAAATTCTAAAAATGAATCTTTAAAAATTCCCCAAAAATCAGAAAATCGAGGTAAAGATTCGAAAAAGATTTCATTTTAAAGGAATTTTTATGATCTTTCTCGTGATATAAATTTTATAACCCTCAAATTATTATTTTAAATGCAAAATTAAAAAAAGTTACAAAAACAGCTTAAAAATTTAATTTTAAAAAATCTAAGAAGAATTTTTTAAAAATCTTTCTTAGTGCACCCCTACACCATAAGAAGAATCGCCATGCAAAATTTCAGCTCTTTAGGTCCAGCGGTTTGGTCTGTGCGTTGTATGTCAGTCAGTGAGTCAGTTACGGAACTGTTTTATATATATAGATAAAGCTATGATAAATTTAATTGAATAGAAAAAACAGTGAAAACGTCACTCCACAACGCATTCAAACATCGAATGACATAAAATGGGTACTGACCATCGAGATAAGAACAATATGGAGACTGCAAGGACTCTGAAGTCAGGTTAAGGGTGTCGATGCCAGTGCAGACAGTGTTATATCCTTATCTTTATATACTGTTTTGGAGTTTCCAAACATCTGTAAAATCATTATGCAGGCGTTAGACCCCAATTCTATGAATTTCCAAGGGAAATTGTATGTTTTTGCCTTCAAAGTGTACATAATAGTTACTACATAAATAAAAATTTTTAATATGTGAGTAGCTAAAATTATTTGGTTGATTTGGGGGCACCTGGGGGTACCTGGCTTACGCCTCCGCCTGTACGGAAATCCACCACTGATCCTGTCATAGGGCCTGTTCACATAGGAGTCCGTTGCGTTGCGTTAAGGAAAAGATGACGTCGAGACGAAAATAAACCAATCATAGGCGTTAAAAATTTCATTGCTAATCGTTTGAAGGCATATGATTGGTTTATTTTCGTCTCAACGTCATCTTTTCCTTAACGCAACGCAACGGACTCCTATGTGAACAGGCCCTAAGAATGTCAGTGGTGTGACGAAATCTCATATTTTGAATTCCATCTTTCACAATATAACACAATACAAACCCACATTACAACCTTCCTCCTCACCCTTTTACTGATATATTTAAATCATAGCAAGATTACATGCGCTTAAGGCGACAATGGACCATGAAAATTTTTTTATTTACTTATTAACCAATTGCTATGAAATTTTGTATACTTATACAGTGTTGTTTAGAGATGGAAATTCTAAATTAAAAATAAAATCAGAATGCAATTAATTAAAATATTAATTAAAATCAGTTTGTTAATTACTCTATTTAAAAATGCTCCTTGCGCATTAATTTTTGTCTCAGATATCTAATTTTCTCTCTTAAGCTAGCTTTATATAGTTATAATAAAAGTTAGTAGCAATATTTGATTTACAGTCATATTTATAAAAACTAGAAAAGAAATCGATAAAAATAGGTCATTTTATGCAAAATTTTATCAAAAATTTTTTTTTGATTGTAAACATTTTAAGTGGTTTTAAAATAGTATAATGAATTGATTACTAAGTTTTATTCTAACATATATAAATGATCATTTTATGAAATTTTATGAAAATTCAAGAAATATTATGACGCATGGAACATTTTGAACTTATCGAAACGACATGAAAACTTATTTTGAGAAAATGGCATTGAAAGTTTTAATTTGACTAACATTTCCATTGTTTACGTTTGAAAAAATACTTATAACTCGGTTAATAATGATCGGATCAACATACTTTTTTTTAATTTATAACTGATGAGTTGCAAAATAATTTTCTGAAAGAAAAAAAAATCGTTTTGGGGACATATTTTTGTCAATCTGAAGGTCCATTGTCGCCTTAAATCTATGTAATTACTAAAATCATGTACAATATTGAAATAAATCTAGGAACTCTTACATTTAATATTTTGTAACTTTTGTAAACTGTAACATTTAAAAAAAAATCTAAACATGGTTTATAATATGCAGATTTTAGTGCTAAAAATGTGGCTTACTTACTGAATGCAACACCATATTTTGCCATATTTAAATTTGGGAATAGAAACATCTTAATATTTTACAAAAAGTAATAAAAAGGATCATTTAGAATTTTTAAAGCTTTAAAAATCCATATTGAGCCTTTTTTTGCTGTTAATTATTATGAAATATTAAGGTTTTTCGATTCTCTGATTGGTTTATTTCACCAATTGTATTCACTAAATTCTTTATAATAAAGTATTTAAATCGCTTTTTTCCCCCCTTACGATTATTTAATAAAGATTGACTATTATCTAGGTATACTTACTAAATGAAATATCAGATTTTACCATATTTAAATTTGGGAATAGACATAGTTCAATATTTCACAAAAAATAGCAATTAAAAAAGATCGAGTAGAATTTGTAAAGGTTTAGAAATCCATATCGAGCCTTTGCTACTGCTAATTATTGTGAAATATTAAGGGTGTTTGGATTCTCTGATTGGTTTATTTCTCCAGTATTGGTCAATAATTTCTTAATAATAATATATTTAAATATCTAGTTTATTTTCATATGATTATTTTAAATTAATATTATGTACTATTATATAGGCACATATTATTAATTTAATATTTACTTAAAGTTTGAAAAACCTTAAATTAAAATCTGAACGAATATGTATAATGAATCCGTATCTTTAATCGTTAAATATTTAATTACATTTCCTCGATCTAAAAATGCTGCCAGTACGAACAGACTCATGAATAAATGAGTAAGAGCACGTTTCATCCTTTAAGATTCATCTAAGAAGAATACGTAAAATGACGAGCAAATGACGTCAAAGGATTCTCTGGCATCATCAACTGCAGTCTGTGAGAAAAATAAAAGAAGCGCCACCAATAAAGGAGAAAGAAAATATCTTTTGGGGCTAAGATGACCTTAATATTTTGTTGTATAAAACGAGACAAGGGTTTCTGGATAGGAAAATTCAGCCATCTGTATAATCTTAAAGAGTATGCCACAAAATATATGTTAATTGCATAGTAAGGATTAAAAGTATATCAGAAAGTCTTTTATTTCTAACTAATACACTGAATATGAAATTAAATTTTTAATTATCGCATCGCGTCGTTTTTTTTGCGTGTTTTCTATTTCGCAGGTACAAAATAATTTACACTTTATGTACAATATTGGTAAAATTTGTTAAACTAACATGTTAAAGTTTTCCTATTTGAGAAAAAGATTTATCAATCAGCGTGTTCCATTAATTTATTGAAATTTGTGGTTTAATTTCAAATAATACCCTCAAAATAATAAGTGATTAGTTACTTTTATAATTTCATACCTACATAAAAAGTTATCCTTGCAAATAAATATATGGGATTTTTTTTTAAATGGGAAAATATATAAATCATAGTTAGTATTTGTCATGGTATAAAAATGTGGTAATCTTGAATGTTGTAGAAAAGCACTTGATATGGTGTTATAAACAGGAAAGTTGAAATAAATGGTCTACATAATTTGAAAAACAAAAGGAGCTGAAAAGAAAAAGATACGTAAATTAACTAAAGATTCAATAGCCAAAAACAGTTTTCATTTGATAACACATTACATTAAAATTGGAATATTGGTCTAAATTCCTTGTCAAATGTTGTATAATTTCAAAAATAAATTCAATTGCTTGTTTAATTAAATTTTAACATTGCATGTCATTTGTTACTTTGCAAGCGTTTCGTCTTTGTGAGGAGGCTTATTTGAAATATACAAAAAATGCAGCATTTATACCTCTCTAGAATTTCATGGAAGTCGTCTTAATAAGATAAATACGATGAATTTAGAGACCTGAGATCTCGTAACATGTATTTATTGTTTAAACAAGTTACGAATAAAAAATTTCATTTCCTCTTGCCTCTCTTTAAAACACGTTTTATTGTTTTCGTTTATTAATTACACAGGCCTGCGAAATTGAAGTTTTTGAAAAATACAAGAGAAGTTTTCACTGAGTTTTATGTTATTTGGTGTGCTGATTTCGAAAATGACCTCCATTTTTTCCCATCACGTCAGGATTTTTTGTAAAATTGATATCGATATTTTTGCTAAAATCCTATTTGAAAAGGAATTTTCAGAACAATTTTGCATGTACTATCTAGCAGCAGTGGTTTTTATTCATTTAAATCTATGTAAAATAACCGATTGTTGGTGAGACAAATTGATTTTTCAGCAATCGATTATTTTTTATAGGTTTAAATGCATGAAAACCACTGTTGCCAGATCGCACGAGCCTCCTCTGATCGAGAGAAAAAAAAAAAGTTCCCTTGAGTTTAAACTTTTTGCATCAAATTATGGTGCAGTTTCTAGAAGAAAATCACCAGCATACTATTTTAATTTGTTTTTATTAAGGTAACTTACATAAAATAGACGATTGGCGAAGAGGAGCAAATATTATGTATGTGTACATGAAAGTTTGAAACAAATTTTAATCTGAGCAAAAGACAAAACAAAACATAAAAAGTTTGTATTTAAGTACGTACTCTTTTTCTTTTGAAACCTCTTTTTGACGTTCTTCTTTTATGTTCAATCTCAGGCCTATCTCGTGTTAACATCCAACAGTAGTGGGCGAGCATGATCTTGTCCCATCTTCCTTGATATTTGCGCTCCATATCTTTGATGTCTTGGTGGAACCTTTCACCCTGTTCTTCGCTGACTGATCCTAAATTTTCGGGGGAAAAGTCCCCATGTGAGTGAAGGAAATGTATTTTGACGCTCATGGAGCAACCCAACGGTTGAAATTTGTCCAGCATATTTATAACAATTTCTTTATAATCAGGATCCTTGTAATTACCCAGAAATTTTCCAGGTTCAAGATTTTGTCTTTTCGGCCATTCGCTTTGTTGACCAAGAAGCATGGACATAACTTTCATATCACCGCAAATGGTCCAACCGTGGTGGGCATATTTTATTTTGTTGAGGACGAGAGCCAGGTTTCCATAGCGTTCTTTTAAATGCACGTAGTGTCTAACTGGTACAGAGGCATACTGGCTTCCGTGATGAAGAAGGACAGCTTTAAGGTTCCTTTTCAATGAATCTATAAACAGCCTCCATTCATCTTTATCTTAGGTAATATTAAATTTGCTCGTGAATCCGGGAACATCAGCACAATAGACCAGGTTCTCCTCTTCCTCAAAGTACCTTTTCTCGATTCCTGTACCAATAAAAAGAGGGTCCTTTGGCCAATAAGTTTTTTCTTTCAATCTGGAGCCCAACAATACAGCTGCCTCTTTCGAAAGGCCCAGATCATTAAGTTCAACCCAGTCAGATCATTAAGTTCAACCTGAGAGAAAGGTTAAACGGCCTCTGAAGTTCCCCTGGAGGTCCTCGCCTCCAGAGGACTTATATTCGGTAGTGGAGCTTTGAAATTCTGGATGTTCCGAGTCTGAAGACTCTGAAAAAATGACTGGCAATTCAGTTGGAGGCAAAGGCACTGGCACATCAGGTCCATGAGGAACGGGGCGTATGGCCGATGGAATGTTATCAGGATAAGAGATTAGCTTATGATTTTTGCGGTTATACCCACGGACATGGCAGGAACAAAAGTAACAATCATCAGAGTGGATTTTCGGCTCCCTCCATGTCATAGGAATTCCAAATCATCTAGAAGTCTTCTTTCCTTTGAGCATAACCGTAGATCATTGAGACACTGAACACAAACTTTATGAGGAACCCACGATTTGTCCTAATATCTGAGTTTCATGCGAAAATACACAAGATAAAGTTGTCTTACATAACCTATAATGCTAGGGGAGGTGCCATAGAGGGGTATTCTGTAGGTTTCACCACGGTAGAATGATGGTCAGGTAGGGAGGTAAGAAATTCAATGCCGAAAATAAAAATTTATGGTAAATGTTCATAAAAATCAAAGTAAAATTGAATTTTTCAAGAAAACGTGACGTGATAGAAAATTTTCATTATTTTTTTAAAATCAGCATAAAAAAATACATAAAGTTCAGCTGTCAGTTCCCTTGTATTTTTTTCATCGCAGGCCTGTGTTATATATAAAATTTGAGTATGACTTCTCCTTTGCTAACATTATCTTGAACTCCCTTTTTGCACGTCATGAAGTTTAAACTGTACTTTGCAACAGGAAATATGTGCTTTCGATAGCTGTGAAGCCGGATGATGACCGAATGGCTAGGGCGCTGGCATTCGATACCAACGTCTGTGGATTCGAGAGCCACTCTTCGGCTAGATGTTTGTAACCGTTCGGAATCGGCTTTAAGCAGTACAGCACGGTCTAATTAGCCCTCGTGTAGCCAAAAAATGAGAGTAGCTCTCTCATCTAGCCATATATGTGATTAAAATTGAAAGATTTGCATCAGATTTTAGTATAGAATCTTTATATATATATATGTTAATAAAGCAAGGTCCAGGTCTGTCTGTTGGTCACACTCTCTGGGTGTACCGCCTCAATGTGTGCGTGTGTGCGGCCTATGAAACTTACAGCCATGAAATTTGGCACACGGGTAGTGCAGACTATGAGAAAGTGCACCTCGAAGCCCGAATTTTAAATTTTATTCTAGAAAAAATTTTATTTTATGTTTTGTGGGATACTTTATGTTTTTTTTAACTTCAGTATATATATATATATATATATATATATATATATATATATATATACACTCCAGAGCCAAAACATTATGACCACCTGTCAATAACGAGTTGGCCCACCTTTGGCTCGCAACACAGCTTCAACCCGCCTTGGCATGGATGCCACAAGTCCTTGGTAGATGGCCGGAGACAGATTGTACCAGATGTTTAAGCAACGGTCACGCAAATACGATATATTGCGAATTGGTGGTCTTTGAACTCTGAGCTGCCGTCCCATGACATCCCAAATGTGTTCTATCGGATTGAGATCCGATGAGTTAGGCGGCCAGGACATTAACTGGAATTCAGCATCATGTTCCTGGAACCACTCCAACACAATTTTAGCCTTGTGACACGGGGCGTTGTCCTGTTGGAACATTCCATTTCCTGCTGGTAAAACAGAGGCCATGTAAGGGTGCAACTGGTCCGCAATGATGTTCAGATATCCTGTAGCATTCATGGTCTGCTCTACCACAACCACGGGTCCCAGAGACGCCGAAGAGAACGTCCCCCAAAGCATAATACCGCCACCACCGGCCTGTGTATGACCTACTGTACATTGAGGGAGCAACAGTTCGCCTGGAAGACGGCGTATCCTGACACGGCCATCGGCGTGATGAATGACAAACCATGACTCATCTGACCAGGCAACTCTCTCCCACTGATCCATGGACCAGTCGCGATGTTCCCGGGCCCAGCGCAGGCGCAGTTGGCGATGACGCTTGGTCAGCAAAGGCACACGAGTTGGACGTTTGCTGCGTAGCCCCATATCCAACAGTGTCCGCTGAACAGTGTGCTGCGATACTATTCTACTTGGCCCTGCATTGTATTGGGCTGTCAGCTGAGCCACTGTCTGACTCCGGTTTTGCTTCACCATGCGAGACAGTCTCCGACGACCTTTGTTTTTGATAGCGTGTGGACGTCCAACACCATGTCGTCTACTGCTGGTTTCACCGTCATTCATCCACTTTGTATAAGTACTAACAACTGTAGGTCGCGAACAACCCACGAGTCGTGCAGTTTCGGAAATACTTGTTCCGAGCCTTCGAGCCATTACAATCTGCCCTCTTTCAAAGTCTCTTAGATCCGCAGCCTTTCCCATCACACACAGAAGTAAGTGAAAGAATGATTCTTCAGACTCTCCAGCAGCAGTTAAATACCACTTCCACCTGATCACGTGCCTTTCACGTCATCCAGGCGAATTCATTGCAAAATGTAGGGGTGGTCATAATGTTTTGACTCTTGAGTGTATATATGCATGTATATATGTAACATGCCAGGTCAGACCCAAGAAGATAATCGAATTAGTGAATTACAGACCTGACATGTCACATCGAAATTACTTATCGTTGGCCGAGTAGACACAAAAATAATGGAGCTATTTAATCTCGAACATTTTTAATTAAGCTAGCAACGAAGCGTCTTGACTGGACAGTAACAGAACCCAGGAAGCGCCATCTCTCTGACCTCAGGCCCTTATATAACTTTTCATAGACAACCCGTCATGTGACCGTGCAACGAGCAGCGATTCGTTGTGCCTGGATCTCCGGGCTTGAAAACTTATATAATGCAGAGGGATTATCTCCAAATTTACAGGGATCGTAGAATATCTGCCGAAAACAACCCTTTGTTCTTAAAATGAAAGCGAACAACGTAATTAATCTACACACAAGGAAATTTAAAATGAATTTAGAATTTTGAAAGCTTTTTGTGGTTTTATATGTTATATATATATATATATATAAAATATGAAAAAACAATATAATGTTATTTGTTTAAGTTTTTCCGCTTTCTGAAACGTCTTCATGGCTCGGTACTTGAATGAACACCTTTAGTTAGCTGAATATGCTTATTTAGCTTTTACACCACTACAGCACGATCGTATTTTTCTTGAAATCCTTTTATATTTTCCCTGGCTGTGAGAGCCATAGTTTGGAATTCCAAAACTACCAGCGAAACTATTTGACCTCCCTTTTACCCCTGTATGCATTACTATATAGGTGACATTGCCTCACTTGTACTTACTTATTTTAAAGCACTACACTGTAACACTTTATGTGACCTTCCACTTTAATAGTTAAAACTAGGCCTCCAGCAGCATGTCGTTGCACGCTTACTAATTAACCACTGAGACAAGAAAGCCCAGATTACCGACTGAGCTTTACAATTTGTATTCCCGTGGTTTAGAAACATTCAGTCAGAGCAGGTCCGATAGATAAGGCGTAGAAGCAACCGCTTCAGGCGCGGATTTGAAAAAGACGCCAAAATGAGACAAGGAAAAAGTACTTCTTAACGAGGACCGAAAAAACATAAATAGTTTAATCTACTTCATGGCGAAATTCGTAAAATTACACAAATATAAGCGAATATTCAGGCTATTTTTTATAAACTTTTGAATTTGAGATCACGAGAAATGAATTTTGAATGCAGATCTAACAATAGTCTCTATAGAAAAGGCAGTTTCTAAAACAATTAATTATAGAGATGCAGCCACGCAATTTGCTGCCATAAAGGTTCAAAGAATGATTTAGTAATTAATTTTTACATAACAATTTATATTCAAATTTATTTACTTTTTTTGCTTTTTTAAAATTTTTGTATTTTAAAAAAATTTTATGTTTTTTAAATAAAAATTTTTAACTGATATGTATTTTTTTTTGAAAATGATCGTTATTCTACAAGTAGACTATTTCTATTAGAGTTACGTTCATTACTTTGGAAAGGCGCCGTTTTTAAAACTTGTCTCATCAGGCGCCACGATGGATCGGCCCGACTCTACATTCAGTTATATTTGTCCAAAGGAAAATGCACACGAAAACCAAGTTAAAATATGTATGTAACAGTAAGAATTAGTAATAACTTTTTAGAACGATAAACTGATGCCTATTTAAAAATCTACCATAAAATATGAAAAGCGAAACAGCGGGCAGTTAAACCAAAATGGTAGTAGCAAAGGTACTTCTTTTTCTTCATTTGATTTCCCATTCTCTTTCTTTTATGCCATAAAATATATTTCTTAACTTCATAAAAATAAAAAAAACAGCTGCTTCCGTACTTCTATGTCATAGGTAAAATTTCAAAAGCATTTTGTTAGAGTTCTTTCAGAAGCAAGCGTACTGAGTAAGCTCTTAGAAATTTAAAGTGATGACCTAGTGCAGACTTGGTATTCCTAGATCATGAGATCTCTTTAAATATGAAATTGCTAGTAATCTGTAACTGAAAAAATATTTTGTTAATGAAAGACATATGATCGTTATTATTATTATTTTATTTTATTAAGCTCTTAAACTAAAAAGGACATTGTGAGTGATTGTTCATTTTTTTTTTCTTCTAATCTTTGAAATGAAAAAGAACGGCATGAATTCTTGCAGTTGTAACTCAAACTCGGAAATTAACGCTGTGGCCAATTTTGTGCAGCTGAAAAGGAGAAAAAAGTAGGCATGTGGGTCTCAGTTTCATTAAAAGCGTTGAAATTAAGCTACAAAAAATAATTTATTTTCGCGAATTAAATAATTCTATAAACATCAGGGAGTAGATAAACAAAATTATTTGTGAATGCGTCTCATAGTTATCCCAGCAATTTTTCAGTCATTATATAACCTATCATGTGGAGATTATGAACTCGTCGTCACCGAAGCGTTGCGAGGGATTTATTGTCAATTGTTTATATTCTGTGACGTGGTAAATATGTATTAAAGCACCACTGTTAAAAATTGATAGTGCTGCCCTCTTTTGACACATTTAAAGATTAATAATGATATAAATTATTCTTTCATCCTGTTGAGCAATTGATCGACTCTTGAAAGGAAATAACACTTTTCTGTCATGTTTAAAATTCATAAAATACTGTACATGCAACTTTCATTCATTTTGCTGGTATTTTTTTTCTTTTTAGGAGTCTTTGATGAACAAAAATATTTTTTTTAATGCAACGAAGAGTATTTAATGATTCGATTACGGCTATTATCGAAAATGACTGTATGACACATTCTAAACGTACGTTGCCCTGCAAGATAGTAAATATAAATTCAACTCTTATCATGCGTATTGAAAACATTATTATTTGGTACTTTTAAATTTCAAACGAGATCTTAATATTAGCGATTAACTTAAGTCAACTGTGATAATAATAAACAATTTTTAATGAGTGATTTAAGCAAATAAAATAGTAAAGTTAAATTTCAAAGACATAAATGAGCCTTCTTTAGACGACGCGCAACCACTCACAGAACTTAACAACGCAAGCATTTTGGTGCCTTTATTTTCTATTTAAGGGGACACATTTTTAAAAAAAATTTATTTATTGAGATAAAATTTTGAATTTTTTTGTGATGATTAACCATATAATTTTCGAACAAAATCACATCATAAAACTTCTCAAAATGTTTTTAAAAAATTTTTAAATTTTAAAATTAAAAAAATGTGGTGTAATTTAAAATTGTTATAACTCTGAATATTATTTGTCGAATTTCAAAATTTTTTCATTTAATTAAACAGAAATATATAAGTTTTAATTTTGATTCATCATTTTTTAAAATATTAATTTTAAAAAAATTAAAAATATTTAGATTAAAAATTTAAAAGAAAAATTATGTAACTTATTTTTAAAAAATCATATTTTCAAAAGTAAATATTTTTTTCAAATTTTCTGAATCAAAATTAAAGTAAAATAGTTGAAAAAGACATGTTACAAGTTTCAGTCATTTATCTTTAACGGTTCTTGACTTATAACAATTTAAAGACGAGAAATGGGTTAAAAAACCCCTTCATTAGGAAAAACGCACTTACAGGTTTAAACAACGCTTGGCTACTATAAGAGTATTGCAAAAAAAGATAATAATTTCTGCTGTTCTAATTAAGATAAAATCATGATTTAAACGTTATTTTAAGCCTAAAAGAACACAGAAATTTTAAATGCAATAAATTTTTTTTCGAAAATTTGAACAATTTTGTGTCCTGGATCCCCTTAATGCTGAATAGCAGCTAAATTTGGGTACATGTGAAAATTACCATTTAAAATTCAGGATTTTTAAAAACTAAAAGCAAGGTAATATTAGTGGGTATGCAATCTTTACATTTTTTATTACTTTAAATAGTGAAAAGTTTTTCTCAAAATTGGAACTGATATTCTTGGTTGGTAATTTGCTTAAACAGCGCATTATTATTTTACTGCAATGAAGTTTTGGTATCATGAGAGTAAGGCATTCTTACTTCCAAAATTTCAAAGCAAATTAAAATTTAATAAACTCATTTTAATGTGATAGTAATAAATATTTTACGTAAAACTGTGAAGCGGGAGATAAAATGATTTATTAGTTTCAGAAGTTTGATTAGTCAGTGAATATGTAATGTAGCATGGAATAGAAGAAGTAAACAACTTACACAACTTTTTTTTTGCATACTAAATTTTCGACACTTGATCTATAACTTTTATCGTAATTAAAAGTTATGTGTCATAACTTTTAATTACGATAAAGCTATATGTATTTTATCAAAAGTTAATAATTGTTCATTATGTTAATTGTTAGTGTGTCATGGTCCGAAAAATACCGTATATGACTTGAAAGCCAATCTTGTCTACAGCGTAGGTGAAGCCACAGTAATGTATATTTACTCTTCGCAGATGTGATTCAGGCATTAACTGCCCAAAGACTGAAAGTTGATACTAGGAAGACGTTACTTTAGGAACAATAGGACGTTTCAGTATCCTCTTGTTACATCCGATAAATGTTCATAATGGAGTTAGATGAGAAAGTATAGAAGATTCTCTGGGAAATCTCTTTCTCTGGATAATTTCTGGACTTCTTTTACATTTTTAGTAAGCATACTTTTAAGATATTATTAGTCAAGATGATTGAAAACGTTAAAATAAGGATGGAATTGGATAAAATAACTATGGGATTTATATGACGCAATGAAATAAAAAAAAGAGAGCTCTTTCACTTGAATATTTTTTCTTGAGTATTACAGTGACGGTGCTGTTATATTTCGGTTCAAAGTCATGATGCGTTACACTTATATGTATCGAATATCTGATAATCTAGATTTCGATCTTTCTAACTTTAGATAACTTCTCAATGTATTTTTCCTTTTGACAGCGTAAATATTTTGTCCTTGATTGAAAAAAACTTTGAATTAACGTCAGTTAACTATCGTCTTTTAGCGTTTAGAGTGTTGATAACTTAATACCCCAAGAAATACGGTCCATTTACTTAACGGACTTTCGTATATTTACCTGGGGGCATCTGTAGACAACCTAATGACTTTAAATGCGGAATTTCTCTAAACTTAGACTAGTGCTGACAACGTCAGTCAATCCAGCCGGCAGCGAAAGGAAGTGTCTTCCGCTACACTTAGCTCTTTCTGTTCTCCGTGGTAGCTGCCTATCCTGATAATGCCTATCTTTTCATAAGTAACCCCTTGTTCAAGAAGGCATTCCTTGCAATTTTTAAATTTAGTTAATTTTGCCCTACAAATCATGGAGGACACTGAGTTCTTCCCACTGCAGGCTGGATTGTCTGTATTTTTTTAGCCACCAGCAAAATTTTGAGAAATTCCCATTTTAGACTTTCCTCCCCTCCACTGTATTTGTTGGTTATGCCCTGCTAAGGGTCTCATAATAAGGTTGAATCACATGTTCATATCTGTTGAAGATTCTTAAATTCAGGTGAATCTCATCCATATCATTAAACCATAAGGGAGTTTAATTTCTAAGAGTCTAATTAAATTTAGAAGGAATTTTAGTATTTATTTACTCTATTTTCAATTCTAGATAATATTAGTTTCAGAGAGTTGTTATTAATTTTCACTGTCAGTTGTTAAGAGTTAAAATGGACTTTTCCCGCTTGTGCACGCAAACTCAATTACAGTTCTAATTATTTTTGTTCATATAAATGTGAACTAAAGAGTGAGTTTCATTTTGCTTTGGATTGGATATAAAAAAATTGACATAGATAAAAAAACAAAGCTAAGAAGTTTGTACTTAATTTCAACACCGTTAAAAAAATGCACTGCAAAAAAAAAATGGTCAAATCAGTAAACAGCTATGAACACTTATCCGCTGAAAAAAGCAGGTCTGCTAGAAGAGCCAGTGAAAGTTCTCGTAGCATGCTCGAAAAAATAAAAATTGGTTAAAATTGTCTGGTATAAGTGGTGTCTCAGTGAAATTCAGCGGGCTACGCGTCATTGAATCTTCAATTGACGTCCTGCAGGATTTCCCACACTTTCCTGCGGAATTCATGAGGAACTATAGTGCGAACATACTTTTCGAAAGTGCTTGCATGATAAGCTAATTCAATATAAACGTGTGCTGGTGATCCGAGGAAGTCGATTAAGGAAGTCGATAAAATTTCCTCCACGGCAAAATGTAAGAATAAGGTTTTCATTCCATCTCTGATCGGCCTCTGAAGACGCGAAGAGACAAAGGTTCCGAATTGCATGATGTTGCGATGGCTCTTTATCCATGCATGTTTCCTTTGCGCGTCTGGTAAGACTGTCTTTATCACAAATGTTTCCTTTTATTAATTAATATTGTTGTTTTATTTCAATCTTTTGTTTGGTGACTTTACGAAAATGATTATTTTGTGGTGTTAACGGCGGATTTGGATGGTTTTTTAATGTATGGCTGGAGGAAATTTTCTTACAAAAATAATAATTTCATTAATTTTTTTTCATGTTTATTCGTAAATGCAATCACATACATGCAAAAGTCGTGAAACTGTTGTAAGAATGTCTTTATCACAAATTTTTCCTTTTATAAATTAATATTTTTGTTTTATTTGAACCTTTTGCTTGGTGACTTTACGAGAAGGATTTTTTTTTTAATGTTTGATGATGTAAACGAGGGATTTTTATGATTCTATAATGCATGGCTGGAGGAAATTCCCTTTCAAAAATAGTAAATAAATTCATTAACTTTTTTCATGTCTATTTGTAAATGCAGTAACACAAGTTTTGAAAATGTTGCATAGCTGCAGCTTTCATCACGTGTCGCACAACTTGACTGAAGCAGGGACACTACAATCTTGAAGTATATTTGATAATGGTTTAAAGTTAATTCTTATACATCAGTCTTTTACAGAGGATTAAAAGTATAGATCAAATAGATCAAAAAGTAAATATCATAAGTAAGCATTTTCTAGTGTTATAAAATTAACAGTGAATAATTGATATACATGTAGTAAATTTGCTGATGTTTTCATAAATCAAAATACAATAGGTTTGAAAATTATTTTTCCAGAAGTTTTTATGGTACATTTAATAAATATGTAATAAAGTTTTTATGACTGATAAACATTGTTTTATCTAGACGAATTAATAGTATTCCTTGGCTCCATTAATTTCAGTGATTATGGACAAAATAAAATTCCTTTGAGAATTATTTCCTCTAGTTTATGTTTTTTTAGAAAATATTGGAAATAGTTGATTCATTTAGAATTTTATTCATTTAAATGTTAAAGTAAATATGTGTAGATCTATATCTACATATCTATCTATCTATATATATATATATACTAGCTGAAAACCCGCGCTTCGCTACGGAGTACATTCAAATTAAATACAACGGTCAACGTATGCAATTTATGCCAAAAAATAAATATATATATTTATAATAAATGCGATGATCAATGTATACAATTGATGTAAAATATATATCTATCTATATATATATATATACTTATAAAAAAATCGTAAGGGATATGCATTTTTTTTTGGATAATATCTAATCGTCTGCTGCATTAGAAAGAGAAAAAAATATTTTTTTGTCTATTTAGTTGTTACGCACGTGACGATAAATTTATTGAAAGTACCAGAAAAAGAAATCACGTGATCAGCATTTAATAAATTAAATTCTAAAAATTTATCTTTAAAAATTCACCAAAAATCAGGAAATGGAGGTAAAATTTCGAAAAAAACTTCATTTTGAAGGAATTTTTATGATCTTTCTTGTGATATAAATTTTATAACCCTCAATGTATTATTTTAAATGCAAACGTAAAAAAAGTTTAAAAAACAGCTTAAAAATTTAATTTAAAAAAATCTAAGAAGAATTTTTGAAAAATCTTTCTTAGTGCACCCCTACACTATTAGAAGAATCGCCATGCAAAATTTCAGCCCTTTAGGTCCAGCGGTTTGGTCTGTGCGTTGTATGTCAGTCAGTGAATGAATGAGTCAGTTACGGAACTGTTTTATATATATAGATATATACATACACACACATATATATATAGGGTACAAGAAAAATTTACAAAATGCTTAAAAAATTTAAAAACTGAATAGGAAGGTTATATTGTCACAGGTGTGGCGAGCTCGGTATGTGTTCGAGAAGTAAGCATATATATATATATATATATATATATATATATATATATATATATATATATATATATATATACATACATATATATATATATACATATATATATATGTTTATCTATATAAATATATATATATATATATATATATATATGTTTATAATACAGCCCTTACATAACCTTGTAGCTGTGTAATGCACACTTAAAGGAAATTATACTTAAATTTAAAGTTCTCATGGAAACAACTTAATAAGTGTGCAAACAATCCCTCAAGTTGTTTACTTCTCGAACGTATATCGAGCTAGCCACATCTGTGACAATATAACCGCCCTATTCAAGTTTTAAATTTTTTAAACATTTTGGAAATTTTTCTTGTAGTTTTGAAATGCTATTAAACTCCTAAAAAATGATGAAAGATATACTGCAAAGGCTTAAATGGTAGTTTTATATTTGACGATTCTGTTATTTATTTAAGAAAAATTTTAAAATAGTTTTCAAGTAAAAAGAAGCAAATTATATATCTGTCATAAAATATCAAAACAATTAAATTCAGTAATGCATTTTGAGTTTACGAAATTAAAAAAATTAAAAATCTATATTTCTGTGGAATACTAGGGTATAAGGATGTCGATGAATAGATAGATACAAGTACAAAATAACATGAAAAAAAGGCATGCAGAATGATGATGCATGCAATGATGAGAAGTAGAACAATAGCCAGAACACCTGAATGAAGCATACGTGGATAAACTTCAGTTTCCAAGCAAAAAAGAAAATTCTTTAAACCCTATAAAATTGCCTTTTGTTTAATTATCTTGAATTAAGCGAGACTTAAAGGAAGTTGAGCATCTCTCTCTTGTATTAAATCCATAAAAATGGTACAGAGTATGTCTCACGGAAAATCTAAGCCCCAAATTAAACGCATTTATTTTAATTAATTACGTAATTAATTTTAATATTTTGCAAAGGTATTTTTGAAAATTAAGGTTGCAGCTCTTCTTGTATAGTTAAATCTGCATAAATGTTTATGTTAATTCTTGGTTAACTAGCAATAATTTCATCGATGCTTTAGGTGAAAAGCATTTTAAAATATCTACTACTAATTATTTTTTAAAGTTAAATGTGTTTTAGGATTAATATTAATATTTGTTATTTACAGAACACAGTGCAAAGAATCCAGTCTCTAGCAAGAGAGTTTCTGATTGAATATATTTTTTTTATCTTTATGACATACAGAAAGTGTCTGGCGTTTACTTAATGGAAGTAAATTAAAACACCGGATTCTGAACGGAAGCTGGAAGCTTGCTTGGTTTAAAAACCTCTTAGAAACTTAATACTTCACTAAATGTGAAATATTTCTTAAATTTGGAGGATGAAGACTTTAATTTTTCTTTATACACCATAAAAACAATATAAAATAAATAAAAAAATATATTTGACAAATAAATTCAAAATGTTTACAATAAATAGTTTAAAATGTTTAAAAAATTAGGATTGGAAAATGTAATTTTGTAATATAGCTAAAAACTCTTTATTCTACAAGCAGGTCTAAAAATATTGGGTTGTCCAGAAACTACTTTCGGTTTTTTCATTAAAATAAAAAAACAATTTTTATAGAAAGATATTCTTTTATTCAGTAATGTATGGAGCATCTTGTTTAATAACCATTTACCATCCTCCAGGTAATTTCATGATTCTACTTTCAAAAATTTTCTGATCTTTTTCTGTAAAATAAATTTCGAAGTGGGGTTTGACAGAGTTATCTGACATGAAAGTTTTACCTGACAAGGAGTTTTGCAGAGAACGAAACAAATGGTATTCTGATGGTGCAATGCCAGGGCTATATGGTAGAAGTGGTAACACATCCCAACCTAGTTCAAATAGTTTCTGATGAGTGACTAAAGATGTACGTGGTTTGCCATCGTCAAGATGGAACCCAATACCTTTGCGATTCACCGCTGCCGAACGTTTCTATTTGAAATGCATCTTTTTGACACAATGGAATTGATCGTTTCGTTCTTTGGTGAAAGCTCAAAATAATTAGTTCCCCTATAGTTCCCTCAATTAAAAACATGACCTTCTTTTGATGTTGTTTTAGGCTTGGACCGGGATCTTTTGTGATCAGTGTTACTGTAAATAACCCATTTTTCATCACCAGTTATCAATCGAACAAAAATGGTAACAAAATCACATATGCTGATACGTTATGTTAAATGAATTTCATTAAGTTCTTGTGGGATCGAAATATCAAGCTTTCTTTTTCGTAACCAAGCTTTTTCAAATGGTCAACAATAGTTGTTTTGGATGAATTCAGATTCTCAGCAAGCTCACGTATAGTTATGTGACGATCAGTTTCAATCAATGCTTTTAATCAGTGCTTCTATCAGTACTACAGACAGAAAGTAATATCCAGAAAACCCAATATTCTCGCAAAAACAGTTGATATTAAACAATCTTAAACGTAAATTTTAGGACTTTGACCGGAAACCTTTACATACGAAATTGTCTATTTTGAATAATTTAAATAAAATTTTTGAAACATGCATAACAACTGAAAGTATATACTAAATTATGGTACTTTTTACAGAAACAGAGCTATTATCGAATATAGAGCTTTGTGAATACATCGATTTTTTGTTCGCTGATCTACCTAAGTTTCTATAATAAAGGACACAGATTTTGATAATCCTAAATTATCCTTCCAATTTGTTCCTTAGAAATATTTATTTCTTCCTCTTTTGAGTTCATTTTTTATGATAGCAAAGAAATATTACACAAGGATATTAATAAAATGTAATTGCAGTTTATAATTAATTTTAATATTCGTGCTATTAATTTATGTGAAATATGTTGAATTTCTTCTGAAAGTGCATCTATTTATACTTAAAAAATTACGGAGATTTTCCCATCGTGGTATAGCAAAATTCTCTGTATTCTAAAACTAAGATGTTTGTGAAGTAATAAGATTTATTTTTAGTTCTATAGCAAAATACTTTTGACAGGCATTATGATTTATAGTAAAAGCTGCAACGTACTGAGATTTTATTTAGGATATATAGTTAAAAGAGTCTTCAAACAAATTGATGAATGAGATACGGAAGAATCTTGAATCATAAACTAAAACGAAAAAAGAGAGAAATATTATTTGATGTACATACTTTTCCAGTATATTACATTGTGTCTCTATTTTGACGTAGACATCCTATAAATATAGTTTACTAAAGTAACCTTGTGATTTAAAGCTTCGTAGGATCTGTCAAAAGAATTTCAGTTCATGAAATATGAGTTACTATTTATGAAATATGTAGCTTTTGTTTTTTATGAGAGATGAGCTCTGAGCTCTTATTATCTTCTCTAAGATACCTAAAACATCTGAAATAGCATTACGGAATGTTGTAAGAGTTAACCATAAAACTGAAAGTGTGTGTGCAGCTTGAATTTGTCTTTATATATAAAGATTTTTATGTAGTTTTTGATTAAAGTATACAGCTTTAATAAAAAAAAGCTGTATACTTTAGTCAAAATACTAAGAAAACATACTTCATATGCTCTTCACCATGTGGTGCTTAGAAGACTTACTTTGTTGTATAGAAGACTTACTTCATATACTTTAGTCAAAATACTAAGAGAGCATACTGAAATAGCATTACGGAATGTTGTAAGAGTTAACCATAAAACTGAAAGTGTGTGTGCAGCTTGAATTTGTCTTTATGTATATAGATTTTTATGTAGTTTTTGATTAAAGTATACAGCTTTAATCGAAAAAACCGGTTTACTTTAATCAAAGCTGTATACTTTAATTAAAGCTCTATACTTTAATCAGCTTTAATCAAAAGATATTAATAAAATGTAATTGCAGTTTATAATTAATTTTAATATTCGTGCTATTAATTTATGTGAAATATGTTGAATTTCTTCTGAAAGTGCATCTATTTATATTTAAAAAATTACGGAGATTTTCCTATCGTGGTATAGCAAAATTCTCTGTATTCTAAAACTAAGATGTTTATGAAGTAATAAGATTTATTTTTAGTTCTATAGCAAAATACTTTTGACAGGCATTATGATTTATAGTAAAAGCTGCAACGTACTGAGATTTTATTTAGGATATATAGTTAAAAGAGTGTATATATGTTCTATAGAACATATTTCATATGCTCTTCACCATGTGGTACTTAGAAGCATATTAGCCTAGTTTCAATGGTTTGTGTTCTCAAGTTAAGCAGTATAAGTTACCTATTACGGTGTTTTTAAAAGTGAAACAAGGAATAAAGAAGTTGAATGTTAGTCATATATTTCAGAGATTTTTATTATAAGATATCAAGAAGGATCAAGTAATTTGACTGAAATTAAAAAATTGAAGTTATTTTATTCTAAAAGTGAAAGCATTGATGCTTTAGGCCAGGGTATAAAATTGCTGTTCTAACTGGTAAAATATTTGAAAAAAATCAAAGTGGAAAAATGTTACAAGTAGTCAAATTAACAACTTTTATTCTATAGCACTTCGCTTTGCTTCCCTGTACAATTAATAAAATGACATAATGATTGTTTTGCTAAGTTTATATAAGTATAGTATAAGAATTTTCATATTATTTGGGATAATGGACACTATATTTCTCTTAAACAAAAGTGGATTTAATGAAACAGGACTATGAATTTAATATTGTCATTATGAAGGAACTCCGGTTTACTTTCGTATAATAACAGTTTTTTACTGGCAGAAAATTCTTTAAAGATAAATATATGAAATTCAGGAGCTTTGAATTCTAACAGTTAAACATAATTTAATTCAAACGCAAAAATATAATCCTTTTTACACAAGGCTTAAACACCTATTTTTACCTGCATCTCGTACATAAATGATATGAACGCCGTAAACAAGGTATTTGAATTTCTGAGGGTTTTCAGAGATCAAAAATGCATACATGGAATTACAACATATGTTCATTAAAAAGTTAAATGAGATGTATTGTATTTAAATGAAAATATTCTCAATAGTACCATTTAAGACTGTAATTCTCGAATAAGAACATATACTGCACGATATATCCTAGATAAAAATACTTCGTGTAGTATGCGTATGCTCTTATTCCCGTAGGATCTAGCCTTCTTACGGGAAGCCAGAATTTATGTGTGTGTGTTATGAAAAACTGATATAATTTTACTCCAATTAATAATATTTACTGTTGTGGTAGATTGTTGCTTAAACATTATTTCAATTGCAACTAAATAACTACTTTTTTAAAGGAACGTTCATGAAAGGATTTTGGTCCTGGAGCAAATCAACTTGCGGAGAAACAAGGCAGTCTAATTTTAGACAGGATGATGACAGAAAAGGTTACATTGTTGGAGGCAGAGATGCCATTGATGGGGAATTTCCTTGGCAAGTAAGTCTCTTTCTCAAGGTATCCATACTCCTTTCAAGCGTAGATTTCGGTAAAATGTTAATTTTTACTTCCTCTGTAGTTTAAAACGCTTTTTTTTCTTTTTAATCTTTCTAAGTATGTTTAAACTTCCTCTCTACTTTACTTCGAGGCCGAATTACAACTATTCCTAAATCAAAAGATATTACTATATATATATATATATAAATGAATTTTCTCATCATTTCCATTTACTAGAAAGAACATTTAATTAGAAGTTGTTACAGGAGATCGAACCTGGTCTTCTAATCTCGAGACAAGTGTTCTACCAAATGAACTGTCAGATGCAGTTTGGTTCTCCCATTTTGGAATTACTACGTCCCATATTCCCATTTCATTTGAGACTAATGACACAAGCTGTTGGCTTTACATATAAATTATTATCACAGTATTACTATTTTCCCCGAATTCTCAATTTTTTTGTTCGTGAATAATTGTCGCATGCTTTCTAACGGATCATTACAGTTCTTTCTAATAATCAGGAACAACGATAACGAGTATCTGCCTTGACAAATGTTTGCACCCGAGTCTTCAAAACTCGAGTCCCTTTTTCTGATCCTAGAGATGTGATCAGGACCCAGCGATGTGGGGACCTCTTACAATTTTTAATTTACTTTAAGTTCCATTCCTAGGAATGTCATTTTTGATATTCCAAGACACATTTTAAAAATAATTATTCAGGGCATAAATGTGTAGGATCAAAACTAGTAATCTCCATCTTTTTTTTTTTTTTAAATTTAGTTCAGGATACTTTCTTATAGTATTTCAATCAGTGAAAAATGAAATTTTTCGGAAAATAGCCTACTAATAAAAAATAATGTGGTAAATGTTTCTAAAGATAATTTAAAATTTGTATCTTAAAAAATGCATAAAATATAGTTCTTTGCCCTTTGCTGAAAAAGAAGGTCTGATGGAGATTGCTAGTTTTGATCCTACACCACTCGTATTCATGATTATAAATTACTTTTTTTTATCGTGGCAAAAACCGTAATTTTCTAGCAAGTATAGAAATCTGTCGACTGCTGTACCTCAGACAGCCTCAATAATTTAAGGGTTTGGTGAATAAATTGTCCTTCTTACATATCTTAGAAATGAATTTATAACTTCTATTAATTTGCAAAGGCATACACATACAGCGCACCCAGCAGCCTACGTTTCACCCTTGTTATGGGCTCCTCAGCAAGGCCTACCCAGCAAGTACCCAGGAGGCAAAAGAATCCCAAACACGGAATCTTCACCTTTGCTCTAAAAGTTTGCTATCAATCTACATATATAAAACAGTTCCGTAACTGACTCACTGACATACAACGCACAGACCAAACCGCTGGACCTAAAGGCCTGAAATTTTGCATGGAGATTCTTCTTATGGTGTAGGGGTGCACTAAGAAAGATTTTTGAAAAATTCTTCTTAGATTTTTTAAAACTAAATTTTTAAGCTGTTTTTGTAACTTTTTTCAAGTTTTCATTTAAAATAATAATCTGAGGGTTATAAAATTTATATCACGAGAAAGATCATAAAAATTCCTTTAAAATGAAATCTTTTTCGAACATTTACCTCGATTTTCTGATTTTTGGTGAATTTTTAAATTTTAATTTTTAGAATTTAATTTATTAAATGCCGATCACGTGATTTCTTTTTCTGGTACTTTAAATAAATTTATCGTCACGTGCATAACAACTAAATAGACAAAAATATATTTTTTTTCTTTCTAATGCAGCAGACGATTGGATATTATCCAAAAAAAAAAATAAATATCCCTTACGAGTTTTATATATATATATATATATATTTCTTACATCAATTGTATACATTGATCGTTGTATTTATTATAAATATATTTAAACATATTTTTGGCATTAATTGCATACATTGACCGTTGTATTTAATTTGAATGCACTCCGTAGCGAAGCGCGGGTTTTCAGCTAGTTTATAAATAAAAATTGAGAGCAAAATTGAGTTTCTAAATTGTGTACCTCGATTCGGGATAAATGATGGTTGTTTTCGATGTAGGCTGGATAACTGCACTGTGTCAGAAACCCGTTAAAATTAAAAGACATTTCGTATATGGAACTATTTTCCGTCCAGCTTATTTGTTGGTTGTTTCTTGCTCAAGAGCTCATAACAAGGGCGAAACCGAAATCAAAGGATGCTGTGGGCACGCTGGAGGTGTTTATATATGCAATTGTGACTCCTCCAAAGTGGCTGTTTACCTCACATATTGTTATAAATATTCAGATATAGTTGTTATTTCTAAATTTTTAAAATGTAAATTTCTTGTTTATTGTTTTAAAATTTGAAATTTAATAATTTATTAATATACAAACTAAGTTTTTTTCCAAATGATTTTTTAAAGTTATATGTCATTATGAAATGCTGATGTATTGTTTTTTGTAAAATTCAAACTAATTTTTTTAAACGTTCGCAGGTGATGTGCTGATGATAAATACCTTAAAAACATAATACCTTAAAAACATAATCATAAAATTACGAAACTTTTTTTCTACACCTTTTGAAAGTATTATAATTATGGTACTGAAATATGCTTGACAATCATAGTTTGAACGAATTTAATTATTTTTTTTAATTTTCAAGCAAAAAATGAATATGAAGAAGAATTAACATTTTTTAATGAAAATATAAATGAAAATTAGAAAGTATTATCTGATAAGTGAAGTGGTATGATAAAATTCCCGAGCATGATATTTAAATGCTTGATAAGAAACGAGAAATTCTAGCAGTACAAAGATAAACAAATAAATGTATATAATTCATATTCCTGTAATCTATAATGACTATACCAAGGACAGTTGTGACTCAGTTACTGACATATTAAAGTCTGTGATTCAATTTCAGTTAGATATTTTTAAGATGTTTAACAATATTTTCGTTTGCAGATTTCTCTTCAAAGACACTTTGAAAAAGATAATGGAATTTACCATTTATGCGGTGGAACAATTATTGCCAAAACCTGGGTTCTCACAGCAGCTCACTGTATTCGCCTGTAAGTAAAAATTTCTGAAGAAAAAAATAAACCTCTATTAATTATAAGTTTTATCGCTAAAAAGTTTAATCTAATAATCAAGGAATATGACTCTCATATGTTCTATTGATTTTTCTTAAAGGTCAGGATTCTATCGATAACAACCGAGTATAATCAATAGCCGAATTCTCGGTCACCATTTTATTGATCTATAACACATCAGGATCAATTTATTTAAATTAAAGGGGTAGATTACAACTAAAGTGATCTATAAAAGGTTTTATTACTGTGTAAAAGAAGAAAATCAAGAACTAAATAAATTTTAAGACGTAGAGGTACTCGGGAATCGAAATACATTGTAAAAGGTTCAGTAATTTTTTCTTTTAATGTTAAGATCATTCTTTATGCAAATTAAAATTATTTGTCAGACTTTTTTCTTTAAATCTGATTTTAAACAAACTTTTCATATCTACCAAATAAATTTACTTTCTCTCTATGGAAAAATAAACCGATGACACATAATTTAAAATGAATTATATAAATATTAGTTTTTCATGACGAGTAGATAATGATTATTAAGCTAATTCATCGAATAGGTTTTCAGTCTTGATTACAACAAAGAAGAAGCAAATATACCTAAGATGGAAAAGTTTGCTTGTTAGAGATGTATGAGTATATGCTATTCCATTTAACAGACTTTTTTTCTTCTGACTGTTTTACATGGGTTATCGTTTAGGATTTGTTTATTGCATATTACCTAAATGTGAGATATAAAGTGCCTAATTGTGTTTGCCAATGGCGATTCTTCTTATGGTGTAGGGGTTCACTAAGAAAGATTTTTGAAAAATTCTTCTTAGATTTTTTAAAATTAAATTTTTAAGCTGTTTTTGTAACTTCTTTTAAGTTTGCATTTAAAATAATAATTCGAGGGTTATAAAATTTATACCACGAGAAAGATCATAAAAAGTCCTTTAAAATAAAATCTTTATCGAACCATTACCTCGATTTTCTGGTTTTTGGTGAATTTTTAAAGATTAATTTTTAGAATTTAATTTATTAAATGCTGATCAGGTGATTTCTTTTTCTGGTACTTTAAATAAATTTATCGCCACGTGCATAACAACTAAATAGACAAAAAAAAATTTTTCTTGCTAATGCGGCAGACGATTGGACATTATCCCAAAAAATATTAAAATACAATAAAAGATATTATGTTCCTCAAACTGTACTATATAAACTGTGCAATATTCTTTAGTATGTCTATTACATTTAATTTGAATATTTTCTTCTACATTATTTTGTCTATAAAAATATCCCTTGCGATATTTTTATAAATATATATATTTTTTTCCATGAATTGTACTCATTGATCGTCGTATTTATTATAAATATATACATATATATATATATTTTTTGGCATTAATTGCATACATTGACCGTTGTATTTAATTTGAATGTACTCCGTAGCGAAGTGCTGGTTTTCAACTAGTTTAATATATTAGCTCTGATTACGTATCAAAAATGTAAAATTTTTCATTCAAAATATATAAAATCAATTAATGGTGTAGGATTTGAGAGAAAGACCGAGTCGTACCTGAAGACCATAATTTTATTTGCTACAATTTTCAGAATTTTTTTTTCGGAAAAAAATGGGTGGTCGAAACAAAACTTCTTCAATCTAATTGTTTGTTGCAAAGTTACTATTCCTCCTATTTTTATGTAATCGTTTTATTCACCATGAAATATAAAAAACGAGTAATAAGTATTGGCAAGTAAAATTGAAAAATTGTATCCAGTAATAGCCGTTAACTGCAACCATTGCAAAGCTCTCTCCATATGGTATTATTGCTTTTAGTTACATAATCATATTTTATGTTAAATTATGAAATATGCAGTGTGTTTTTGAATATTCACAATATGATTTTACTTTTGATAGGTTACTAAGATATCCATGCGTCGTCACTGGCATTTTGTATCATTCTGTTTCTCAGCAAAAGTTTTAAAAAAAGAAAAAAATTCTCTCATTGCAATTCTGTATTTAATGACAAAATATTTATAAAATTTTGTGTAAATTGTATTAACTTCATGATTAATGATTCCAGCTGTGCAAAGCACTCATTAGTACTATATGGAGTGTACAATGTCAATCTGAACATACTCACGGCTAATATTTTTCCATAAATAAAGAGGTATTTTTTTTCTTGTTTCAGCTCAAAAATATCCAGTTACAGAGTGGTTGCGGGCACGAGTGATCTTTCTGAAGAAAATAAAATTAGATTAGGCAGTAAATCAGCGTATTCTGTACATAAGGTGACACATAACATTTTGTAACTTAACAGGTGTTGGAAATCATGAACTCAATCATACTAACAGAGAATGGAAAGTGATGTTTGCGGATTGGATGAAACAGCCATTTTGATATTTTCTTTACAGTATTGTATGATCTGTGAATGTACATACTAAGTATCCTAACATATCCATAAAATATATTTTCATCAGTCGTTATAATCTTTATAAACTAATAACACTTAAAGTAAACTAATTTGCCTTTTTTTACTTAGCTTAAATTCTTCTCGCATTTTCTTTTTACGTACACCGCTTCTCACTGTATATTTCTTTCTTTTCATGTTATTTAAAGTTTCAATGTTTTTAATTTTGGTACTAGCATTACTACAATTTATTACCGATTACTGTCATTTGAAATTATATTTGTTATTATATCCTGATAAAAATTCTAAATAATATACTTTCCTTATGGACATTTTTAGTTTTGACAGCAAAATAAAATAAAATACTATATAACTCAGTCAAAAACCACCTGACGGCAGACGACCATATCGGTAAAACGACCATATCGGTCGGTATGGTTTAAAAATGTATGCTGTTTAATACATTTTCATGTTTCTAACAGGATACTCAAAGTAATTTTTGTTTGCAATCACAACTTGAATAGAAATTTATATGCTATATTCCATACAGCATATGCATAAAATATCTGATAAAAATAAACACTTTCTTTTAATTTAGGCCATCGTAAATATAAAAATTTCCTAAACTTTAAATTTCTACTTTTGCAAAATCCATAAATCCTAAATATTACTTATTTGCTCTTTTTTTTTACCTTTCCCTAACTCAGTTTGTTTAGATAATCAACATTATATTTTATATCTAACGCACATGACTGTAAAATTTACTTAGAAACTTATAAAGTACTTTGCGAACCATAATCTGGCATGCATAACTGATATTTAAAGATTACACATATCATTACGCAAGAACATTTTTTACCTTCGAGATAATATACTTCCCTTTTTAAAAAACTGTATTTATTTTTCGAAATTTCAGGTCGTTGATGCTTTTATTCACGAGGATTTCTCAGCGCATAACTTACAAAATGATATTGCAATGATTCAAGTAGAGCCTCCTTTTGATCTTGGACGCTTCGATGGAAAAATAACTACTGCTTGCCTACCAAATCCAGGTCACGAACCTCATGGGTACGCTATTGTTTCTGGCTGGGGAGCTCTCAAAGAAGGTAAGAAACAAATCATGAATTGAAAAGTAGTGGTAAAGGATTATTAATGGCGTTTACTAAATTTTAATGAAAAAGCTCAACTACGCATGTTATTAAGGTTTAAAAATTTGAATTTTAAGGCGTGGTTATAGTTATATATATATATATATATATACACACACACACATATATATATATATATATATATATATATATATATATATATATATATATATATATATATTTATATATATATATATATATATACAGGGTGCGGCAGACAGAACGTTTCGATTTGGAACGTCAATAACAAAAATACAAAGCAAGATAGAGAAAGAAATATTTTATACCTGAGAAGTACATAGTATGGCATTGTCATCCATTAAGTTTTAAAGATTGCATAAATTAAAAGGCGACCGTCATTTTTGATGCAGTTTTGAAGTCTCTTTTGGAAATTTTGCATGGATCTGCGGATCATGTCCCGCGGAATCGCAGTGATTTCTTGCGTAATTGCTGCCTTGAGTGCTTGCAAATTTTTTTCTGGGGGGCTATCTCAAATCAAAAGTGTACCAACACCGGCCAACAAATTTGCAAGCACTCAAAGCAGCAATTACGCAAGAAATCACGGGAATTCAGCGGGATATGATCCGCAGATCCATGCAAAATTTCCGAAAGAGACTCCAAAACTGCATCAAAAATGACTGTCGTCATTTAAATGATGTACTCTTTAAAACTTAATGGATGACAATGGCATACTGTGTACTTCTGAGGTATAAAAGATTTCTTTCTCTACCTTGCTTTGTATTTTTGTTATTGACGTTCCAAATAGGAACGTTCTTTCTGCCGCACCCTATATATATATATATATATATATATATATATATATTGCCGCGTTGGTATAGGTAGAATAGATGAGGCATCCAAATAACAGAAACTCAGAGTTCTTTATTTAGCATTCAACAGTTGGTTGACTGGACGGGAACTACCCCGCAAACTGAGATACTCGCTCTTTTATACATTAACAGAATGTTCTCGAACACCGTTCCAGTAAACTAAAGAACATTCTAGAAACTTCAAGAATTAACAGAACAAAGGAAATTAAATTAAAGTTAAAATTGCCTGCAGCGCTTGTGCAGGGATTTGAACCGAGAACCTCTCGCTCCGCAGTCCGATGCGATAACCACTAAGCCACGGAATCCTTGATGGGAAAAGCATTATAAGCGGCATTGCTCACTCCTTAGAGGAACAGCGTCTCGCTGACCCAGGCTGCTAAAATTGCAACTTTTGATCTTTAACGTGTCTGTGGTCCAGTGTACTTCTTTCCACTGGTAGCATGCGTATCCTCTTCACATCGCCCGTCTTCAGATGATGAGGAGTCATCATCCGGTTGTTCTGCTTGTAGTTTAGGGTCGAAGTAGGGCTTCATTCTAAGCACATGGACTGTATCTTCAGTTTTCCGATGTCTTGAAGTAGGTTCATAGTCTTGTACCTCGTAAGTTACGTCAGATAATCGTCGTAACACCCGGTATGGTCCGAAATATTTCTTAAGCAGTTTCTAGGACAGGCCTACTTTCCGGACAGGCGTAAAAATCCACACTAAATCTCCAGGTGAATAAGACACCATCCTGTGCTTGGAGTTATAACGCCAACGGTCCTTCTATTGCGACTCTAACGTCCACAGTTTGGCTAACTGCCTAGCCTCTTCGGTTTTCCCAACGAGATGTTTAGTATAGTCACTCTCCACGTCAGAGCAAAAGGGAAAAAGAGTATCGAGCGTTGTTTCGGCTTGTCGGCCATGAAGTAAATAAAAAGGTGTCAATCGCGTTGCATCTTATTTAGCGGTGTTGTAGGCGAAGGTCACAAACGGCAGTATTTCGTCCCAGTTT
This sequence comes from Dolomedes plantarius, assembly GCA_907164885.2. Lineage (NCBI taxonomy): Eukaryota > Metazoa > Arthropoda > Arachnida > Araneae > Dolomedidae > Dolomedes > Dolomedes plantarius. The sequence goes on from OU015494.1 coordinate 191,447,769, forward strand.
CTCTGTTCTACGTCTACGTACGTGGATAACATGTCGCCTAATGTCTTGTTGAAGCGTTCGGTAAGGCAATTGGTTTGAGGATGGTAGGTTGTCGTCATTCGGTGACTAATGTTACACAGCCAGATGATCTCTGAAACAAGTCTTGATTGAAAACTTGCCCTCGATCAGTGATGATAACCCGAGGCGACCCATGTCTCAGGAGTATATCTTCAACGAGGAACTTCGCTATTTCTGCAGATTCAGCAGTTTTCAGAGCTTTTGTAATTGCATAGCGACTTAAATAGTCTGTGTAGACTACGATCCATTTATTTCCAGCGGCCGAATTTGGAAAACGCCCAAGGAGATCTATTTCAATTCGATGAAAGGGTGCGACAGCAGGTGGTATAGGGATCAAATGACCTGGTGGCTTCTGTTTAATGGCTTTCCTACGCTGTTATTCACGGCAGTGCATGACATATCTTCGCACATTTCAGTAGAGCCCCGGCCAATGAAATCTCTTCCTTATTCGGTCGCAGATTTTTACGAATCCTAGATGTCCAGCCGTGGGTGCGTCGTGGAAAAACCGTAGAATGTCCTGACGTAGATGTTTTGAAATAACAGGAAGCCATTTCTTACCGGTTGGATCGAAATTCCCTTTGCAGAGTATATCTCCAATCAGTTCGAAGCCTCCTTTTGCTGTTTCGCCATTTTCCAGAGCTCTTGTTAAGTCCTCAAGCCTAGGATCTTTTCTTTGTTCGTCAGCAATGTTAGCAACAGATATAGCGGTAATAACTTCTGATGGTCAATTGTCCTCTTCTACTGGGTTTCTGGACAAACTATCAACGTCCTTGTGTTTTCTTCCGCTCTTATAAGCGATCTAGATGTCGTATTCTTGCAGTCGCAAGGCCCACCTTACAAGTCTACCTGAGGGATCCTTTAAACTAGTTAGCCAACACAGGGAATGGTGATCTGTTATGATGGAAAAGTGTTTGCCAAAGAGGTATGGCCTAAACTTATGAACGGCCCACACAGCGGCAAGACACTCTCTTTCAGTCGCAGAATAATTCTTCTCGACTTTGGCTAGTGTCTGCGAAACGTAGTCTATAACTGTTTCTTCGCCGTGCTGTATTTGGACCAGGACTGCTCCAATCCCATAGCCGCTAGCGTCTGTGTGCAATTCAGTTTTGGCGTTTTCGTCTTAAAGTCCCAATATAGGGTCAGATATAAGTGTTTCCTTTAGTCGGTCGAAAGCATCTGTCTGTTCATGTCCCCAATGAAATTTAGACTCACCTTTCAGCAACATTTGTACGGGTTGAGCTTTATGACAGAATTCTCTGATGAAGCGGTGGTAATACGAACAGAGTCCTAGGAAACATCTAACATCGTGCACATTTTTTGGCGTTGGGAAACACTTAACGGCTTTTACTTTATCTGGATCTGGTCGGAAACCTTCTTCCGATACTAGATGACCTAAAATCTTAATTTGTTGAGCCCAAAAGAGACATTTTTTTGGATTTAGGACGAGCCCGGCTTCTTGGATACAGTTAAGTACGATATTCAGACGTTGGAGATGGCCCTCGAAGGTCTCAGAGAAGATGACAATGTCGTCCAGGTAACAGAGATACATGGTCCACTTTAGGTGTCGCAGCAAGTTGTCCATCATTCTTTCGAAAGTTGCCGGGGCATTGCACAAACCGAAGAGCATGACCTTGAAATCATAAAGTCCTTCTGGCGTGATGAAAGCTTTCTTTTTACGGTCTGCTTCGTCAACTTAAATCTGCCAGTAGCCAGAATAGAGTTCTATCGACGAAAAGAACTTAGCTCCCTTTAGGCAGTCTAAGGTGTTGTCAATACGGGGCAGAGGGTAGGCGTCTTTTTTCGTGATTTTGTTGAGACGACGATAATAGACACAAAATCTCCAACTTCCATCCTTTTTCTTTACGAGAACAACTGGAAACGACCATGGACTCTCCGATGGTTGAACAACACCTCTGTCTAGCATCTTTTCTACTTCTTCTTGTATAATTAGACGCTCAGCAGGGATAGATACTCTGTAAGCCCTTTGGCTAAAAGGTGGATGGTCGCCAGTGACTATGCGATGTTCGACATTCACTTTTGTTCCTGCTTTTCTCGCTTGATCAAAAATTTACAGAAACTCAGTAATTTTAAGAGCTGCTGTATTCGTTCAGCCGTGAGATCAGGGGCTAACATTTGGGAATAGTCGACCGGAGAAGAGCTCACTTTCATCTTGGTGGTTTCACAGGTTTGCGAACTAGAAATGCAGTTCGAGTACTCCTCGTCGAGGGTCTCTGCATAGCCTACACACATGCCTTTGGGAAGGAATCTTGCTTCTGGTTGAGCATTCGTGACCCAGAGCTCGGCTTTACCATCATGAAACGTCAGGATCGTAGCGGGAACCACAACTTCTTTGTCAAGCGGTAGCAGCCGATTCCCCTCCACTATCACGTCTGTAATTGCATTAATCTTTGGATTCGTGACAATTATTATAGCAATAGAACGCGGAGGTACGACGAAGTCTTGAAGGGTATTCACCAGCCAGGTCTCAGAAGATTGCGGCTCTTGCATAATGTCGTCAAAAGCTAGTTCCGATCGGCCAAAGTCGACGACTGCCCTAGAGGCTTCAAGAAAATCCCAGCCAAGTATATCATCGTGACTGCATTTCGGTATAACTGTAAATTCGAAGAGTCGTATTAGGCCATTAATGTTTGACCGAAGCACACATTTCCACCATTATGCGAACGTGACTTCAGTCGGCGACCTTGAGGATTATGTTTTCATCGGTTGGGTACATAACCTTTCGTAGATGACGTCGATATTTCTCTGAGATAACAGAAAATGATGTACCCGAGTCCACGAGAGCACGTACTGGTTGATCGTCAATGGTTCATTGACGATCATCATTTCTCTAGATAGTTCTTCGTCATCTTTGCGGGAGGATTTTGATTTCCAGCGACCTCACCTCCAAGAAAGGTCGCACCGTTTAGTTTTCCTCATTTCTTCGGCCAGGTGAGACACTGGAACGTCTATACGACGATGGGGATATGAAGCGCTGAATAGGTGATCAACCTCGGTTAGGGCTAAGCGACGGACTTCTTGCATAAGTTCAGCTAGATTCGTCGGTGGTGGTTCCGGAGATTATGCGTTGTTGGGCAGCGTTACCACGATCTGCTCTGTAAGCATTGAAGATTTCTTTTCTTTCCCGACAATAGCGGACCACGTGTCCCGGTCTTCCGCAGTGGAAATAGACAGGCTGATTGTCAGCAGTCCTCCATGCGTCAGTCTTCCGCTCAGACTGAACTACAGGTCTGGGTCGTCTCGCGACTGCGGCGTACGGTGGCTGGCGTCTGGGCTTCACATCAGTCCTCTCTCTCTGTCTGCAGATAGGGACTAAAGACTTCTCCACTTCTTCCCTCACAGTGTCTTCTACGGTCTGTACCTGCGGTTTGGGATTCTGTATCTGAGAGGCCACTACATGTCGCACCTCTTCCCGCAAAATTTGACTTATTAAGAAGACAAGGCCTTGCTCCTCGTCCAGGGCAGCCATTGGGATCACGTTGGCCAGACGATTGTATTTACGTCCCCCTGCCCTCTTTAGCTTCATGTCCTCCATGTGCTGGCACCACTTGATAAAGTCCTGGGTGGACATAATTTCTTTTGTGAGGAGTGCTTGTTAGATATCCTCCGCAACCCCTTTCATTAAATGGGATACCTTGTCGTCTTCTGATATACTGGAGTCTACATGGTGACAAAGTCCAAGCACGCTTTGTATATACGACTGCGTGCTCTCCCCGGGCGCCTGTACCCCACTTTATAGCTCTTTTTGAGATTTTTGGAGGCAACGGCGAGAGTCTCCAAAGTCCTGTATCAGCTGCTGGCTGAATTTATCCCACAAGTCCAACTTTCCTTCATTGTTTTCATACCATTGCCCAGATGTACCACTCAAAAAGATGTATGCATTGGTCAGGCAAATACTATCGTCCCATCGGTTGAATTTCGTCACACGATCGTATTCCTTTAGCCATTTGCTGGGATCCTCACCTGGATCTCCTCGGAAGACAGATGGGTTCAGGAATTGCTAGGTAGAATACATGGTAACTGAAGGCAGGGAAGATTTCTGACCGACCACAGGCTCGGAATCAGTTATTCTTCTTATTCGCGGAGCACGGTTGTAAAGACCGTAAGCGGGCGAGAGTCCTTGAAAGCGGCGACTTCTGCGTAAATCAGTAGCTGCTTCCATGGCGACTTCTTAAATGTACCCGGCGCCTCCACCAGAAATGTCGCGTTGATATCGGTAGAATAGATGAGGCACCCAAATAGCAGAAACTGAGAGCTCTTTATTTAGCATTCAACAGTTGGTTGACAGGACGGGAACTGCCCCGCAAACTGAGCTACTCGCTCTTTTATACATTAACAGAATGTTCTGGAACTAAAGAATATTCTAGAAACTTCAAGAATTAACGGAACACAGGAAATTAAATTAAAGTTAAAATTGCCCGCAGTGATTGTGCGGGGATTTGAACCGAGAACCTGTCGCTCCGCTGTCCGATGCGATAACCACTTAACCACGGAGTCCTTGATTAGAAAAGCATTATAAGCGGCACACACACACACATATATATATATATATATATGTGTGCGTGTATGTATGTGTGTATGTATGTATGTATGTATGTGTGGGTGTGTGGGTGTGTGTGTGTGTGTGAGGCTTAACCGTAATGTTTTCTGGTTACATTTTTTATAACGTTTAGTTTTCTAATCTTTTATTATTTCTCTCACATACTCAAAAAATGAATAAATGGAAAAGGGAGTGCACCCCTCCCTTCCCAAATTCGTCTATTTATCTCTACTTCGTTTCAGTGGCTTACCTGGCATGAACTCTAGAGGGAAACTTTTAAAGCTGATCAAAAGTTTAGTATACTGCACTTTCGTGTTGGAGGGGAACTATTTTAAAATTTAAAGTACATCGAAGTAAAAAAAAATCTGTTTCGTACGAGCACCATGCATGTTTAGGCGTTAGACTTAATGAGTTATTATTCAGTTCAAACGTGTGTGTAAACTGATGGCTGATCACTACTATAATGGATGGTTTGCATGTTTGTTCTTGTGTTTGCGTGAGCTTACACATGTACAACCAGTGTATAGTAGGAAAAACAAGTGCATGCCTACCGCGTTATTTAGCTTGCATCCAGTGCAAATGAACTCAGAATCAATTAATTACACGTGAATAAATTTAGCTTAAAAATAACATAGTAAAATTAAGAATAACAAAATGACATTTTTAACATGGAAAATATTTGCTCTTAATGGAAAATTACTAAAGCTAAAAAACTTACTAAAGCTAAAAAATGTTATTAGTATTTAGTTTAGGTTCCTTATGCACTGATTTTTCAAAATAAAATTTTGCTTTTCTTAATTATATATATATATATATATATATATATATATATATATATATATATATATATATATATATATATATATATATATATGTGCAATATATCCATTACATCTCGTTCTTAAAATGCAACCTTAAAAGGAAAACTAGCTCATACTTACATGGCTGGAGCTAGACTCAGCCTGAAAGGAATTAAATCAAATTTGGAAAGCAGTCGGGTCGAATCGTTTTATAAGAGCGACAAGAAAAAAAAAGACATCCGTCCATTTCAGATGCTCGGAAGCGAATAATATCACCTTTCAACCTTACGTGCGAGATGCAAGGTACACGTAGCTGTTATTTATGAAGGGTCAGCAAAATATCGGGGCTCGCGATGTGAACCCACGCCTTTCTCCAGACGTATAGACGTGTAGGAATGCAACGCATACGATTTTATGGGAAGTTCTGTTGCTAAGAGCTTTAAAGGAATAAAGTAATGCTACTGGGGATTGGATTTAGGAAAGGGAATTTAAATGCTAGAATGGAGGGCATAATATTTAATTTATTGCACACACACACACACACACACACACACACACATATATATATATATATATATATATATATATATATATATAAAATTTTTTCTTGCTCGAACCTATATTTTCAGCTATTCATACTCTAATAAAACCTATGCATCCCAAAATCATGATTTGCTTACCTCCAATTTTTTAAGTAGTCTTAAAATATTTTTTGAAGAGTAGTGTTTGGCTTTCTTGATATAATATTCGGATTTAACCGGACTGAAAATGTTAAATTTACTTTCCGGGGAAACTATCACCTTATCCAAATCTCTTCTAGTTTGTTGACCAAGACTTTGTCAAGATTAAACTTTACCTTCCTATCTGCACGTAATCAGTTCCTGTGGTTGTTTTTCCTTGAATACGGGCATCCTAAAGAATCATTACTACGAATAGAATGAATGAATAATGTTGAAGCAGCATCATCAGCTAATTTTCAGACAGGTAGGGAGGGGTTTTTCGATACTTTTTTTTGTACCCATCATGCGCACATTTACCTTTTTGGATGCCCATATCGAAATTTAATCTGCGTACTACAATTATTTTTTTTTTACCCAGCTCTATAGAAGTTAAAGTTTAATTTCCTGCCGTTTTTCCGACACCCATAAAAACCCTGTCGATATTCAATAAAATCTTTCCTAATCTTCTCTTTCAAATACTCCTTGTTTGGGGTGATAACAACTAAACCAATAGATTATTAACCCCAAAATTCTTAAAACATATTTTTTTTAAGTGCAATACATTCATTTCCTGTAAGTAAGCATAATTTACTTAACTGTTTTTAAAACTTGTCTTTGTTATCAAAGCAAAAACTTTTGGGACTTGAAAAAATAGAAATTTAGTTTTAAAAATAAAATCTAGTTTTTAAAACGCTTTTTAACACAACATTTGTCTGATCAGCAATTATAGAGAAACATATGACTGAATGTTTATTATAAAAAAAAGTTTTGTTTAAAAATATTTTGAAATATCTACCTATCACTCATATTTATGCAAAGTAGTCAATCGATGTAAAAACTATATATTAACTTTATGTAAGCTGTAAGACTAGATTGAAGATGCAAGTTTTAATACTCTAATATTTGATTCACGCCAAAAATATCAACAAATATGTTTTTATTGTCCATAACTTGAAGAAAAGCATTATATTACGTATGTTTTAGGTACGTTATATTCAAGGCACTTAATATCTTTCAATGTGTAATAAATATGAGGTTGATATTCTTTATTTAAATGCTGTAAAAATCTTCTCTGATTCTTTTAGGAGGCCGAGTAATACCAACACGGCTACAAGCAGTTTCAGTTCCACTTATTAGTGATGAGAAATGTAGAGAAGCGTATGGTGAAGCCATTGTCCCATCTATGCTGTGTGCTGGTTATGAAGAGGGCATGAAAGATTCTTGCCAAGTGAGTTATTTTGTTAATACCAACCATCATTAACTTATCAAAAATGTTTAGCTTTTACTATTGTTTTATAATAAAAATATTACACAAATTTATCATTATATATATATATATATATACATATATATATATATATATATATATATATATATATATATATACATATATATATATATATATATATATATATATATATATATATATATATATATATATATATATATATATATATATATATACATATATATATATATATATATATATATATATATACATATATATATATATATATATATATATATATATATATATATATATATATATATATATATATATATATATATATATATATATATACAGTGAAACCCCGATTTAAAGTAACCCGTATTTAACGATTTCCCGCATATAACGTCATTTTTCGTTAGTGCCAATTTTTTTTCTATACTTGTAATGTTAAAAACTCTCAGATTTAACGTTATCATTTAAAAATATTTCTCGCATTTAACGTTTTTTCAGAGGGAAAAACTCAATGAAATTTTCCTAAAATAGTAAAAAATTATGATGAAAAAAAAAGAAATATATCTTATCAAAACGCAAAATACTCGGAATTTCCCCTCTCTTTGTCCTTTCTTACCAAAGTTCAACTAAGTTCGTGCAACAAGCATTCCCATAAATGGCACCGTTTTGAAATAGAAATTGCTTCTAAACTGTGTATTTAATGATTCACAGCTTCAAATGGTTGGATAGACCGCCTTAGAAAAAGGCCCAATTTATCCCACAAGTATATTTGTGGCGAGTCTGCTGAGGTCGGTTCTTCGCAAATTGGACAGACAAATGCAATTACAGAAACGTAAGATTATTTTGTTTGTTGTTCAATTTACAACCCATGGTGCACATTTAAAATTACAAAATGTGCGAATGGAATTTTCCCCCTGCAAAGTTCAAGCAAAGCACAAGCAAAGTTCAACCATGTGATTTGGGGATCATACGATCGTTCAAATTAAACTTTAGAAACCAAGATTTGGAAAAATCTTTTCTTAGTATAGAATTTGGAGGCAGGAAAAAATCGATAAACGTTCTAGAATCTCTTCATATGATTTCTTTAGCATGAGGAAATGTATCTCAAGTCCTTTTGCAAAAGCTGGTTTTCCGGAGGACAGAGGCGATGAGTTTGAGTACGGGGAGAGAGAAAGTGAAGTCTCTAATGAAACTCTCTTCTTGCTCATATATAGATCTCGAGAATTATCTACATTCAAATATCGTGACATCAGAGATTCCGATTTTAAGGGATTTAATAAACTCAGAATTGGATAGTTCGGATAATGATGAAGGTGAGGAATATAAAATTCCTTCTGCGACAGAAGCCATTCAAGCTTTGAAAGCAGTGGAATCGTTCCTTTCAAATAGTGAATGCCAAAAAAAAGCCTACAAATTTCCTATTGAGAATGCGATTTGTGCTATAAACAGGACGCAAAGTAAAATAACTGATTTATTTAAAGCATAATTTAGAAAACTGATGTCTAAACCATATTAAATGAAGAAATAAAAGGTGTTACCTAAATTAGTCTTTATTTTATGCTCAGTGTTTTGTTTTTGGTCTTACCCCGATTTAACGTTTTCCCGCATACTTCATTTCTTCATGGTCCCTTTAATAACGTTAAATCGAGGTTTCACTGTATATATATGTATATATAACTGCTATAATAAGGTATATATTTTTGCAGTCTTAGAGATAAAAATTTTAACAATATTTCAATTATAGACTTAACCGAATTTTAGGAGTATCAGCCAACTAACTATACATAAGACCGTAAAGCTAAAATAATATTAATGATGTATAGTTCTTATTAAAATTTATGATCCTGATTTGCAGAATTCAGATATGAAATTAAAACTGGTAACGATCGACACGCTAACTGAGTTTTCTCTAAACACGATAGTCACGGCATTCTTCTTCTTTTTATTGCTCTTTCACTGAATTCCAGAAGTTTTTAAATATATTCTTTGTTACTCTAAAGTATGACGTATAATGTTATATCGCAATGCACATGTGTCCATGTATAAAATTTCATTGCTTTCTCTCGAAGAAATGCGATAAGTCTTCTGTTGCTTCATTTCAGAAATATTTAATTTTTAAACAACAGAATGGTGTTTTACGGCAGTTCACTTTAAAATAACTTACAGTTTCTAAAATGATACAAATATATTGTCAGCTGTCTATTTGACTTGAAACTAAACTTCATATATCATCTCAGATGACACGTTTTTGAAATATAACGCATTCCATATTCTTTTCGAACGTTTCATACAGCACTATAACACATGCCATTGATTGGAAAAAAATCTGGAACACGTAAAAAATGTCTAGGATTTTATAAAAAGATGTATGCTACCGGAAAAAAAAATGTCGCCAACGATTCGTGTCATCAACCAAGCAAGCGACACATCAACTGTGACAGTGAAGCTTGTAACGGAGGTGTAATTGTAACATTTCCACACGACTGGATAACTGGTAATTATTTCTTGCCGTTCTTTTGCAGGGAGATTCCGGTGGTCCTCTTGTACAGAAAACTGGTTTCGGAAAGACCTCTCTAGTTGGAGTCGTCTCCTGGGGAGTGGGTTGTGCCAGACCGAAAAAGCCCGGGGTTTACACTCAAGTTTCATATTACATTGATTGGATAAATGAAATAATGAAATCAGAAGTGGCATTTGACGATATAAATAAATTTCCTTTTTGATATTTGTCTCCTGTTTATGTTACTCTTATGTCTTAAACGTATTTTTTCTTAAAATCGCTGTTACTGTATCAGAATTCAGGTTGTTATACAAGAATTTGCGCTTATCAACAACAGAATTTATGCTTTGCAGTGATGTTAAACTCTGAGGAATTTACCACTCAGTAGCACTGAGACTATGTTAAATATTTATAGAGATATCTGACTTCTGCTCTTTCTAGGATATATGTATATCGAAGTCACCCTCGAATAAAGTAGAAATGACACTTTTTGCACTAGATAAATAAGAAAGTTTATTATCCCCTTGACACATATAACGTGCAGTGTAAAAACAATACTGAGTAAAGACTGGTACCAAATGTCATAAACTCTATACTAGGAAATGTAGTTCAAGTTCTCACAATATATATAAAGTCAGACCAGTGATGCTGCACGGTAATCCACTATTAATAACACAACAAACTCTTTATGCCAGAGTGGCAAAAACTCGCTTAAGCTTAGAAGCGATCTAGCTGTGAGCCACTGAAGGCAACTCGCATAAACAGCTCCAAACAAAATAGTCTCTTCCGCAGTCTGACTGCGTGGTATTTATAGTAATGGTTTATGCTGAATTTAGCATTTATTTTGTAGCTTCTTTGGATTTATGCAAATACAATGATCGATTATTGTTAATCGCTCATTAGGTAGACCTTACATATTTTATTCCATTTGAATATTTGAAGCATGCAATTGCAACAGAATTTTTATACCTCAGATAATAAATTTCCCATGATGGAATTGTTCTGGTGTATATACATAATATACTAAGAAAAGAAAGAAAGTAAATTGTAGTTTAATAAAGTTATATTAAAAAGAAAATACATAAAAATACTTCATACGGCTGAAATACTTTGAGGTTCAAAAGAAATGTAATTGGAGTGTAAGGAAAGGAACATTTCCTTAATAGATGTGATTATTAAAAACAGAAAATTCTTTTGAAAACGTCCTTTAAATTTCTTGGATTGATGTAAAATTATTCTTAAAGAAGTTAATGAAGGTTTAAAAGAACAAAATATCTGAACATTATATAATTCAATATAAAAAAGCCAATAACCCCGAAAAGAGAGATATCTAAATGTTCAAAACATGAAAAAAAAATAAACTATGGAAATGATCCTTCCGAGAGTAGCTTCGCTTAAATGAAATTATAAATCATTCTCCAAAATTAATGTTTCTTTGCTAGGTATTTTTTTTTTAAACTGGAGTCATATAAATAAAAAAAAATTAAATCTAAACAAAAGGGAAAATAATTATCATTGAAAAGTTTTTAGGCATCCAACAAAATAAATAAATACTTTTTAAACTATTGGTTACCTAATTCTAATTAAGAAATAACCTAATTACTAGACGCATGTTGTGAGTTAAACATTTCCAATTCATTGTTGTAAACATGCTAACTATTAAAAAGTATTAATAGTTTTACGTTCTGGCAAAGTGACGAGTAGATGCCTTTTCCGCCAAACGTTTCTGTAGATACATTTTGCATGCACTATTTCTTACCTATCACCATCTATTTCTGGAATACATTTATACTACCTCTAGAAATAATCATTATAACTCCCTCCTCAGGCAAACATAATTGACTGTTGGCCACAGTGATAGTGGTTCAGTACCGAACATTGCGTCATGTGACGGCGATGCCTCTTTGAAGGTAGAAACAAATTTACAGATGCAAACCTAAAAGGGATTTTATGGAACAAAATTAATGGCATTTTAAAACTTGAAAATTTGTACTAAATCCTCCTATTTGTTAAAATGGTATAAAGCAAACTCTTTCGCTTACATTTTTAAGATATATAACTAGTAAAAATTTTACGTAAGATAACAAAATTTCAATAATACAAATAACTTAAGAATAATTTAAAGAATACAGATGTTTACATGCTAAGCTGTATTACTTAAAACTGGCTATCACAGGCTTACTTTCCATACTGTATAAAAACCAACTGATTTACAGCTAGTATACGGGGAAGATTTTTTTTCATATACTTCATGAGTTTGTCAAACTATTTATTTATAAAATTTGAAATCAAATATGAACTAACTAGCTGAAAACCCGTGCTTCGCTACAGAGTACATTCAAATTAAATACAACGGTCAGCGTATGCAATTTATGCCAAAAAATAAATATATATATTTATAATAAATGCGATGATCAATGTATACAATTGATGTAAAATATATATCTATATATATATATATATATATTTATAAAAAAATCGTAAGGGATATGCATTTTTTTTGGATAATATCCAATCGTCTGCTGCATTAGAAAGAGAAAATTTTTTTTTGTCTATTTAGTTGTTACGCATGTGACGATAAATTTATTGAAAGTACCAGAAAAAGAAATCACGTGATCAGCATTTAATAAATTAAATTCTAAAAATTAATCTTTAAAAATTCACCAAAAATCAGGAAATGGAGGTAAAAATTCGAAAAAAATTTCATTTTGAAGAAATTTTTATGATATTTCTCGTGATATAAATTTTATAACCCTCAATGTATTATTTTAAATGCAAACGTAAAAAAAGTTAAAAAAAACAGCTTAAAAATTTAATTTAAAAAAATCTAAGAAGAATTTTTGAAAAATCTTTCTTAGTGCACCCCTACACTATTAGAAGAATCGCCATGCAAAATTTCAGCCCTTTAGGTCCAGCGGTTTGGTCTGTGCGTTGTATGTCAGTCAGTCAGTCAGTCAGTGAATGAATGAGTCAGTTACGGAACTGTTTTATATACTATATAGATGACTTATAATGTAAATTCGAAAAGGGTCTAGAACTACTTATGGGAGCTATAGGGCTTTATTTCAACTTGTCTTACATTCTACAAACACGATTTAAACTGTCTTCCATTCCAGAATTCGCACTCACAACATCCAAAAAGACAACAACGTAGTCGTTATATTTTTGAAACCCTTTAAACTTATCACAGAGGGTAATTATACTTTCCAACTCCTTAGAGCACCGTGGGGGATTAAAAATCTGCCCTGTTAAGAAATACATTTACATTTTATAAACAGGATGACCAGCATCTTAAAACAGACATGCATAGCACATTTACACTAGATAATTTGAGTAATATGATTTATACATTTATCTCAGTTATTAAATGGTAAAATGTTGAAGTTTATATTTTCCCATTTGGCTAACTTGAAGGAAAAATAATTATCACAAAAGCTCTTAATCCAGAAAAAGTTTTATTGTGAGAGGAACTAAATGTAGCTTCATATATTTAAGTCAACTAATTTATGAAGATACATTTAGTTCCTCTCACAATATGAATTATGTTATATTTCTAGCGAGCCAGTAGACATATTATATTTCTGGTGCCAGATGAAACTTACAAAAGTTCTTTAAACAGAGAAACATAACGACACATAACTTTCATTCCGAACTATTAGTCCATTTGTTATATTAAGGCATAAGAAAATTAAGGAAATTATTTTTAAAGAATGATTGCCCGGCGTTGCCCGGGTTGATATATAGATATAAAAATTTCATGTATTCCATCAAAAAAATACTGGGCTGCACCCCCCGCTCTTCATGTTCATCTGGCCAGACAGAATGCGCTTAGCGCGTTTCTACTGAAATGATATACAAACAATAAGAAAGAAAAAAACTTTGGGCCTAGGCATCATGCGGAATCCCGCCTTACTTTGATTTAATAAAGGGAATAACGCAGTATTTTTTTGATGGAATGTATAAAAAATTTTATATCTATATATCTACCCGGGAAACGCCGGACAATAATGCTAGTATATATATATATATATATATATATATATATATATATATATATAATTTATTTTGTGACTTACCAAAATTAAAAACAAAGGTCAGTTTCTAAACTATACTTGTTTTTCATAAGAAATATCATCTCGGGTGTTCTTCCGTTTGATACATGATATTAAAAAAAAGACTATTAAAGGTCAATTACTATTACAAGGAATATCTATGCAACAGCATGTAAGACCTTAGTTCAAAAACTGGGAGAATTTGTACCAATGATGCGAAAATATAGACAAAAAAGGACTTTCTATCGATAAAAAGTGAAAGTATGAAAGTTCATAGCCTCCCAATCATTTTAAAATAAGGAATGATGGAAACTTATGTAAGGTATACACAAGATTCGATTCATAAGAATCGAACTTTTGAGTGAATGAATTAAAGAAGCTGCTTGGGATATGCTAATTTCGGCATACGCGCTTAGTATAAATACCATGCAGCGTCATTAATAAAAAAAAGTTGTTAAGGTTGAAAAGGTGTTATCCTGCGCTAGTGCTTAGCAGGCCCAAAGTTTACGTGAGAGTACTGCTGGTTTGACTCTCTGCTGGGTTGTGAGTATTGAAAATATATTGTTCTTGAAAGCTGTATTTATATATTCCGTACAAGTAGTACGTATGCTTATTGCTGTAAAAGCCAATTATATATGTGCAACGAATTCAATAAACATTGTTTCATGTATAAACTGTGTTTGTAATAAATTCAAATAGAGGGCCACTTCAAATTATATACATCCAAGTCTGGGTTGAAGTGAGCTATAAACTCTATACTTATTATATGTCATGGAAATTAGCATAGTTAATATCCTAACTTGGAAAAATAAGTTAATCATTTCAAACTAATTTACAATATTATTTGCATGAAGCTTGTAACGCAGGACAGGAACACACAGTTTCTTAATATCTACAATAAAAAAATATGGGTGGTAACAAGTTTTGAACTTATTAATATTTTGTCATCAGTGGAGAATTAGGTGTGATTGCGCCTTTTACTCTACTGCAGACCAGTAGTATCTAATACATTTCAAATAATTTTTTAAAGCGACTTAAGTTAGTATTTGTTTAATTTACTTACAAGTAAGGCAGTAATGCAATACATATAAAATAATAAACAGGGCGTAAAAAGTGACTATTTTACGGGGTCTGGGATTCAAACTTCTCAGTTAAAGTACGTTTATTTTTTTTCTTTGGGGGGGGGGGGGAACCATACTACATATTTTTAAGGATCAAACAAGGAAACCGCATGTATTTACGAGAATTACATTGCCAAATGCAAAATTTCCCCCCTTAGATGCGTATGTGTACCCTGTCATACACCTGTACTTCATGCTTGTTTACCTCGGAATGAAATTTTTTATGATTTGTCACCTTTAAAATGATTTATCTGGAATTCATTGCGGGGTATTTCAGTGAAATTTAGTACAGTGTTCTTTTACTGTATTTTCTTTGTATTGGCTGAAAGAGTTTTGATTTAGACTAAAAATTCTTAAAATACTTTCCCTGAAGAAAAAAAATCGCACTTAAAATTTCCTTTTTTGCTTTTTGAAGTGATAAATAGTTTTATAAATAATTTTTTTACAAACCTTGAACACAAATTATTTTGAAACCTATCTCATGTATCTTAAGGAAAAAAAATATGTAAATAGAGTTTTTGATTTAGCGTGTTCCTCAAATAATAAACGTGCTTTAAGTTTTAAATTTTAATTTGTAAAGCAAAATTTAAAATTTTAATTTGTAAAGCAAAATTTTAAATTGTTCAAGAATTTTTTAAAAATGTTTAATGTTTTTCAATTCCTACTATTAGTTCACACTCTCTCTATATATTTTCAATCATTAATAAAAGTACTTTTTATTCATCCACTCAAGTTCAAATACATTTTTTTAAACTTGTAGTGGATGACACTTGATGTTAATACATTTTTTTCAAATATTAATTCATTAATTAAACTTAATTAATCAATTTTAGTTTTAGACCATGTTCAAATTTTCAATCGTTAATAAAAGTACTTTTTATTCATCCACTCAAGTTCAAATACATTTTTTTAAACTTGTAGTGGATGACACTTGATGTTAATACAGTTTTTTCAAATATTAATTCATTAATTAAATTTAATTAATCAATTTTAATTTTAGACCTAGAGCGTCTCTTGCTCTTGAATAGTAATTTCCCTCTTGTTACTGTGTAAACGATAGCACTGCGGTATCGCGGGATTCTCCCATCCTGTAGGTTGCGAGATCGAATCCTCAACCTGACAAACTTTTTCTCTCTCTTCCCCCCCCCTCCTCCTAATCTCGCACAGTAGGCAAGGTTCTGGCAGGCAACCCTTTTTTTTCAATTCCTACTATTAGTTCACACTCAAATTTTTCTTTGTTGACCTAAGTAGGAATTGACTTTAAATTTTTTTTTTATATATTACTTGTTTACATATATAAACACACCATGGAGGAAAAATATCACTACAAAACGTGTGTAAATATGAAAAATAAATTTTTATGCCTCAGATCCCCTTGAAAAGGGGTACTTAGTTGAGTTTTTGTTGAAAAGTTTTGTTCAAAAAGATGTATTTCCGTAATACCTCAAAACTATGACTACACTGACAAATTCATGATTATATCTCCAAATTCCTGTTTTTTTTCAGTTTTTCTATAAATCAGTCCTATAAATCTAATAAATGCTTACTGTATTAGAAGTAACCACCACCCTTAAGGCTGCTGTATACTTACCCTTTTGGATTCGCTCACCTCATTGTTAATCTATGGAGAGAATTTGTCCAAGGATTGACAACTTGGATTTAAAGATTTTTTTAATTGTACTCCGTAATAGAGAAAGAAATTTTACACTTTGGGGCATTTTTTGTTTTTTTAAATGCAAAAAAAAACATTTTAAAATTTAAAATATATGGGGAATAAATCTGGTATAGTGTGTTTCAAACGCCCATCAATTCTTTGGTGGACGAATTTTAAAAAATGAATCCTGCTGCAAGGTGCAGAAAAGTTCAGACTATCTGAAAATACCATTTTTATTGGATAGTCAGCATTTATGTAGCTGTAAATAGTAGAGAAATTTTCTCCATAGGTTAACATTGAGGTGAGCGAATCCAATAGGGTTAGTACACAGCAGCCTTAACACAGTTTCTTCTTTTGTGCAGTTAGAGGATTCATTTTGCCACAGTCCCAATGAGGATTGTAACCCACATTACTTAAAATACTGTCCGAATTTTAAGCAATGTGTTTCCGTAATAATTATTCCATTCTATTTACGTCCGTCAACAAGACCTCTGTATTTTTCTGTAGATGTCTTTTCATGGCAAAGCTAACAAGCACACATGCGAGAAACTTTCGTATGAAGCTTTTTCTTACCGCATGAGTATTGCATTTAGGGAACAAAATCTTTTCATGCTTGGACGCCCAGTTGTAGCACGGGAGTCAACCCAGGTGCCAAAAAAGCAATATCCCTTATTAGCTTACTACTAATAGCTCTTAAGGGGACTCACGACCCTTAAGTCGAGGAAATAAGGCATATTTTCATAGTTTTTAACTCTTTGCAACTTGCATTTCAATTTACACCCAATTTTTCCAAATTTTATGTATATGATAAATTGATATTTTTGTTTCAAGAAACAAATTTTCAACTCTCAAAATAATTAATTTTTTTTTAAATGCTTTAGATATATTTTGTTTTTTAAGTATTTTTATTCTATACTGGCGCGCAGAACTATGAAATTAATTTTACACTTAAGCGTATAATTCCTGTTTTATATATAAAATAAATAATTCAAAATACAATTGAACATAAAAAATTCAACATTACAATATTTTTTCAATTTTTTAAAACTGCTCAAAATATACTTAAAATTTCCTGAAATTTTTGCATTAATTTACCCCTGAAAAAATAATAAACTGTGCAGTGATTGCAATAATTCTAGTTCAGACGCAATAAAATAACATGATTCTGTAGTGATAAAAATTTCATGGAATTATGTTTCATAGTTTTTGGAATATCAGTTGCGGAATGATGCATAATTACATTTTGAGAAAAATGAGTTTAAAAATGTTCTTACCATAAACTTGATCAGTAATTAAATATTTAGAATATCAATATCTCCGGAACTAAACGTAATATTTTCATGCGGTTTGCTTTATTTTGTTCAGAAATGATCAGGCTTTAACATATATTCTTTTCATAAAATCGAATGTTTTAAAGATTTAAAGGTAGTGAGTCCCCTTAATAGAAATATTCTACTTATTAGCAATAGCTCTTATATTCATTTACGTTACTCAGAAAACGTGAAAGAAATTTCGCCCTTTCAATCGTGTTAAACACAAAATAAACTTATGTTTAACGATCTTTAGCGTTGGGAGTTCCAAACTGTTTTCTTTTAATGCAAAATCAGAAAGTGATCTTATTTAATTCATTCCCAGTCTCCTAAAATATTTTTGCAATTAAAATAAGATTGACTTTATCCCTATCTCTGTTTCAGATTTATTTTTATCAAGAACTTTAGCTAAGACTTATTTTTCGCTAAAGTACACTTATCCCTCTGGAACCGAGGTACAAATTTAATAATAACATTTCCAGCTATGTAAATGTGTAAATTTTAAAACAATTTTTCCTTATGGCGAATTTTTAAAATTTTGTTTGAATGAAGATAAGGCATTCATTAGTAAAGGAAAGTGAATTATTAATCTTGAACTTCCTAAGTAAGGTTTATTAACTCAATTAGTAAAGCGTGTTGATACCATTTTCCTCAATGAACCCTCGGAATCACTTAATTCGGTCATAAAAACGTGATCCGTAATCTTTCAGACTGAGTCTCCATGCATGAAGCTATTTCCTGAGACTACTTCTTTTTAAAGCAGTGTTACGGTGTTTACTGAAAATCATATGACCTTAACTCTGAGGATTTATCTCTACGATTAGGATTAGAAATCATGTTAAAGGCTTAGATTAGTAGCGTGAAAAGCATTAAAAAACCCCTTTCCTCTATTTAAGCTTCTTCGATACACCTGAATCTTACCAATTAACTTCATTTGCAGTATTTTTAAGGATGCTTGACGTTTTTAGTTTCGTGTTATTTTACCTTTGGTAAAATATTTTCTAAGCTTAATTCCTATATATCACAAAACATTTAGCAGTAATGAAAATTAATATTATAACAAAATGTAAAGTAAACTTGTCAGATATGAACAGGGAGTTATGGGCGAATTTATTGAAAAATTCGTATATTTTAATAATGTACCGCATACAGATGTGCAATAACCAGACTTACCCATTGACTGAAAATGCAGTTGTTAGACTTTTGATGATTAAACACTTGATTATAAATCTGATAATGTATTTTATAGTATGTTAAAGATAATGAAATATCTGTATGTATATTACTCCTTTCTTTAATATCTGCCAAAAAGATTATTGATTACAAATTTTTACTCGTTTAAGTTCTATATTCTATTTTTACATTAGGAAACGCCTTTCCATTATTGAAACGATCCGGTATGTTTTTTAAGATAAAGTGTTTCAAAAAGTTTGAAATACTCAATTTTTCTGTTTTATAGTTCTTAATTTCATACTTTTTTATCATCATAATTCAACGATACCTTGGAGGGAATGAAGACTTGAAGTTTGAATGAAACGTATGTCAGGAATGAAGAATTTTAATAAATTACATTTTATAGACAATTAATATTAGCATGAATCACATTTATGCGTAATTTTTTTTGTCATTCTGTAATTAATTATCATGGTGTAACGTGAATGAATCTTTTTAATTTCAACTATATATTTTTAAAACTTTCAAGAATAATAATAAGCTTTAAATCTCAAAAACATATTTTCACTTCTAAGAAGGTGCTAAAAGAAATCAGCATTAAAAATAGTTTACAGTAGGAGATCGTTTCACTGCACTTCGTTAGAGATTCGGTTGCGTACACTTTATAAATCATGTAATTAGAGGTAATAAAAATAGAATTTTGATGCCAATTTGGATTTTCAAAAAGATTCCTAAATTAATTTTATAAATAATCATATATATATATACAGTCGGACCTCTATTTAACGAACCTCTATTTTGCGAATTTCTCTATTTTGCGAACTTTTCCTTGGAACCAAGCACGTTTTGCGAATTTCTTCGTAAAATAACCTCCAAACAGCGAAGTGCATTCTCCATTTAACGAACTTTTTCTTGTGATCCAATATTTTTTTCTCCATATTTCTCAAAATATTTCTGAACATTTCAAACTAATTCTTTCTTTTAACACATTTAACACATTAACTTTTTTTAACACGTTCCGACGCGGATTACAGTTTGAAGAAAATACGCCTGAAGGGGTTTTTGGTGTATTGCAAAGATGCGAGACGTATTATGAGAGAAAACACTTTTTCAAACAAAAAACTCAGGCAAAATTAACAAACTTTATCAGTTATTATATTTAAGGACGCATGCGGTAATGTAAGCTTAAAATTACTTGGTATAATAAATGCGATAATGTCATTAAAATTCATTAATTTTAATATAATTTTTTTATTGAAAACAGTTTATTCACGGGCAATGTTTTGTTATATTCTTGTTCCTTGAAGATTTATGTTTGATGGGTAAGATATATAAAACAAATAGACATTAATTTACAAAATTAAGGTGTGTTTAATTACTTTTATTAATAATATTTAGTGTTTATGAATTTAAAATCTGCCTTGTGTAGTTTAAAGTATTTTAAAAGGTAAATCTCTATTTAAAGAATTTTCCATATAACGACTTCTTTTTCGGGATTTAGCGACTTCGTTAAATAGAGGTCCGACTGTATATATATATATATATATATATATATATATATATATATATATATTTATATATATATATATATTTATATATATATATATATATATATATATATATTATATATATATATATTTATATATATATATATATATTTATATATATAATATATATATATATATATATATATATATATATATATTTATATATAATATATATATATATATATATATATACATATATATATATATATATATATATATATTATATATATATATATATATATATATATATATATATATATATATATACATATATATATATATATATAAATATATTTATATATATATATATATATATATATATATATATATATATACATATATATATATATATATATATATATATATATATATATATATATATATATATATATATATATATATACATATATATATATATATATAATACAAAAGATCAAAATATGTTAATGAAAAAAGAATAAAGAAAAAAAAGAAAAAAATGTGGAGCAATGTCCAAAAATGGCCAGACAGGGGTTGCGACCTGTCTTACCCCGGTTGAACTAGTTTCAAATGCCAGGCAAACACTCCCAGTAGCCAGGACATCATACAACCATACATACTACTCAATTGGAATACAAATGAAACAAAATAGAGAAAGAACACTGGAAATATAATATAATACAGCTAGTTGTTGAAAATATTAATCAACACAACTAAAACATACACTATTACAAACCTCTTTTACAATCCACAATAGACACCAATCACATTACCAAAAACGATACATCCTCCTCCCTGATGTTAGTAATATACTATAGATGTTAAATCGCAGTAACTCTAAGTCTGTTAAATTCGATTGATGTTATATCGAAGTACCCTCGAGTTATCCGTTTTATAAAATTCATTGGGTATCCGTAGGAATTAGCCAGTGTTATAAATCTAGACAACTGTTCCCTTAAACCTACTTCCTTTGAGCAAAGGTATATAAATCGATTAAATTGATTTATTATTATATTTCGAAATATAGAAACGTGTACACATGAGTTCCAATTCGTCATCTTGTGCGTTTGGAAACCAAAATCATCGCGTTTGTCGTGTAAATAGTGTACAATGCCTCCATTAACTAACTTAAGATTTAAATCAAGGAAGTCAATGCTTCCATCATTACGTGTCTGAGTTTTAATTAAAGATAGTCCACTATGATAAAAACTAAGTCAATACTATGAATTTTATTCCGTGATATCCAAATTAAATCATCCACGTATCTAAACAACATCGTGTCCCTTTGAATATTATACATTTTTTCATAATGGTATAGATATATATTAGATAATATAGTAGAGCATGATCCACCCATTGGAATACCTTTTCGCTATCTGTAAAGACTATTGCCGTTATATACATATGTCTCATTCAGTACCCGATTTAATAGATTCCTATATTGAGAAAGACCTATAAATTGTTGCAATTCATAACGCTTATATGCTATCATCATAACCTGCATTAAATCAGCCAAATCTATGGAATGAAACAAATCCTCAAAATCATATGTACAGATATCCACCACATCATCTATTCCCTTAAAATATTTAACTAATTCACGGCTATTTTCTATCATGAAAGTACCATCTTTCTTTATTTTTATGTATATACACTCAAGAGCCAAAACATTATGACCACCCCTACATTTTGCAATGAATTCGCCTGGATGACGTGGAAGGCACGTGATCAGGTGGAAGTGGTATTTAACTGCTGCTGGAGAGTCTGAAGAATCATTCTTTCACTTACTTCTGTGTGTGATGGGAAAGGCTGCGGATCTAAGCGACTTTGATAGCGGGCACATTGTAATGGCTCGAAGGCTCGGAACAAGTATTTCCGAAACTGCACGACTCGTGTGTTGTTCGCGACCTACAGTTGTTAGTACTTATACAAAGTGGATGAATGACGGTGAAACCAGCAGTAGACGACATGGTGTTGGACGTCCACACGCTATCAAAGAGAAAGGTCGTCGGAGACTGTCTCGCATGGTGAAGCAAAACCGGAACCAGACAGTGGCTCAGCTGACAGCCCAATACAATGCAGGCCCAAGTAGAATAGTATCGCAGCACACTGTTCAGCGGATACTGTTGGATATGGGGCTACGCAGCAAACGTCACACTCGTGTGCCTTTGCTGACCAAGAGTCATCGCCAACTGCGCCCACGCTGGGCCCGGGAACATCGCGACTGGTCCATGGATCAGTGGGAGAGAGTTGCCTGGTCAGATGAATCAGGGTTTGTCATTCATCACGCCGATGGCCGTGTCAGGATACGCCGTCTTCCAGGCGAACTGTTGCTCCCTCAATGTACAGTAGGTCATACACAGGCCGGTGGTGGCGGTATTATGCTTTGGGGGACGTTCTCTTGGGCGTCTCTGGGACCCGTGGTTGTGGTAGAGCAGACCATGAATGCTACAGGGTATCTGAACATCATTGCGGACCAGTTGCACCCTTACATGGCCTCTGTTTTTCCAGCTGGAAATGGAATGTTCCAACAGGACAACGCCCCGTGTCACAAGGCTAAAATTTTGTTGGAGTGGTTCCAGGAACATGATGCTGAATTCCAGTTAATGTCCTGGCCACCTAACTCACCGGATCTCAATCCGATAGAACACATTTGTGATGTCATGGGACGGCAGCTCAGAGTTCAAAGACCACCAATTCGCAATATCTCGGATTTGCGTGACCGTTGCTTAAACATCTGGTACAATCTGTCTCCGGCCATCTACCAAGGACTTGTGGCATCCATGCCAAGGCGGGTTGAAGCTGTGTTGCGCGCCAAAGGTGGGCCAACTCGTTATTGACAGGTGGTCATAATGTTTTGGCTCTTGAGTGTATGTTTTAGTACATTTAATAGCCTGTTATTAGCATATTCCAGGTATGAACCGCATCCCACTGTTGCAGGTCTAAATTTAACAGGATCTTTGTGTAGTTTCGGTAAAAGTATCAAATAAGGAAATTTAAATTTAGTAACAGAATATCCCAATCTCATATAAATACCTTTAATACGTTTCTCTATATCATCCGTTTGAATATTAATTAATTCATACTGGTTAATGTCATTGTAAGTACTTTTAAGTGTTTTGATATAGAACACACGACAAGTTAACGCATAGTTTGATACCACTTTGTCTAGATAACTTATAGCAAACTGATCTTGTAATTTTTTAATGGAACATTTCATCCCCATATCTTTAAGTGTACGATAGTCTAGCAATTCCTCTTTGATCTCAAGGTTATACAAGATCTTCTTAAAATCCCCCATAACCAAACTGCACCATTCCTCGAATGCTATTATAGGGAAGCTATTACCTATTGCACAGTCGTATATAAATGCTCTTATGTCTTTCTTGAAAATGTCAAGTATTTTACACCTGTTATCTACCATTAGTAAATGAAATTTTGTTCCCATATCCATATATTTTCTTAATTCATTATTATTTACAATATCTAAATCCCCGGTCACCACATGATTATGATCTTTGTCAATGAATTCCGGGAATTGATTACAAACACATTGTCCATATGATTCCTCTAAACTGCGTGCTATTTTATTATAATTGAATATAGTACGTCCATTTGGAACATTGTATTTATACGCAACTTTTATACGACAATTACTCAATGGAAACACATTACTGTGCCGGTTTACACTGTTATTGATGTTCAATTTCTCAATAATCCGATTTGAGAATGTAACAGTAGAGAATCGACTTTTATATTCATCAAATATTGTAAAAGACAAATTCAACAACCTGATTCTGTATTTTATTAAGTCAATAATTCTCATTACGGCATACGTGTTTGCACCACCATAATGCTCCACACAGTAATGCCAAGACTTTACTAACAGCTTTTTCCCATATACAGCTCATATTCAAAATATTAGAATAATTAATTTTTTTTTACAAATTGAAAATATCATTTGGTAATTTAATGTCTTTTAATGCAAATATGCAAACGATATTTTTATTAAGAACTTGTTGTTGATTAAACTTATTTATTATCTTAAAATTAATATCATTTTTGAAAAGATAAATTGAAAAAAAAATTATTTTGAAAAGTCAAAATATTAGAATATTTATTCACGTGGTTCAAAATATTAGAATATTTCACATTAATTCTCCTTTCATTATCACCAATTCATAACTGGTGGCATCATTGATTAAATTCAGACGATTTTATTTAAAATCAGTATTCTTTTTGCAGTTTGTTTCCTTTTTCGTCTTAAAATGGGTCGTGTGAGTGATATTCCTGAATCTATTAAACTTCGTATGGTTGATTAGTATCGGCACGGTAAAAAATCAATGTTATATAGCGAATTATTTACATTGTTCGCAATCAAGCGTTAGTAAAATACTAACAAAATATTCAAAAAATGGAAAATTTCAAAATAATCGTCGAAATGGCGTCCGAAAACCAAAAACATCTGCTAGAGATGACAGGAAACTGAAGCGTATAGTTAAGAAAAACCGTTTTAAAAGTGTGCGATTCTTGCACCGAAAATGGAAGGAAGAAGAAGTTGAAGTTTCTAAATCAACAACATTAAGACGTCTCCATAAATTTAAGTTTGAATCTCGTGTACCGAAAACAAAACCTCTCATGACTGCAAAACAAAAGCGTATAAGATTGAATTGGTGTAAATCAAGACGTTTATGGAGAGAAGAAGATTGGAAAAAAAATATTATTTAGTGATGAAAGTATGTTTTGTGTTTCATATGGTAATCAAGGTATTCGCGTTTGGAGAATGAAACAAGAAGCATTTGATAAAGAATGCCTTAAACGTTCGGTAAAATTTGCTGCTAGTGTCATGGTTTGGGGTTGCAGGAGCGTAGAAGGACCTGGAAAGTTATGCATCGTCTACGAAAAGGTTAACTCTCAGATATATCAAGCAATCTTGGAATATTACATGATTCCATCATCAGAAGATTTATTTGAAGATGATTTCATCTTTCAACAAGATTTAGCGTCACCGCATACCTCGGTGTCAACTAAGAATTGGTTCGGTCAACATAAAATTAAGGTACTTCCTTGGCCACCAAACTCCCCAGACATTAATCCCATCGAAACCTTATGGGGTATAATGAAGAAAAAACTCCAAGAAAATCCTCCTTCAAGTAAAACTGGGTTAGTGGCACGTATAAAGTCTATTTGGGCTAATATTGATAGAAATATTTGTAAACACCTTGTATATAGTATGCAAGTTCGATTGTACGCTATTATTAAAGCTTAAGAGGATGTTAAAAAATATTAACTACCATTTACTTCATATTCACAAGGTAATAATTTTGCGTAAAATAAAATATTCTAATATTTTGAACCAATCTAAATTTTTTTCTAATATTTTGATGTGTTTCAGAAAGCTGTTGTATACCTAATTTATTGTATTTTATATTTTGTAAATGTTAAAATCTTATCTAAACATTCCAGATTTAATTTATAAGAAATTTAATTGCATTTACTTAGTATCAAAAATAAATAAATGGAAAATAATTTCTTTTTTATTACTTTTTCTCAATTATTCTAATATTTTGAATCTGAGCTGTATTAGATTCCTGATCCAACTCATAGGGGTAAAAATTCCTTTTAACCCATTACTGTGAAATATTTTAATTTTATGAATAAGGTGTTCAAATTTAAAAGGATGTGAACCTTTTCCTCGAATTTTTAGTGAAGTAGTATTTCTAGTTTGTATCCTGTGCTGGTAAACAGGGGGTTTCATTTTATTCTTTACCTAAGTACTGCATTTTGTATGATTATATATTACACTGTTTAGACCGTATGGATAAATAGTGAGAAGTTGTTTTATGTGACTGCTCTCCCACCACATTCTTTCCTTTCCATCTATCACTATATCCAAAATACTGATAGTTACATTATCGAAACCATGCACCTTAAAATGTTCAATTTCAAGGGAACTCACATTATCTGTTTGCTTTCAGGCGCAAATCGTTAATAACTCGAAATATTATAAGTTTTGCAAAGTGTTCAACTGCATTTACAGAATCACTTGTAGAATATGCGATATGGCATATATTGGTCAAACTGTAAATAATCTAAATATTCGAGTTAATTTACATCGCTTTAATACCAAAAAGCAAACCGATATATATATATATATATATATATATATATATATATATATATATATATATATATATATATATATATATAGAGAGAGAGAGAGAGAGAGAGATAAATAGATAGATAAATGGATATAATTTAAGTTATTTAAAATAACACCATATTATTTGCTCTTTTCAAATATCCACTTTTCCAAGTTTTCCATTTTTTATTTTTAAGTTTATCACACAATCTTTTAGAGAATAAAATAAAACTGGACTCTAAATAAATACAATCATATTAATATAAAACTTTAACATAGAATATTTTTAATGAGTTTTAACAGAGAGTAATTTAGTAAGAAAATTGTCCAAAATTTTATCAAAACATTTCATGCAAATGAACGCATTATATCAAAAACCGTGAAAAAATTGGTTTCCTGATCGAAAATTGAATTCACCTTAACTACAAGAAAAAGAGGAAGAATCTTTAAATATTTAAATTTTAATCATAAACAAAATTTTTGTTGTGAGTTTTGTTGGGATTTTGTTGTGTGTCATAATTATTCATTAAACTTTTAAACTAAACAAAAGTTACGGGGAAAAAACGATGTGTTTTCTTAGAGGCATATTATGACTGTGTAATATATGTCATATTGAAAACTTTAAAACATTTAAAATTACTGATTTTTATTATATATGTCATTTAAATATTCTATGGTGTATCTGATATGAACGAATATCTTAGAATATTCCTTGGCCTTTAAATAAATTTTTAAACAAAATAGTTAAAGAAAAATTCCAAACGAAGCAACTCATGATAAATGTAAGTTTTCTATGCTATTCGCTGACTGGGATTCTTTGTTTAATTTTGAGTTGGGCATTTTTTTTTTCTTTTTGCGTGGGAGAGGATTCATATGTTATTATAAGTATGTTAGACATACGTTAATGAGAGTTATGTTATTAGAAGAATTTATATCCTTCTTATTTACGGGTGATGTCATTTGAAGCATACGCAAAGATTTTATCAAAGGAAACTAATAAAATCATACACGGAATTCCCTGGAATTTTTAATAAAAATTCATTTAGAGTAAAACTACCGTATAATAATAATAGTCGCCAGCTAATTTTCTAGAAAATAAGAACTATTGTGTTCTTGTAGAGAAGAAACACTACCCAAACTCTAATTAGCCCTGGGGTTTGCAAACCTTTAAAAAATTTCTTTATTTATTTCCCTCAGGCGTAAAAAGGGCAAGAGAGATTTTTCTGAGACTACTCTCTTTGTGAGCAGTGTGACTGTTTTACTTTGAATCTATGAAAACATCTGATATCGTCAGCAATTTTCCCCTCTTATCAAAAATGCTTCTTCGAAAAAAGAAGTGTTATACTGCATATATCAGTACTAATTCCCGAGGAGCATTAAACAAATCAAATTCTTGGCATAAATTTCTGTTTTACGCATTTTAAAAAACGAATTATGTGATTAAAGATTTTTCCTGGAGACAATTCTTACTTATCATACGAGAACAACTCGCCGTTGTCTAACTGCAATTATTTTTGCACTATTTTAAGTAGTTTATGGTATGAGATCGTTTCACTGCAATATCCCAGAGTCATGTTGCGTCTAGTTCGTAAATTATGTAATAAGAATTTCCATTTTCAACATAAGACATGAATTAAAAAAAAAACAATGTAACTTGGAACTTACTAATTGTGAAAAAAATCTCAGTTTTATATATATTTTTAAGTGGTAATTTCTTAGAGAGAGAAACCTTCGTATGTAAAAGGAAACATTTAGGGGGAAGATAGTTGTTAAGTGCATGATAAAAATTTATGAGAGTCCCAAGTCAACTATTGTCGAACTTCCTTAATCTAGTAATTTTTGTCAATTTGTAGTTAAATTTCTTGTTTTAATCTATTATAAAATACTCGTTTCTTTTATAATATAAGAAAGACTGGGACAAGAATTGCTTTAATATGTTTTAATTCAATTTCAAGGGCTATGAAAGGCATTCACCTGTATAATTTAAGATGTATAAACTCCTGAGTGCATTAAATCCCCTTCATGTATTTGAGTGACACGAACAGAGATCACAAAATTGTGCATTATCACCTTTTATTTTAAACTAGAAGGTAACCCGTCATTTTGACGTCATAATACTAATAATGACGTCATAATAGAAAAGTATATGAAAGTTAAAAAATATCCCGAATTATCTAACAATATTGCATTTAATACACACCTTGTAAAAGCAAACCCTTTCATTATTTTTTATTTATTTAGTTTTTCATGCGATTGGAGTAGTAGACTACCATCCAACCCGTCATTTTGACGTCATAATGCTAATAATGACGTCATAATGGAAAAAGTCTATGAAAGTCAAAAAATATCCCGAATTATCTAACAATATTGCATTTAATCCACACCTTGTAAAAGCAAACCCTTTCATTATTTTTTATTTATTTAGATTTTCATGCGATTGGAGTAGTAGACTGCCATCCAGTTTTTTACAGCTCACTACGCGATATGAATACTTGAGCTACTTGATTCATTCAAATTCAAGTTTGTTTACTTTCAGAATTCATCGCAAAAGTAAACAGATTTTTAAAAACTGTTAAATATACAGCTAAAAACATCCAATTTTTTTTAGTTCTGAATGTTTTATAGAAAAATAGGCTGAACAAACGTTATTTGATGGAGAAGATATTAGTTTTTAGGTAAGAAAAAATTCTGATCCACATCTGAAATTGAAATTAAGCCTAACCGGCATTTTGTTTACTGAGGGCTTCAATTGAAAGATCAGTACAGCCCGGAAGTGTTATACAGAGACAAGGGCTATTATATATATATAATTTCACCCCTTTTCATCAAAGAAAAGTAAAATTCTGCGTAAAATTAACTCCCCGCTTTAATTAAAGATTTAGAATGTTAAAATGGACATACTGAAGATTTACAGACTGCTATTTAAAAATATTTAGAATAAAATAATTTAAACATTAAATTGTATTGAAATTTAAATATCCAATATTATTGTATTAAATATTGAATTTATTTTCAAATATTCAGGTGTAACATTTATGAACTACCTCAAGCTACTAATGCGAAACTTTGAAACATATATGTGATTCACGTAGCTTTGAAACTGAAGGATGAATTGAAAAATGTTCCTAAAAGTATTATGTATTAAGTGTCAATAAAATCAGGAAAAATTTTAAAGGTGATAAAACATTCCGTGATAGTAAGTCTGTTTCTAATTGAAAGCAGTCAGCAAGCGATCCATACCTAGCGTCGGTTAGAGGGCTCTTGGTTTCCTAGGTAAGCATATTTTATACACGTCCTTTAAATTCACTTGGATGAGCTTAGCTAAAATTTTAAATAATATTTTACAGATAATGTCAAACATTTAAAATCCAGGTGTAAGTTAATTTTGTAGCACTGTAATTGTATGTACAAAAATATTGTCGGAGTGCACTTTATTTCAAAAACTGTTTGATTGTATTAAAACAAGTGGATTAAAAAAATCAAAACTTAAATCTTTAAATTCCAAAAAATGGAATAGAAATAATAACGTTACAATTGCTTCTTTTCCCTATATTTGTTCCCAATAACATTTTCTGTTATTAAGTTCATTTTTCTTTTAACCCTAAACAGCTTATTTTAGTAACCGCTAAAACTTTCTGTTGCAATTTACCTATAGAGACAATTAGTCCTATTTAAAACTTACAATCATAAAAGGAATGACAGCTAATATTGATTTGAAAATCATACCCTATTCAGTAATTAAGAGGAAGAAGCTTCTTACACAGTCATTTAGCCAAACAAAATATTAAAATTGATGTAAATCCTTCCAGGATATTGCTTTATTAAGCTGAAAATTTATTAATGATGGATTCATTTGATTTTAATTTATATAAATATGTGTTTATCAGAACTTACAATACTCTAGAAATAAAATCGTACATAAATACTTATTAATCCTCTAACGGCACAGTGGTTTGAGACGAAATAGGTCGGGTCGGATCCGACCCGATGTCTTTTTTGATGAGGTTTTTGGTAGAAATACGTACACAATAAGCATTTTAGTTGTATAATAACATTTATTGATAATACTTTACATGAAATAAAACCTTTTTGTAGAAAAAAGACCAACGAATTGTAATTTTGCTAAACAAAGACAATCTCTCTGGCATTTACATAGAATGTTGTATATATTAGGTCTAATATGTAATTTAGTCTTGGTTTTAGAAGTTCCTGGTTTAGAAGTTTCTAGTTCCTGGTTTTAGAAGTTACTGAACCAAATTTCCGAGCACAGAAATGTAAAAAATAATATATACTGATATTTTTGGCCTTTAAAATCGAAATAAAAAAATTAAAAATCTAAAAAAAAATTGACTAGTGATCATGGATAACGTTTTTTTAACAAAGACACTCATGTTTATTCTGCAAACTTATGGAGACAGTAGACGTTGAGATTTAACTTTTTTCTTTTACATTATATCTATATGAAATTTTAATCCTAAATATAGTTTAATATTTGTACTATAAACGACATAAAAAAAATTTCTAGTTTATTTAGAAAAAAATTTTTTACTTAAAAATTAAAAAATTTTAATAAAATTTTAAAATGTTCCTTGCGCTAAAATTTTTACTTTTTTATAATAATTTTACTTTTTATTTATTTATTATACCATAATGAAACATTCTGTGCATTGAATTAGAAATATCTCAATATTTTATTTTATAAAAGAAGTAAAACCGATTAATGGATGAATTTTTTTTCAAAAATTTCACTTCTTTGTATATAAACAGTCACTTTTTATAAGTTACTCTTCTTTAAAACAAAAATGCATGCACACATTTATTAATGTATGTATAAAGATAATGTATGGTAAATATTGTGTAATTTGAAGCAAAAATATGGCGCTTATCAAATTTTAAATTTGCATTATCGAGAAAAATTTCATTTTGAGAAAATTGCATACAAAGGGAAATTTAAAGGGCAAAAGTGGATTGTTTATAAACATACAAATGCTAATAACTTCGTTAAAAATTATCGGATTTTGATGCGGATTTTTGCATTTGGTACATTTTGATATGTAGAGCAATATACTATTAAAAATAAAAATTCGATGCTTTGGTCAATTTTTGCCGATTTCAACGTACACCGTCCCCTTATAACTGCAAACGCTCCAACACCTGTTGCAAGACTGCCTGGTAGCGTTCCTTGTCAACTCGATCTTTTGAAATGAGAGGGGAGAGTATGGGAGGGAAAAAGACACCCCTATGTCGGATCCGACCCCCACTGTAACGTTAGAGGGTTAAAAGACTCCTATGTTTTGCATCAACCCAAACACGATGGAAATAATCAAAATAAGTTTTTCTTCAACAGTATATTCAACGGATTTTGTAAGCTTGAGTAAAATTTTGAATTTTTTTTAATGACTAAATGATTTTACTTAAAATAATACTAGAATTACCATCAAATTTCAATTTTATATCCTTGTTAAATTAAACATAGATTCTCATTGCTGTTTCCAACTGAGTTTCGATTTCAAATAGATCAAGATTATGTCATGCACATCAAGGGCGCGGTGGCCTAGTTGGCACATGCAGCGAGCCAGTGATCTGAACGTCACTGGTTAAATGCCCGTCCCTGACAAATACACCGCCGTGTACACCAATGGCGGCTGGTGCATGAAAAATATGTCGTGCCTGCAATGTCCTCCAAGTTCTCAAATGTACCTCTGGAGGGTGAGGTCAAGTTACCGGTCTCGTCACTTGACTCGGTTCTAAATTATGGGATCGACTTGTAGGGAATAGTGTTGGCCACCTATATGGGGCTCCCTTAAATGAATGGCCAGCAGTCTCGCGATGTACATACAGGCGAATGTCTTGTGACAAGTGCTTCCGGGTTCGAAAAAAAAAATGTCGTACACATCAATTAAACAAAAATAGTTTTTATTGCACTAAAAGGGACTTTTTAAATTATTTGAATTAAAAGATATGAAAGATAGCCTTGTTTTGTATCATGCCTAACACATTCGACCTCTGATTCGAAAATAATGCCTACCTTACTTTGCAGTTCAAAATATTACTGCTCTGTGCTACATTTTAGCTGCAACTAACGTATTGCATTATGGTGTTAATATGGAAGATATATTATAAAAGTAAAGTTATAGAGGAAATGTTGTTAACTGTGCTCCAGTGAATTTTAATAAGATGATATTAATAAATAACAGTTATTGTAATAGACTGGTTTTACTTGCATCTATGGTTTACTGAAATGTTAAGCAAGTATTACATTCAAGATCAAAAACTTCATGTAAAGAATTTTGTAAATATTAAGTTTTTCAAACGGTATTTAAGGAATGATAGGAAGCTTAGATATTACAATTCTGTCTATTATCCATGTATATCTTTTTATTGTTATCTATTGCGAATGCACTTATCGTTAGACATTTACCTTTTGTTATTCGCGCTATTTACTGGCAACTTTATTATGGGAGCACCATATAGGTGAGCCAGCATTGCTCCCTATCAGGGGGATAACACGAAAACAAACAAGCCTTATTCGGGATTTGAACCCAAGCCCACTGCGTGGCAGCTCAGAACGCTAACCACTACAGTTGTGGGTGGAAAAACTCATACGTAACAGAGCATGGTTTCGATCCACGGACCTATGGGTTATAGGCCCAGCACGCTTCCACTGCGCCACTCTGCTTATTCACGAATCTAGATAACGCAAATATTTATAGTCACATATAAAGTCCGTTTCATGTTTGCACCATTTTAAGTGAAAAATATTTTGCGAATCAAAGTTTCTTTAGATTAGCAAGCTTTGTTATATTTATTAGAATAACAAGCTGGATTTACCAAAAATCTAAATTGTTTAGAATTTAAATTCCCTGTAAATTATTATTATTATTTTTTTGTGGTGCTATTGTGTTCGTTGCAACTGTTTGCTTTCCCTTCATGTATCGCAAATAGTGATGTATGTGGGTCATTATTAACCCCCACACATCATAAC
Source organism: Dolomedes plantarius (assembly GCA_907164885.2). Classification (NCBI taxonomy): domain Eukaryota; kingdom Metazoa; phylum Arthropoda; class Arachnida; order Araneae; family Dolomedidae; genus Dolomedes; species Dolomedes plantarius. The sequence continues at coordinate 191,481,606 of OU015494.1, forward strand.
TGCAGACATTTCAAATTTTAAAAATATTCATTGCTATTTTAAGCCATTAAGTTCCGTATTAAACGTTCCTCTATGATAGGGCATATGTTACGAAGGAGTCTTTACGTTACTGGATTCAGTTGAAAGTGCACAAATGACATCGGACCGTTTACTAGACAGCTGCATGAATTTGTCAGTTAATACGGCAATGACTGATGCAGCTTTATTTCAGTGTTCTTATCATTTCATTGTTTAAGATGTGGTTTGACTATAATAAGATAGAATGTATCAATTCTCTCCTGAACACGCGTAGTTAGCACTAATCTTACAAGCTCCCGAAACACTTCTAACACCCCTGCAAAATTAGAGAGGTTAGGGCAGAAGGGTGCAGTTTGTTTTTGATTAAAAAAACAGAAATATCGGCAACATAAGCAGTATGACTCAGCAACGTACCTAACCCTGCAAAATCCCCCCCCCCACCCACCCACCGCGCATTGTGTTTGAACGGGTTTACATTTGGTTGGTTGGTTGGATGGTTTTAAACGATAAGGTAGATAATTTTAAACTATACTGTTAATGATTTCTCAATTTTAAGCATATCAATAGATTTTTTATCTAATACTTCACAAATAATACAAAACCAGCAACTCAGAATTTTTCAACAACATGAGCTTTTATATTTTGGATGGAGTTTGAAATTATCTTGTGTCACGGTCTTAAAAATTCGAAATAGAAAATGAAATACTAATATTATCATTACAAAAAAGAAATGATGGAGAAAGTTTTAAAGAAAAATGCATTATAATTTTTGTGAAGTCCACTCATAGACTTTGCTTAATAAACCTGCTTAATATATCTTTTATATCTATTTTCTTAGCTTTCATACCATTATGTAATTCGCACTGCATTCAAAAACGTAAAACTTGGATTATTTATCTATTATGAAGATTCTGTGGATTTAGATACGCTTCATTTATATTTATACTCTAATTTAATCAAACTTCTTTAGTTTCAGTCCTTATCTTGACCATATTTCTTCGGTTCAGCTTGATTATAATATATATAACGCCTTATGATTTTCTTTTCCATTATGATTTTCTTTTCCATTAGACTAAGCTGGCGAAGAGTGAGATTGAAAGTGGGATGAAGTAAATGAAGCACAAAGGGTTTCTGCTACAAATTGCTTTTAATTTTTTAAACGTATACATATATAAGACACAACGACATACACAATTAACAATATAAAAACTCTTTGTACATTAATGGCATTTGAGGCGAAGTAAAGCACTTGCTTTAAATGCATCTCTGTTCTGTTTAGAGAAAAATAAAGCAAGCTTACCTTGATTCGTACGTACATGAATTTCAAAATAGGATATTTCAAACAATATTTTTAAACATTGTCCGATATGTTCTTTAGAAAAACTACTGACATAAGCTTTCATTACAAAAATATCTATTCACAAAAAATCTTTACATATATATATTATGTTGACGTTTACCTCTCAGGCAGGTGAAAAAATAAAAGAATGTACATGCACCTGACGAAAAATTCGCATTATTCGGTTTTTGTAAGAAAATACATATATTTTTGGTTTAATTAAAAATCTACAAAGAGTTAAAATATGCATGAAGGAAATGTTATGAGAGTATTTTACAATATGATCTTTATTCTTTTTTCTACCCATTTATCTTTTCTCTTTCTAAAATTGAGTGATCCATAGCTTATTTATATTTTTAATGGGAACTTTATCGGTATTCAATATATTCTTAAACTGAATATTTATATGGCAGGAATAGCTATGGATTAAGTTTCAGTATGTATTTCAGAAAAACTCTGTATACCTTTAAATCATATCATCACTGACAACTGTAAAATATAGGAACCACTCATTCAGTTTCATATTACGTGTAATTATGTTACTCTTAAAAAATATTATAAACGCTCTTTAATAGTGGCAAACTGATTTAAAAAAAGTTATATAGAAGCTTTTTCGACGTCATAATAATACATTCTCCCCCCCCCCCTATACACACTTTGAAATCATTTGTTATCTTATACTTGAACTATTTCTTGTTTCAGAGTAACTCTTAGGGCCTGTTCACATAGGAGTCCGTTGCGTAGCGTTAAGGAAAAGATGACGTTGAGACGAAAATAAACCAACCATAGGCGTTAAGAATTTCATTGCTAATCATTTGGAGGCCTATGATTGGTTTATTTTAGTCTCAACGTCATCTTTTCCTTAACGCAACGCAACGGACTCCTATGTGAACAGGCCCTTACGCTTCCAGTTATGGAAAATGCAGGTTCTTGCCTAGCGAATTATCTTACCATTTAAATTCAAGAGAGCATTGAATGAGTTTGTTTTACGATCGAGGAAATCCACGGGATAAGCAGCTCTAAGGCTATATTAACGTCTTCCTTCCAGCAACATGATTCATCACCGACATCTTTGGATTCATTCCATATTACAGTCAAAAGAAGCCATGGAAATGTTTTCTTTACAGTCAGATTTGTGCGATCAGATTTGTCAGATCCTCTCATGTTGATATCTTCAGTTTTCATAACAGAAACTCCTTGCCATTAATGTACAAGATTTTGTCTTCCGCCACCACCGGTGACATCTCCAATCCAGCCAATGTAGTGCGATACTTCAGTATAAACACCGGGTTTTCCGGGCCTTGCGCATCCAACTCCCCAAGACACCACTCCGACAAGCACCGTCTGGCCACCGTCTTTCTGGAACAGTGGACCGCCAGAATCTCCCTAAAAAGATACATCTATATATATAAAACAGTTCCGTAACTGACTCATTCATTCATTCATTCATTCACTGACTGACTGACATACAACGCACAGACCAAACCGCTGGACCTAAAGAGCTGAAATTTTGCATGGCGATTCTTCTAATAGTGTAGGGGTGCACTAAGAGAGATTTTTGAAAAATTCTTCTTAGATTTTTTTAAATTAAATTTTTAAGCTGTTTTTTTTACTTTTTTTAAGTTTGCATTTAAAATAATAATTTGAGGGTTATAAAATTTATATCACGAGAAAGATCATAAAAATTCCTTTAAAATGAAATCTTTTTCGAATCTTTACCTTCATTTCCTGATTTCTGGTGAATTTTTAAAGATTAATTTTTAGAATTTAATTTATTAAATGCTGATCACGTGACTTCTTTTCCTGGTACTTTAAATAAATTTATCGTCACGTGCATAAAAACTAAATAGACAAAAAATAATTTTTTTCTTCTTGCTAATGCGGCAGACGATTGGACATTATCCAAAAAAATATTAAAATACAGTAAAAGAAATGTTCTAGAAACTGTACTATATTCTTTAGTATTCTTTATATTAGATTTAATTTGAATATCTTCTTCTACATTATTTTGTCTATAAAAATATCCCTTACGAATTTTTTATAAATATATATATATTTTACATCAATTATATACATTGATCGTCGTATTTATTATATATATATTGGCATTAATTGCATACATTCACCGATGTTTTTACTTTGAATGTACTCCGTAGCGAAGTGCGGGTTTTCAGCTAGTATATATATAAAACAGTTCCGTAACTGACTCACTGACATACAACGCACAGACCAAACCGCTAAAATTTTGCATGGCGATTCTTCTTATAGTGTAGGGGTGCACTAAGAAATATTTTTGAAAAATTCTTCTTAGATTTTTTAAATTAAATGCTTAAGCCGTTTTAGTAACTTTTTTTAAGTTTGCTTTTAAAATAATAAATTGAGCGTTATAAAATTTATACCTCGAGAAAGATCATAAAAATTCCTTTAAAATGAGATCATTTTCAAATCTTTACCTCCATTTTCTGATTTTTGGTGAATTTTTAAAGATTAATTTTTAGAATTTAATTTATCAAATGCTGATCACGTGATTTCTTTTTCTGGTACTTTAAATAAATTTATCGTCACGTGCATAACAACTAAATAGACAAAAAAAACTTTTTTTTCTTGCTAATGCAGCAGACGATTGGACATTATCCAAAAAAATATTAAAATACAATAAAAGATATTATGTATAATTCTATACATTGATCGTCGTATTTATTATATATATATATATATATATATATATATATATATATATATATATATATATATATATATATATAGGCATTTATTGCATACATTGACCATTGTATTTAATTTCAATGTACTCCGTAGCGAAGTGCGGGTTTTCAGCTAGTTTAATAATATAACTAAAATGTAAATTGTGTATGTTATTCAAATAACTTTCAGAAGGTACCTCAATACCAGGGCGACAAATGAATGTAATATTTAATCTGTAATCAGCTCTCCTTTAATGTTGATAAATCCAGTCACTCATTAAAAGAAACAATATCACAATGAAAATAATCAAGTATAAATACTACCGTAGAAAATTTGCTTATTCAAAAATATATTCCGAATTTCAAAGTCAGAAGATTATAATATATGTAAAAGTTTGTATAAGAAATTTCCATATAAGCTCTCACTGTAATTAAATTTAAATATACAAAATTTGTAAATTATATTTATTTAGAAGATTATGATACATGTAAAAGTTTGTATAGGAAATTTCCATATTAGCTCTCACTGTAATTAAATTTAAAATTACAAAGTTTGTAAATTATGTGTACAAAATTTCTATTATGTATACAAAATTTGTAAGTTTGTAAATTTGTTATATTTAATATAAACATGTATTAAGAGTATTCGTGATACGAGTACAGCTTCGTGGTGTTCATACACTTCTAATGGCAATATCTTAGAAACGATGATTATGACAAACCTGACACACGCTCTTTCCACCTTCTTGGTATCCAGCGCAAATCATAGTTTCTGCAAGGTTATCTCCATATGCTTGCCTACATTCTGAATCACTTACTATTGGTAAACCTACAGCTTGTAACCTGCTCGGAGTCACTCGGACACCTAAGGAAAAAATAAATAATATTTAGTTAAACTTGTTAGGGCTCAAATGAATTCATTTTGGAAATTGAGTTCTTACTTAATATCATTAATCAATCCTTTAAAATGTGCAATGACCTAAGGTGACTGCCTACGTTGAAAATGCCATTTTTTTACTATTTTGGTCAATTTTTTTTTGCAAGAATCGTGTAATTCAATCTTTTCTCTTTTCAAAACCGTTTCGATTTTCATTCTACATTAATTAGAAGCAGAGTTATAGCTATTTTTAAAAACATCGTCTGATACAAAATTGAAGTGACACACAACTTTAAATGCGTTTTTCTCAGAATTATGGTTTTTAACACAAATCCCTACCGTTATCATGATATATCACATAATAATGTATATAATTTGATAAAATTTTCAGGAAATGTTTTAGATGCTATTGTTAATGAGATGACGCACAATAGTTGATGTATAATAAATAGTTTTTTGTTTGGGGCTGTTTTTATAAGGAAAGGAATGACGAATTGGGGAAAATTTTCATATTGGAACATAAAATTGTCTGTATTATTTTTGCATTTCAAAATTTCTCTTAGATTGAGGGTCATTTTGAAGATAACTGTTATATGTATGATGTGTGAGAAGGAAATTAAAATGGTAGTATTAGAATTTTGTGCAGAGTGATAGGCGTTTTAGTTAAATTTCATTAAAAATTACTTCAAATTGACCAAATTTATAAAAAAGTATGGTATTTACAGGCAAGTTTTTTTAAAATTTTTAAATGCTATTTTACCATAAAAGACCAAAAAATCCTTAAAAGAAATTTTTTTTTAAAAATTGGCTCCGAACGTAGGCAATCACCTTAAACTAAAGCCCTGATATGCGAAGAGTTATAGTCATTCTAATGTTGTATGTACGTTCAAAACACTCTTTTTAAAAGCACATATAATTTATAGAATTTAGCATATTTATATTAATTTCAGTAGTGCTAAACGGCTAAATGTTAATTGAAACGTAAAACACAGCTCTCAAATTTTGTTGAGAGTGAAATATTCCCTTTGTACCCACAAACAGAATTTAGTCTCAATAACATACAAAAAATTTTGAAAAAAAATTAAAAATACCACCAATAAAATCAGTTTTTAAATGTTTCATTCCTTACTAAGAATCCAACTCTAAGTATTTCAGTCAACCAATGAAGTTCCAGTTTTACATATAGAAAACTTCTTAATATGAATATTTAAATATATTTAACCTTTTACATTCTTTCATATCTTTTGCAGATGCAAAATCACATTAGATTGTATTATTAATAATCCATAAAGTTGCGATATCTAATTCAGCGTATTATGTATCTAAGAAATATACCGAAGAAAAAGCAAATATTCAATAACTCAATATTGTTAGGCTTAAATAAATTTAGTGTTTGAAAAATCATTGGAAATTATGCAGAATATAATTAGCATTTAGAACCCATTTGTAGCACTTACACTGTTTACAAAGTATTTTAAGCACAAATTATATTTACTAATATATGCTATATTAGAAGCCAGATAAATACACAAGACATTAAACACTGTACTTGAGCATATCAGTTTAATTAAATTCAGAAGTAAATGTCTTTGTGTGCCTAATTCCACCTTTAAAGTTGCTTGAAGACATGTACGAGAATCAAATGTAGTTCTGAACAATATGTGTACTGTATTAGTAAAATGATACACAAATACAGTATTATTCTATACTATACTTCGGTGTGTCAAATATAAACATACGGGTGAGAAAAGAACCGACGCAAGGAAACGAAATAATTTTCAGATATTATACCGCCGTTATCTACGGTTGTCTTCCTTTGTTAAAAATTTGCTTATTGTAATATTTTCACATTTGTGCTTCAAAATAGTACGGACAAATACAAATATAAACTCATTTTTCTGAAGCCTTCCTTGTTAACTAGTTATTTATGCTAATCTGAAATAACAGTTTTCTAATAGATCATGGAGGGTTTTATTTAGAGTAAAGCATACAGTGAAACAGCTGAAGCATGAAGAAGCGTTTGGCTTATCCATTAACGTTTAAAATTAACTTTGAACTACTTTTATTTATTTTTGTTTTCATTGATTCGTTTTCTCTTCGTGAGATTTTATCAGAACTTAGTAATGGCAGATCCCCTCAATAAAATAAGAAAATGTGCAAAAGTACAATTTTTTTTACCCAAAACACACGTTTAGTACTTATTGACTGAATTACCAAAAATATTTCCAAACTTTACAGTTTTATTACTCTTAAATCTAAACATGACAATTCAATCATATATTTTCCAGATATGTATTTTGTTATACCATTTTTGTCGTACTGGAAAAAATTTTCCATCTAATATTCTTGAACTCGAAAATATTCTTGAACTCGAAAATATTCTTGAACTCGAAACAGTTTAGATCTTTCTTCAGAGATCCCATTGTTCAAGAAAAGTTAGTATTTCTTGAGATCCATTACGGCATGATTGCGGTACAGAGCATGTGAGCATGTCGCTGAAGGCGAAGTTTCTTGCAGAAAGATCGCCGTATTTGTGACCGGAAAACTCCGAAGACGCACCATATTATTGCTCTTACGAATATCGAACCTACGAACCAAGAAACCTGTACTCAGTGAAATATTACTAGTATCTAGTCACTGAACGAAAGATCGAACTACGAAACATGTAAGTAAGAGAAAAATGAGATACAGATGCTATTTTCAGCTGGATGCTATTATGAGCTATATTCATGCTATTATGAGCTGGATTCAGCTCATGCCTGGTACTGATGAATTTAAGAAACTAATCAGAAAAAAAATAGTTAAAAAATTAGTTTATTGAGGGATAAAGTTAAAAGATTAAAAAAAAGTTAAAAAATTAGTTTATTGAGGGATGAAGTTTTCATTTATGTTCTATTCTAGTATTATATACTATATTTCAGTTTAATGATTGTTCCCTTTTTGTATTCAATCAGTTTCTTAAAAACATTTTTTACTATTATTAACTTAGGATTTTGTTTATTACATGCTAATAAAGTAACATTTCCCTGTAAAAAATTTCTTCATGCAAAAAGGAATAATTTTTTTAGGTGTTTATTGCTGACAATGATTACGTCTGAAGTATTTTTTATTGATTATCACTGTTTAAGTGCAATAACAAATGAAAAATTACATCACTCTAATAAAAAAAGCTTACCTTCTTGTGTAAGACCCCAACCAGATGCATAAGCCATTCCATGAGCCTGATATCCAGGAGATGGCAATGCTATAGCTTGTATTTTTTGGTTATACTCAAATGGAGGTTCAATACGAATAAGAGCGATATCGTTTCTGAATCGGAACATGTCGTATTCATCGTGAATGTGCACATCTACAACCTGCAAAAAATTAAATGTCCATTACATATCCATCCTTAAATCTGTGTGAAAGGTATATGAAATATTACATTTAACCCCTTTCTGATTAGCTTAAACCATTTCTAAGGAAATTAAATTTTTATTAATGCCTCCCGATTACTTGAAAACATCATTTCCAATTTTAAAGATGAATTTAACCCCTTTCTGATTAGCTTAAACCATTTCTAAGGAAATTAAATTTTTATTAATGCCTCCCGATTACTTGAAAACATCATTTCCAATTTTAAAGATGAATTTAACCCCTTTCTGATTAGCTTAAACCATTTCTAAGGAAATTAAATTTTTATTAATGCCTCCCGATTACTTGAAAACATCATTTCCAATTTTAAAGATGAATGTAACCCCTTTCTGATTAGCTTAAACCATTTCTAAGGAAATTAAATTTTTATTAATGCCTCACGATTACTTGAAAACATCATTTCCAATTTTAAAGATGAATTTTACAACTGAGATATTTCGCAAATTTTATTAATAATCATATTAATTAATTTTAGCATCTTATGCAACCATTCTTCATAAATGTAATATATTTGACAAGAACTTTTCTTCCCACTTCAGGATTATTTTTTACTTATTTAATTTATTGATATTTCAGAAAGAATAATATATATGAGTTATTGTTTGTATATTTTATCTTATTGTATGGTATACATATGTAAAAAAATGATCACTTAGCTCTTAAAGTCACACGTAAAAATAATCTATTTCAGTACTTTATAGGAACATATAATGTAAGGAAAGGATACGTAATGTGACATCTTCACGGAGACAGGAAGAAATAAATTATTTCAATATTTTCAATATATCTTCAATTCAAAATGAAGTTTCTCTTGTATAGAAAAATGAATCCATATTCCATAATTCCAGCCGTTGGTGTGGAGAATTTGGCATCAAGAAACAAAGTAAAGGTTCTTAAAATTCTTCTGAAGACAAGATTAGAGATGATCTGTCCTGAAATTTTGTTTTATATATGGCAACGTATTAGAGAATAATTAACCTTTTCCTTACGGGGTGGGATGTCATGTATCCCAAGAATGAATATATATATATATATATATATATATATATATATATATATATATATATATATATATATATATATATATATAAACATATATATACATATATGTATATACATATATATATATATATACATACATACACACACACACACACACACACACACACACATATATATATATATATATATATATATATATATATATATATATATATATATATATATATATATAACACCCTTAAAGGTTGTTCTTACAAAGGGGGTATGAAATTTACCGCTCTAGAGAGGGAATCTGAAAAATGGGCCCCGTAAGCTAAAGGTTAACAGTGACTCAATTTACTGTAACTCATCAGAAATAGGATTTGACAATCGTATTTCCCTAATGAATTGTAGTAAATTCAAATATTAGCAGAATGTCGGTTAGATATAAGTGAATGAATAGGTTAACAGGAAATACGGTATGATCCCAACATATTAATATCGTACAATATGCAGCGAAGTCATAAATAAGTTAAATTAACTCTGCCGAAGAAATGATAATTACTCTTCAAACCGATCTTAACCATCATTCAGAATTTCCTCCTATGTTCTTACTTGCTCTTAATACTGAACTGAGGCTTTGTACACGATTAATCCGGGAAATAAAGACGCAGGGGATAAGTCTTCATCTACAATCATTTAATCATCATCTCACACAAATGAAAATTTAAAATTATACCAAAAGATTAAAGATTAAAAGATTGATTAAAAGGTTTAACAATTGATTTAGTCTTCAGATATATTTATTTTATACACATCATTTTAATAATCGCTTTACAAAAATATGAATAACTCAACTTAAAACAGAAATACCCACCAATTAAACTATTAATATTAGGGCTAAATCTTAATTTTAGAAAAAAAATAAGAATAAAGATATAAAGAAATTTTACCCGCATTCAAATTTTTCCATTGTAAATTTAGTTTGAGTCTAAAATTTTATTATTTTTAAATAATCTCAAAGTTAAATTGATGATTTATAGAATAGACAAGGTATTAAGAAAAGTTAAAATGTTTCTATTAATATCCATTAGTAATTGTGACTTACCTTATGAGTAGAATAATCATGAGAACTAAAGCCCTTGATCCTGTTTTCATCTCGAAGATTAGTTGTAGCAGCTACAACTCTGTAGTTTGACAGTAATGCTCTGAAAGGGGAAAAACGATTTTATAGATAAACAGTAAACATTCTTTCATGCATTCAAGTAATTATTGAGATATTATGTTTGATTAAAAATATATAAAATAATTGCATTGTATGAGGGCTTTGTTAAGCCAGCTTTTGAGTTTTAGATTACTGTTCAGATTATAATACACACAGGGATTCGTAATAATAATGAAATCCGTCAATATTGATAATATATGTGTAAAATAATGAATATCTCTTAATGTCTGTATAACGCTTATGAAAGTTCTGTGTACCGGTAGGAAAGTGCAGTTAAGGGGGAGATTTAAATTTAAGTGCACACACACACACACACACACACACACACACATATATATATATATATATATATATATATATTTATGTGTGACACACACATACACACACACACACACACAGACATATATATATATATATATATATATATATATATATATTTATGTGTGACACATACATACACACACACACACACATATATATATATGATGTGTGTGTGTATGTACATATATACATCTGTATTTTGTATGCATGTAAACATGTGCATATACATATAATACAAAGGTGTATAAAGAGTAATTTTTTAGACAGAAAAGAAATGTGCATTTGTTTGCATAAAGCAGATACTTACATCGTACTATATTTCTCTTAGATAGAGTAAACTTTATTTCTCTTAGAGATTTACGTTTAGAGAATCAAGTTTTATGCCTACTTTCACTAACTTTATCACCCCAAAAAGGGCAAAATCTTAGAAATAAAAGAAGAAAAACACAGGAATTCGAGGATTTTATGCAAACTCTTTCACCAGGAAACGTAAAGATGACACCAGTTTAACGAGAACTAAGCGACATTACGAAAGCAGAAGATTTAGCAGCTGAAAGATTTGTCGATGCCTAATTCATTAAAGACCGAATTCATTAAAGACCGAAGCCTAATTCATTAAAGACATTGGCCCTGAAGCCAAGATTCTAAGTTTTGTGATCCACAAAGATAGATAAGTTGTTTAGGATTAACAAATTAGATAAGTTTATGAAACTCAAAGGTTAATATCAGATGTACTCCGGTGGATATTTTTGAAAAACCAAAATCGTCCCAGTTCCGGATCGATTTTTCAAGAACAAGGCAATGTACAACGGGGGTAAAAATTGTCAAGGTCAGAAAAGGGACGCCGTGCCCTTTTTATAAAATACACGACGAATCTCCTGAGGTAACCATGTTTATGAAAAGTGGTTTGAAAAATTACTAAATAAGTTAGAGCGGGAAAAATTAACGAAATAACATTTGTGATAAATTCTTTGTAATAATACTTTTAAAAATAGTTGCTATATTGCGTTTCGACGAAATACTGCTATCGAAAAAATTTCAATCTGAAAATCAGAACAATACTTTGAATAAAAATATGAATTTTAGAAAAAGCTTTTTAAAAAGGTCAAACGCTTAATCACTTTTAACTTTTTTTACGTTTCCTCCAAATTATAGATAATGTTATAGAGAAGTACATAATCATACAGTGCATAAGCTTCTTAAAGTACCTAATGAGAACAGCAGATATTTTAGCCGATTTGATTTCTATCCTCTCAATAAAAGAAAAATGATTGGTTTTACGAAAAAAATTAAGTGACTAAATAATTCTAAAATTTCTAAGGAATGCTATTTTCTTTTTGTGAATAAAAACAGATTTCGATAAATACTCACTGATGATATTGACAAATGGATAAACTAGAGAAACCTGCAAATGACTTGTACATTCTTAGTCTTAATTACCTTAACAACCATGCATAGAAACTCGGTAAAATAAAAGTACTTCTTAATAGGAAGCTTAATTACTGTAATTGCAGCTCATATAATTTTTTTTGAAAAGCGCGTAATTAGACATACGAGCAAGGATTTAACGTTTCACTGGCCTTCCTTCTTTTTAAGTGTACAAAGCCTAAAGCAAAGGAAAGAGAAAAGGAAGCAATACATAATATAAGGAAATGGCAAAAAAGGAAAAAACGTTGAAAATTTTAATAATTTGTTAACAACCAGTTACATATTTGTTTTAATTTTTCATTTTTCGGGTAGAGCTAAGAAAGGCACGGAAAGTCATTTTTCAATCACCGTATGCCAAAGGCTTTTTCTCTGAAAGAAATACTCTTCACTCAGTTTATTATTAGATATTTTCCTTCTTTCAATTTTGCTTTGCATTGTTTTATTGTTCCTTTATTTATTCAGCTTTTCTTTAGTTCTTTACTATTTGGAAAAGTTACATCACTAAACTGACTTAAGGTAATGACAGGTCAACTGTGAATAACTCTATTGTTTCTCCAAATGTTGTACAGTTGTAACTGAAGTGATATAATGAATAAAAATTAACTAAATAAAAGAATATATCAATGTGATGTGACATAGTTCCATGACCTTATGTTAAAATATTCATCTAATTTACTTTCACAAATTCAACTTAAGGAGACAATGGACCTTCAGATTGACAAAAATATGTCCCCAAAACGATTTTTTTCTTTCAGGAAATGATTCTGCAACTCATCAGCTTTAAAGTTTTAAAAAAAGTATGTTGATCCGATTATTATTTACCGAGTTATAAGTATTTTTTTCCAAACGTAAACAATGGAAATGTTAGTCAAATTAAAACTTTAAATGCCATTTTCTCAAAACAAGTTATCATGTCGTTTCGGTAAGTTCAAAATGTTCCATAATTTCACTTGAATTTTTATAAAATTTCATAAAATGATTATTTATGTATGTTAGAATAAAACTTAGTAATCAATTCATTATACTATTTTTAAACAACTTAAAATTTTTACAATAAAAAAATTTTTTTGATAAAATTTTGTATAAAATGACCCTTTTTTATCGATTTTTTTCCTAGTTTTTATAAATACGACTGTAAATCAAATATTGCTACTAATTTTTATTATAACTATATAAAGCTAGCTTAAGAGAGAAAATTAGATATCTGAGACAAAAATTAATGCGCATGGAACATTTTTAAATAGAGTAATTAACAAACTGATTTTAATTAATATCTTAATTAATTACATTCTGGTTTTTTTTAAATTTAGAATTTTCATCTCTAAACAACACTGTATAAGTATACAAAATTTCATATCAATTGGTTAATAAATAAAAAAAAGCTTTTGATGATCCATTGTCGCCTTAACTGTTTCTCATCTATATTGGTTGCCTAAAATCTCCAGTCATAAACATTACATCCATCGTTCATTTTCTCTCCAGTCTTTTTGATAACATGATTTTGCAACTGGTTATCTATGAACCTGTGCTGAATGTCATATTGAATTTGATCGCTTCCCTCTCTATTTCTAAAGGTAACAGCTCTTATATAAAATCTAATTAACCTTTCATTTTAACGGCATAGAATTAATTGCATTAATGATTCGTGATTTGTCACTCTACGACATTTACTTTGGAATTTGAAGGGGGTTTGCATCTTAGCTATCAGAAAACGTACGTAAATAGTTTCAACATCTGGTGTTTGCTGTGTAAGCATTTTATTTCCATTTCATTCTATAAAGAGGAATATATTATACGTGTCAGTTGTTACGCGTACAGCGATTTTAAAATAAATATTGTGATTCCTTACAGTTACGATCATAACTGCTCAAAGAGTTTATTTTCTCTGAATCAGACGCAATGAGCTCATTTGAATAATTAGTGGCATCCGTTAGGTTGAAGCAATAGTAGCTTCCAATGTAATATTAACTATAAACAAAATATTTAAATTCTTAATTTTCGACTTCGTTTAAAAGCTAGATCGATTAAAAATATAATGCTTGTGATTTCTAGGGAAACAATGTGTCCAATATAATTTTTAATAAAATTATAAAATAATTCATCAGCAATACTAATTTAATTTCCCTTTTCAAAGTAAGAATTTTTTAAAGATTGCATTGATGGTCTTAGGGCGTATTGTAAAATTTATCAATAGTTAATAACAAGAGCAATTAACAAAGTGAAATACGTAATCAGAAGCACAAAATTTTCTATACAGTCGAATCCGGTTAATTGGAACACCGGTTAATGGGACCAACCGCTTATTCGGACCGAATCCTAAACAACCGAAACAAATCCTATTGCATAAGTCTAATAGGGCATGTTCGTGTAATAGGACCAGCCGGTTATTAGGACCAAAAGGATAGCGTCCCGATGTGGTCTGATTAACCGGAATCGACTGTATTAGTTTCCTTCATGCAAATATTAACATGGTATCAAAACTTACTATTAACTGAACTTTTTAACTTAACTTAATCTACTTTTGTCTCCCTTTTCTCGACTTTCATTGTATGTCTAAGAATGTTAGTATTAAGGTAAAAGTAAAAAATCTAGAAAACGAAATACAAGAATTTATGCTATGCACTAAGAGTTTTTTAATAAAATAATAATTTTTAAATCACTTTTTAACAGAGTTTATTCCGATTAATCAATTGTTATTCTGATTCTATTATTTATGCACAAAATCTTAATGTGGAGTAAGGGAACTATAGAAAATTAAGTCTTATAAAGGTATAAACAGCCTTAAAAGCCAGCGTGAATCATATTTTTTCTTGTATTTTGCTGAAATAATAGAATAATGGCAAGAACTAAAATCCTTTCCCTAGCCTTTAGGTTATGAAGTATAAGTATGCCTTATAAATAGGCCTTATGAAGCCGTGACAAAATTTAAATTTTGTCATGGCTTCATAATTTTCTTCAGATTTTCTATTAGGATTAAGTATAAATTCGAGAATAAAATGGCATATCCATTCAAGCAGTCAAAAATCATAAAAAATAAAACAAATTACTTCTATTTCTGAGACTTTCCTTTAATAAATTCCCAAGCTATATTCTCCAATTAATTATGTTACAATTTCTCTTCATTAAATTATCTATATAATAGCATGAACCGAATAAGTATAGAAATTAAAGTAAAGTTTGCGCACTAGGAATGGCGTATATCATCCTTCCAAATGAGTAAAAAGCTTCGATGCGATAATCAAAAGAAAATTAGTTTACTTTTCTGGTTGTTCGATAAAATATTAGGAAAGATATTTAAAAACTATGCCATGACTTTCCCTCAGGACATTACTTTATTTTTCTCGTACGATATCGAATAAGGATATTTTTTCCTAGAAAAATATATTTTATTTTGTAGTGATGATGATATTATTCCAGAACTTTATGTGTATATATATATATATATATATATATATATATATATATATATAAAGTAAGTCCTCGAGTTACGTGGTCTCGAGCTACGCGGATTCGTAGATACGTGGTTGTAATATTTTTCGCTCATGAACGTCATTAGTTGCCGCTTTTACAATTCTGTGACGTTGCCGGTATGGATGAGTGACAGCCCTTCATGTGTGTTTGGCGACAATGCTAGCGTCAGTTGACAGCGAACGGTCATATGATTTGCACGCAATGCTCAAGTTAGGTTTCGATACAATTACAACATAAAACCCATAAAAAACGTGTCTGAAAAACGTATAAAGGAAAAAAACTATAAGCTGATGTAAAAAGAGACGCGTAATTACTATCCAAGCTAAAGTTGAAAGTATTAAACGATTTGCAAAAGGTAATAAGATTGTAGGCATTGCGTATGTAAACGGTATGAACGAATCGACAGTTTAAACTGTGATAAAGGATAAAGATCAGATTATGCAACCCATGAAGAATTATGTTCCTATGCAATCGACAACAATTTCAAAGAAAAGGGAAGTTTTAATTGAAACGACGGAGACATTATTGATAAATTTGTATTGAAGATCTCCAACGCAAACGCACATTCATAAGCCTTGCGCTGATACAAACGAAATCATTAAGTATTTTTGGAGATTTTAAGTACAAACGCGGTAATGATGCCGATAATGGTAAATTTCTACTTACGCGGAATGTTCTGGAACGAATTAACCACGTAAGTCGAGGACTTACTGTATCTCTCTCTCCCTACACACACACACACACACACACATACGCACACATATATATATATAATATATATATTTGTATATATATATATATATATATATATATATATATATATATATATATATATATATTTATACATACATATATATATATATATAAATATATATATATATATATATATATATATATATATATATATATATACATATATATGTATGTACATATATATATATATATACATATATACATATATATACATATATATATATATATATATATATATATATAAATATATATATATATATATATATATATATATACATATAT
>OU015494.1:191503416-191685916 GCA_907164885.2 Dolomedes plantarius
AGTTTTATATATTAAAATGGAAACTAATATTAGATTATTATATAATACAGAGTATTATATAATCATCGTAAAATATCTGAAAGTAATCTATCGTAAAATAATCTATCGTAAAGTAACATCGTGAAGTAATCTATAGTAAAATAAAAAATAGTACATTAGTTCGAATAATACTGATAAAAATCTATATCCCTCCCACTTGCATAAATATTATTAAGCTGGTTCTAGAATATCTACTTTCATAACTAATGTGTATTTATCCTTATTTAATATTAACTTGCGAGAAGAAACAGACTAATTTCTAAACAACCTGAAATTGGGATATACGGAACATTTCACTATTTGTCACGAAACTTGAGTAATTTAATATACCATTAAAAACATAAGTTTCTAAGAATGAGATCAAACATTTATGGTTATCATTTATAAATTAGTGCGATTAAAAGAGGGATAAATGGTTAAATTTACTCACTTATTCGGCTTTAATTCCACAGTCAATTAAGAAGTATTTAGTTACGTTAATTATTAAATAATTTTGAAGTTTATTAGATATTACATATATTCAACTGAGTTCTGCAAATTTTATGTATCATTTTCTTACAGAATGAGATAAATTAGTAAATGTAACACTTTTAAATAATTTTTGTTTATAAATCATTAGTGGAAGACATATTATCTGTACTTTAAGTGAAATCGAAATAAAAGTTCCGAGATTAGAGACAGCTCAACAAATTCTGTTAATAAATAAAAAAATCAATAACGCATCTAAAAATTTATGATAATTTCTTGCTAAATTATCAAACTTTTCCCTTAGATCATGTTAATCAAATAACAATTTTTTTTAATTTCGTAATGTTGCATATTGCAATGTTGATTAAAAGGCATCTATTTTCCTACGCTTTCAATTACTACTGACAAACCAACAATACAGTGATCTTGAATAGCGATTTCACTGAAAATATATCATTCTAGATGCTTTATTTAAAAGGGCAAACCTTTGATAACGAGGTTATTTAACTTTTAAATTTGGTTGAGAGAAAGTTCCATGCAACGCTTACTGATAGCATTACATTCCAAAAAACTTATGCAAGAAATTATAGTTAGAACTTATTAATATACTAGTTGGTACCCGTCAAAACATGACGGCTAGATAGAAAATAAATTTACTAATACACAAATTATACTCAACACATCATTACCAAATGTTGAAAATCAATGCGCAGAAACAAATCAATGTGTTTAAACAAATCAATGTGTTTAAGCGGCCTCGTGCTTAGTGAGTATCTAAAGCCAGATTTAAAAATGTCACTGGGCATGCGCAGAAAGTAATTTTTTTTTAATTGTAGATTATCGCTAATTAAGCAGCGCGAAATAAACAATTTCCATGAGGTTTAATCTTATATTTCACAAACATAATTATCATAAAAATAACAGAGAGAGATCTAGAGAAACTCCTCGGAATAAACGTATTTATCATTAAAACATGTCACTGAGCATGCGCAGAAACAGTGAGTTTCTAAAGCCAGATTTAAACATGCCACTGAGCATGCGCAAAAATCAATTTTTTAATTGTAAATTATCGCTAATTGATAGAAATTTAGGTTGCAAAAACCAAATTTGACAAATCTACAGATTACAATCTTTCGTTTAAGACCAAAATGAAGTAAATTGAAGCAGTAGTTTTCTCTCACGGACTGCCCAAAAAGTCGGCTTAGCAACTTAAATATATAGATGTTACCGTTACGTGATGTCTAATTTTATTTAGGACATACCTGGTAGGTTCATTATTCTTAAATTTCATTTATTATAACTATTTACGATTTTAATTCAATAAAAGTAATTTTCCAAAGTGTTTTCACTTCCATTTATATTAGGAATGAGCTCGATTTTAAAGTTAAAAGAAAGCAATCATTTATTTTTTTATTCTCTGCAGTAATCCTTTAACCCTTTATTCTACTTTTCTAATGTATCACTGAACAGAAGGAAACTTTCTTGTTTTGTTTCTGAAGCAAATATTTTATGGGTAGGAAAGCGAACGAAAGTAAAACTTTCTCAAAACTTCGAGATAGCTTAGTTATAGTAGAAGAGCATCCTTTCCCAAACATGACAACTCAGATTCAGGCACTTAGTTACAATACCAGGATTTTTCGAAATGCCCAATTCGATCAGATTCGTTAGATATGATTTCTTATCTGTAGGGAGTAACAGTTTTAAATGTTCATTGAAAATCTCAACCAAAAAATGTTAAACTTACATATGATGAACAAAATTGAAGAATATGTCTAGATCTAACTTAATAATAATTAAGTTTAAAAAATAAAGAGTTAAATTAAGCCCCCCCCCCCGCGCATTTTTTAAACTGTTTGAGAACAGGATCTCATCTGATAATCTGACACTCAGTCATATAAAATAGTGGAATTGATAACGTTCTCCAATTGTACCAATTTACTCGAAGATTGTTACCCTTTTTGAAACATTCATTCCCGTAAACGCTATTGGAGAGGCATTGAAATCCCTCGCTACAGGAAACTATTTATCCTTTACAAAAAGCAAACTGAAATTAAATATTCATTGTTATTCTTCAACTGCAAGAAGGATCAAGAAGGATCTCTTTACTTCCATTATTGTAACTACTAATTTATAATTTAGAGTTAGTATTCTGAATTATTAAATCTTAATCTTGAAAAGTATTCCATGCATCTTTAATCAACCTATAATCTCTTTGATTATTTTTTATGACGTTAATATATATTTTTAACAAATAAATTAGAAGAATTTAGTGAGGCCGCGCAGTTTTAAATAATGCTCCAAAAGTTTACATTTCTTTATTTCTTTTTGACGGATATGCACAGATTCAGTACTCACTGTTCTGAAAGAAATGAAACCTCCACTTTTACAAAATAAATAACAATATTAATGCAAGAAAAAGTATTTGAAGACATCACTTTGTAGAAAATATCAGTCTAAAAAAAGTATTTCGTTCGAATTATCTCGTGACAGCCTTAGAGAAGCGTTGCTGCATAAATTATGATGCATATGTTTTAGTAAAAACTAAAGAAACAAAATCTTTAAAGAAACACGAATTAAATGAGATGTCAGCTGTCAGTGATTATGTTGCTTGATGTTCTTCTAAGCTATACACTTAAGAATTTTCTTTATCCCAGAGGGAAGAAAGTTCCAAAAAGAGAATCTTAAATGCCACGCATCGTTGAATTTAAGAGCGAACTCAAAGATTATCCAACAGATTTAGTTTTATGCCTCAAGAGCATAATCCGACAAAATACTTTTACATAACCCTATTTATTGTATTAGATACTAATAACAGACTGGAGTTATTTTCATTTATAGTGTCTAAAAATAGATATCCCCCAGATTAAAAACGGCATAGTTATCTTCCTGAATATCATGAGCATCTACCCAGTTCTATGCGATTACAATTTCAATCAATCATTGTAAAATGTATCCAGTATAATAAGATTTTAGATCTATAAGTGATTTCTTGATATCTTATTTTTAAACTTTCCCCAGATTTATTTCTATGCTGCAGTGTTTAAAGAGTTATTTTCTGGCTGTGTTCATTCCATTAAATATTTATTTTAAATTTAAGTAAAGGATATTGTTAGATGTAAATTTTACGTATATATTTCGATAAAATTATTATATTCATTATTGAAGATAATGAATGACTGTTTACAATAATTGTGACTTTCGTATACATGGATAAATTTTTCTTAACAGTTCATAAATTGTATTTGTTTATCTTACTAAGTTTCACTAAATTGTGACGCATAACCTAACGTGTATTTTCATAAATGTGACAGTTAGGTGGTTTTGGTACGTTATTGTCATAAAAATAAGTGTAAGAATTTCTAAAAATTGATAGATTTGAATTTTTGAAACTTCTAGGTAATATTAATACTTCTCCTTAGTTCTCCATAAGAGTTCATACTTTTGATAATAAAAAATTTTGCCGCAGTTTTCAATCTCGTCAGAAAAATCAGTAAGTTTCCTTCTAAATCAGGCAGCAATAAATATTTTTTGTTATAATTAGTAGTTTTTTAGCTTGACAGTAATTCGTTTTTGATAAGCTCTGAGGCTGACATCTCAATTAACATTTTGTAATATTCCTAAAATTTATTTTCTACTATAAACAGTTTTTCTTACATTTTACAGGATATTTTGAGAAATGTAATTGCATTTTACAATGCATTAACTTCTGACTATAAAGTTATTTTGTTTAGTTAATACAGTTTTTTAATCCGTTCATAACTGCATTTCATTGGATTACTTATGCATTTTAACGTAATTAATACATGCCACTATCTAATGCACAGAAAAATGAATTCTTGAATTTTTTCGTCCGCTATTTCTTTTGAGGTATCTCCTAGAAGAAAACTGAATTACGTCTATTTGTTTCAAGAGGTCGAATATATTGTCCTAACCAATCAACTTAACAACTGATCAAACATATTCATAAGTATATTAAAACTATGTTTTTAGTTAATTTCAAGTTTTCTTTACGTATTTTTTCGTCACCTCTGCGTTTAACTCCAGAAGGTTAAAAATTGCTTGTAGTTACCTGTATATTAATATCAGGAGATATATCTTCCCTTTTTGTCAGTTTTGTGTTTGCACATACGCATAATATGTGTGTCTGTGTTAAGAACTTAATCCTAGCTAAGTAAAACGGTAAATGTATCGTTTAAAATTAAATATCGTAAACCATTCATTAGTCATAAATAGTAGCTTCATCTCGTCTGAGAGGAATACACTTAAGAAAGCAAATTTCTAAATTTCCTGAAAAACACACTAAAATTCCCTTTCTTTGATGCCAGTATCTATATCTCTGAATTAGTGCTTGGTAAAAAAACTGCTCAAAATGTGTCTTCTCAGTATCATACGTCGAGGAAAAAAGGCGGGATTCTATGTTGCCGCGTTTTAATTTAAACTTCGGAAAAGTAAAAAAAGATACATTTGGGCGAAAAAAAAAGTAACAGACGGTTAAATACTATAAAGTTGAAATGAAAAAGTAAAGTATGTGGGAGAAAAAAAACAAATTTACTCTAGAATCTTGTTTGGATTTCAAGTTCAATCAGAAATATTGAAAATTATAAAAAATAATTTTTAAGCCTATTTCACTATGCTGTTAAATCCATTATTTAAGCTAAAAACATTCGAATTTCCTTCATTCATAAAGTTGCAAATAGTTAATGAAGGGAAAAAAAATATTCTCAAAACTTGAAATTCAATACTCAATTCCTATAGGGATCTACTGATCACTCTATTCCTATAGGGAAGAAACTGAACTGCCAAAAGGCATTCTTAATTACAGAACTATAAATAGCAGGATATATCATTCCATGATGATGGAGAAGGCATGAGATAGAAACGCTAAAACTCTGTGGGCTACACAAGAAAATTTTACTTTTAATGGAAAAATTAGTTGTTAATTACAGACGTGAATGTTAAGTACTGTCCCCCCGGCACACTGAAAAAAAACTAATATAACATTTTATTAATAAATTGAGCTTTTAATAATATTGCTCATTTTATCTTTAACAGGAAATAAACTAAGAAATTTTTAGGCATTTTTTGCAAATTTACATTATTATATATCAAAATAACCTTAACTGATTCTGGATCTAGATTGATTCTGTATAAACAGCTTAATTATTTCTGAATCTAAATAATAATGAGATGCCTCACTGAATTTCATGCTACATATATAAAGAAGTAATAATACCTCAGCTTAACCTAAGAAAACAATATATGGTCTGCACTGAAAATTTTCTTTTTTTTTTCATTTTTGAAGAAAACAATATCGAATATCCAGGCATTAGATTTGATATTTTCAACGAATTCCACCATACTAGCAGCAGAACTTTTGAAAATCATCATTTAAAAGAGAAACTCAATATTCGGAATGCATTATTTTAATAAAAATTCCTTGCAGTAGAAGGAAATTTTTATATCCTTAATGTATAAATTTGAACATAATATAACGTCAAAATTTTTCTTTCCAGACTGTCTGAGAATTCATATAAAACATAGATCAGTACATGAAAAGTTGTCTATTGTATTTAAGTATAAATTTCAAATATGAGGATTATGAATACCACCATTAGTATCTTCAGTCCTTACAACTGCCTTATATGTATGCGTTTGATCCGGAGGTTTGATGTTTAACACTTATATTTTAAATGATTGCAACATTTTAATCAATCTTCGTATCAGAAGATCAGCTATTCCAAATTAATACACGAATCTTTATAAAAATCAAAGGTTTAATGTACTGATGATATAGTTTATTCTAATGGATAAATTTTAATTATTAAGAATATTAATTGTAATTATCACAGATTTCTACATAACACGAAATATTTAAGATAACACGTAGACAGGAAGAATTTGTGTATCATGTACCAGTGAGTTATTTGAGATTTTGCAAACTTAAAAGGTGTGATCAATGAAATAAAAATTGAACATCAAAGCAATTTTTACGACACAGATTTTTAATTTAAATCTTCTCTACATGTTACTTCGAAAACGCATTTAAAAAGTTTTACTCGTCAAAGTCTTTATAAACTAATATTTCTAGTCTAATGCATTTTCTTATCCCTCAAAAATTTCAATAGTTTTTACTTAAGAAGAAAAATCTTTCAGTTTCAATATATTTAGTGCGTTTTATATCTTCTGATAAGTATGATGTTATCTTAAGAAACATATATCCTCATCTTATTAATTCAGCAAAACATTTTGCGATGTATATGAGATAAAAGATCGCGACTAAATTAAAGAAATTCCCGAGTAATTTAAAAATGTGAATATTTAAAAATATTTATCATACATTAATTACCAAAATGAGTTTATTTTAATGATATAATTCAGGATTTCTTTAAATCGCCTTGTTAGTTATATACGCATTATTGTATAATTTAGATGTAAATAAACATAATTCACGTATTTTAGTAATCACTGAGGTCTTTTAAGCATATTAATAATTGCGTTTAAACTGTTATTTCTACAGTAATTGACAAAGTAGGATCAAAAATCAAAACAATACGTATAAAAGTTTTTTAAAAAGTTAATTAAGTTATAAATCCTTATTGCCAAAATTGGTACTTACAAGGCGACACAATGAGCAGCTGTTACAACCCATTCTCTATTAATGATAGATCCGCCACAAATATGAAAGATTCGCCCACTTTTCATTGACTTCCTCTGCAGTGAGACCTAGAGCAAAAACATTCTATAAAAATATTATTTTTTCTGTAAACACATGCCATATGAAACTTACCTTCTTCTATCTGCTTCCGGTACCAGGACTAGAAAAATTCTAAAATTGGTACTCACCTTTCCCCAACATAGTTTGATATGACTAATAGAAATGATGTGACTTTCGAAGTTCCTTTAAAAATCTTACCTGCCATGGTATTTCTCCTTCAGATACATCTCTCCCTCCAACCACTCTTTGCTCTCCATCACTTGTCCTTTCCGAATGATACTCCTCCCGTTCCGGCATTACGCCTGACAGTCTATTCATGTGGGGCAAGTCATTGGAATATCCAGATGGCATGGAGAAATGGCTCGTTGAACGATGGTTATAAAAGTGGTGGTCAATGGGGGTTTGGAAATCGTGCTCATATGCATGATGAGGACCTTCCATTTTATGATAAAATGACATAACTTGAGGGAGTTTGAATCTATGGTCATTTTTCATCATAGGTGGTTCATCATCCCAGTCATTCATATTTGGAGGCCCCCCACGGAACAGATCATCATTCGGAGTATCCAGTTTCTCCATGCCAGGCACCTTGAAATACCCTGAAGGGAAAAGCACAAAGTAAGTATCTTCATCTCCGTATCTTTCTCTTCTGAAACAATGTTGCTTAGACAAAAGAAAAAATCCACTATGTCTTACCATCCGCAAACGAAAGAAATCCAAAGATCAAGATGCAAGCCCACAAGGTTCGCATTGTGCCTTTCCTCATTTCCCCAAAAAAATGAATCTTTAAAAGTGTGGAGAGCTTTATATGTGGATTGGTGTAGCGACCCGAATGAAGTGGCCTCTGTCTCTCTCACTCTGGGTACGAAAGGGAAAGCTAACCCACTTCCTCAAACACTTAGTTTCCTGTAGGGAAATTTCTCATTAGAACGCTGCTCGGGCTTTTTGTAACGGCGTGCGATGCATTTGGTGCAGGCTGGTGCATAGATCGCGGTCATTATCATTCATTGTCTCGACCGTAACTTTCATTCACAACACCAAGTGTCAACAGGGATGATTAAGTAAGCATTTGTTGTGGGACTGGCCAACTTTGTATTAGAAGAGGAGACAGAAAAATATTTTTTCTCTGTCCCCAGAATCTTTCAACAAGGAATGTTAGTGCGAGTGAATAATACTATGTATTTTCAATGTGGGAATTTAAAAATTCTTTCATTACTGAGGGTTTAATATAATAATATGGGCGTGTATACTTGCCCGTACACATCTATACTTATATACCAACATTAACTAACAAATACACACACACAGACACACTTATATATATAAATAAATATATATATATATATATATATATATATATATATATATATATATATATATATATATATACATATATATATACATATATTTATATATATATATATATATATATATATATATATATATATATATATATATATATATATATACATATATATATATATATATATATACATATATATATACATATATTTATATATATACATATATATATATATATATATATATATATATATACATATATATATACATATATTTATTTATATATATATATATATATATATATATATATATATATATATACATATATATATACATATATTTATATATATACATATATATATATATATATATATATACATATATATATACATATATTTATTTATATATATATATATATATATATATATATATATATATATATATATATACATATATATATATATATATATATATATATATATATATATATATATATATATATATATATATATATTTATTTATTTATATTTATATTTATTTATATATATATATATTTATATATATATATATATATATATATATATATATATATATATATATATATATATATATATATATATATATATATATATATATATATAAATAATATGTATGAATGCTCATATTCAAATATACATGCATTTCAAGATATATATTTATATCCTTACATGCACAAGTTAGGAATTGTGCATTTAATATATAGCAGATAAATATAAAAGGTACTTTTCAATTACAAAATGTTATACGATAAGAAAAGTATGTTTTTCAAAGAGAGATAAATTCATTTAAAAAAGCGTTATTTTCCGACATTCAATCTTTCTTAAATGAAACAAGGTATTTAAAATTTAATAATTTTTCATGGGGTATTTAATCGGATTTTTTTCTTACAGAAATTGAATTGTGTATTTAAATAAGCATCCAATTTATTCTTCATAACATTTCTTTAATATTTTGTTAATGTTTTATACATTTTGAACGTTAAGTAGATTATAAAGGTTCTCATAGATTTAAAAATACCATTCCTTCATTTTCGATTATATGTACTTATATAAACATTATATATAAGGATGTAAACAAATGTTTTTTAACGATTCAATTTGTCTGAGTGTTTTTATGGTACCTCACTATACCTTTTGATTACTCGGGGACAATCAACTGATGGTCTCATAAACATTCTATAAACGTAACACTTTCACAACTGAATTTGGGTTTTTAGAGTTTTAAGACAATAATGAGATCCATAAATTTTAACTTTTATGCTCATACATGGATATAAAACACCTTTAAGGCTTTTGAAATAATGAATATAGCAACTGCCTGTTGATTCTTTTGAATACAGTTTAGGAATACATTTGAAATCTATCTTCATACTGCACTTAATATTTTTGGAAACTATGATATTTTCGTTATGATATTTTCGTTATGGGGTCATTAAAAATACTAGGATATTCATTTTGAATTCAAATATTTTAATGTCCCATATCCTTTATTTATAGATTTAAGATAGTGACTCTATCTAAAATATTTCTTCTTCCTGATATACAGTCATGTTCACAAGCGGGATTATTAATTTAAATGCAAAGTTCTGTCCTAACGTGTCATGCTTATAATAATTAAATTTGCGTAAACTAATTGAGAGTGGTAATTTGACAGTTCTACACACTCCCTTGAATAATCTCAAATTTTGATCTCCGTTGATTTTGCTAATGTCTTGTCAACATATGCGTAGTATTGATAAGATCAGTCAGGATAACGACAGACATAGATAACATCAGTCTAGATCGGAGAGCAAGATTGAATCAATCAAGAAAGGACTGGCTTCTCATCCTGCTCCTTCGTATGAATATGCATACTTTTGTAGGAAAGGAAGACAAAAATGGGGAAAATAGAACTATTGCGTTTTGACCGTGACTTAATTTCAGGCGATTGCGTTTATCAAATGTTTGACAGATTACACTACAGCCGTGTGTAAAAAATAACGGAAATGCTTCAGATAATCAATTAGAAAGGCGCATCTCTCATACGTGTTGTACACAAAAATTTGTAAGATATACACAAGATTCGATTCACAAGAATCGATCTTTTGAGTGAATGAATTAAAGAAGCTGCTTGAGATATGCTAATTTCGGCATACGCGCTTAGTATAAATACCATGCAGCGTCATTAATAAAAGAGGTTTTTAAGGTTGATAGATAAACGAGAGGGAGCTATGGGGTAAGTAGCTCCAGGTGTTATCCTGCGCTAGTGCTTAGGGGGCCCAAAGTTTACGTGGCAGTACTGCTGGTTTGACTCTCTGCTGGTTTGTGAGTATTCGCAAAGTGCATTTCCATTGAATGTTAATATATATATCCCGTACAAGTAGTACGTATGCTTATTGCTGTAAAAGCAAATTCTATATGTGCAAAGAATTCAATAAACATTGTTTCATGTATAAACTGTGTTTGTATCAAATTCATTTAGAGTGCCACTTCAAATTATATACACCCAAGTCTGGGTAGAAGTGAGTTATATTTACTCTATACATTCACATTAGGTTCATGCCTTCAATTTTTTTACATTAATTATATTGATTAATCAAGTTTTTCAGTTTTACGTGAGTTTCAGTTCATACCATATTATATGACAAAATTCAATGGTTTTAGCAAGCACAGGGTAATAAATAACTTTAAAGTTAAAACTGGGAAGTCATTCATGCTATATTATGATTACTCATATAAATATTTTAAAGTTATTTTTATAAAGCGTAATTATATTTTGATGCAGTATTAATTTTTATACATGCTTTGAAGATATTTTTTCTAGCTATTTGAACAGAAATCCTTAAATAGACAATAAACAAAACTTAAATAGTAACTGTTATACTACAACAGTTTTTCTCAATTCTTCCGCCCGAAAAAATCACTATGAAAAAAGGTTTTATGCTTTTTATTATTTCTCGAATTATGACCAGAGATTGTCAACAGAAAGCACCGCATATGGCTTTCCCAAAGTTCAAGACCACTTCACGCGACCAGATGAACGATATTGATCGCGTGAAGAAGTTTTTCTTTCAAAGACTGGCCTTACAATTTTTTAAATTTTTTGATGTGCACATTCATGATTTTATGACAGCATCTTATTTTATCCTCACATGAATATTTTCAATTAAATCATAGAACAATTTTTTTCCAAAATAAATGAATAGACATCAAGACAGAACTATATAATTCAGGCATGTCCAACCCACGGCCCTTGACAGCTAACAATATCGCCCCACAAGATCGTAAGGTTTATAAGATCTACCTTCCCACAGAAAAATATTCCTCTCTTCACCATCACATTCCATTCTCGTCATCGCTTTTTGGCCCTAGCTAGATTTGTAAACATCCGTTTTCAAAGATAAAACAATCGAAGAGTAAAATTAGATTAAAAATTTCTGATGCGAAACCTCAAGGACTCACGAGGCATTGCAACCAATTCCATCGAACCAGACCTTGAAACATTAGCTTTACAAAAACAGGATCAAATATCCCACTAGTATTAAGTTTATATTGCTCTCTTTTTTATGATATGATAACGAATAAGATAATCTTAATGAATATGATAAAGAGGGCTTTTTTATTTCTTTAAATTAACTATTTTATATTTGGATGCAGCCCGAGGATATTCACCTGCACTGAGTGCGGCGTGGGCAAGGTAAGAGATTGAACACCCCTGATATAAATAAATCACAAAATTCTGATTTTGTAAACAATGTACCAATTTACATCCAACCGAATTTGTATGTAGGCAAGTACATGGTTTTTGCGTACTCTGGAGAGAACAGACTCAAAAGCTTTTTATATTCCATTAATGTTACCGAAATCTCTGCTGTGTTATGCAATGTATGCATAGTAATGATTGTATTCTGCTGATTAAAACTTCTTAATTAAAAATAAGGTCTTTAGTACTTCTACGCATCAAGTTAAGAAACTTCTCTTAGACTTAAATAGTTAAATTCTCTATATTTATCTATTAAGCTTATATTCAACCTCTTCCGTTTGAAAATTTCAGTTAATAAGATTTTATTATAGTCTTTTATTTTATTATAATAAAAAAATATTATTATTATAATAAAATTTTATTTTTCAAGCAGTACATATTGGTATGAACTGAGAAATGACATAAAAGTGTATTAAATGGGTATTCCCGTCTATTATCAGAGAATCAAAGATAAGGTTTTTTTTTTCTCGATTGAATGTTATTTCTATGGTACTGACTGAAAATAATGCTGTTGTATAAACATTTCATTAATATTTCTTTACATTAACTGAAATACTTCACCTAACTCATAAGATATGCAGGTGTCTAATATCGATTCCTTACAAAAAACATTTTTCACATCAGGCATGTGCAACGAGTATTATGTAAAAACATCAAAAGAAATAAATGTGTATTTAGTTATTTATAAGACATTACATCATAATCTTCAGCATGATTCAAAGGGAAAAAACACACAGTTCACAAGACACTGAAGTGTTTTTTTCTCTATAGCTTCTGATTAGGACTTTAGTAACTAAAATTGGGTCACCATGGGCCATCACGAGGGGGCTTTCTTTTACATCATAATAACTTAGAGCTAAATAAGTGGACAGTATACCATTTTTATTTCAGATATACGTAGTTAATGAGGATTTAACTCAAGGAGTAACTTTCATCAATAAACTCGTTTAGGAGCTTTTGTTGTTCCAACATCAAAATTATGTTTCATTCCAATACTTTACTCCATTAATTTACTTTCTATTTAATGAGGAATTAGGGATAATTTTCTCGTTATTAAACAAAGAAATCTTTAGTATTTTTTTAGACTCTTATTAATATGAATGGGAATTGTGGTAATTACTGGTAAGTGAACTGTTCTTTCAATTTAAAATTTTTATGCTGTGTTTCTGATATAGTTGTTATTCATTGGTGAAAAGAAACAGTAAAGAAAAAGTTAATTCACATAAAGTTTTAACTTTTTTTTTAAAATACAAAATATAAAATAACTATTTTCTATCTATTTTTATACTAAACTAAATCGAAAGTAAACATACTTCTTTTTCGATCGTTCATTTCCTCCACCCGGTAAGATTAAGCAAATCCGGCTTTTCTTCCCGGAGATTAAGAATAAGCCTGTGATAGTTTTTGCCATTAGACTTGTACCTGAATTTCAACTATTTAAGAGTATATTACTGTCAAATGAATGAAAATAAGAAAAAATGTGATGGTGGATGAAAAGAGGTTGAAAACACAATCAATCATTTCCGTCCTCCTTGTTCCGAGATTTAAAAAAAGTTGAAAATAAAATGAGTTCTAATAAAAATTTACCACAAGTGCCTTTACAAACAGCATATTTTCTAAAAATTTAGTTATTGAGGAATTTAGCTTTTGATGCAGAAATTATAGTGTCGAAAGTAGTTCTTATATTTTTTTCAATATCATTGATTAGTACTTTCACCATATTGCATTTGCCTAACGCTGATACAAATGAATGCATGCATGCGCACACACACACACACACACACACACACATATATATATATATATATATATATATATATATATATATATATATATATATATATATACATATATATATATATATACATATATATATATATATACATATATATATATATATATGTGTGTGTGTGTGTGTGTGTGTTAGTTAGGGTGGAGCGAAAAAGACGAATTTTTATTTTTTTATTTCTTCTTTATTCCTGTATTATTATTTGTTGATGCAATAATAGAACATCATCTATGCCAAAAATCAGTTGTCTACGATTTATCTTCAGGTGACGCATGACATGAGAGGGTAAAAAAAAACTCATTTTTAGTACTTCATTCTAACCTCAATTGACAGTCATATTTTAACATTTTTGTCCCAAAATTTTTATTGTAGGTTTATGTACTGTCCTATACTGCATTTTGAATAAAAATTTACCAACAGTTTTGACTAGATTACTTGCATTATGGTTTACAATTTAAGCCAATTTTATATAGTGTTAGATGGATGCTGCACTTCTGGACTGGCGCTATCTGACCACCCATTGGAGAAGATATTAGTTCCATCAACTCACCACAGTTTTCCCCAGTCTTGGAATGCTCTTCTGAAAGATCTACTGAAACTAACCCAAATAAATTTCCCATTTCAAAACCCTGCCAGCGACCAAAAAAGCAGCATGGAGAAACGATCCAAATGAGACATAAGCTACAAAATCTAGCAACATCTTGTGATCGAACTGGGATTTCTGATCGCCCAGCAGTAATCATAGTAAACGCTGCAATGCAGGATTTAAATATTATCACAACTCATCAAAAGTAAAGGATTGACATAAACTACGTCGTGAGCGTCGAAAAGTACGCCAAAACCTGAAACGGTTAAGTGGCCAACAATCTATATCCTCGCTATATTTTGACGGCCGTAAAGATAAAACTTTAGTCCTGGCTAAGACAGAAAATAGATCACATCGGAAGACTGAAGAACATACATATTTCTATGATATCTGAGCCATATTCTATGTACATAGGACATCTTTCACTTGATTCGGGAAATTCAATTACTATTCATAAAAGTATAGTTAAATTGCTAGGAAAAAGTTTCGAATTTCATGCATCGTTGATGGCAATTGGATGTGATGGTACTGCTGTAAATACAGGACAGAAAAATGGTGTCATTGTTCTATTGGAAAAATATCTTAATCGACAGGTACAGTGGTTTGTGTGCCTACTACATGCTAATGAATTATCACTCCGTCATCTTTTCACCAGCCTCGATGGTACCACGACAGGTCCAAACAGTTTTTCAGGAAACATTGGAAAAAGGCTGGAAAAGTGCGTAGAATATAAATCGTGACCTTTGAAGCTGTAAGTTCAGAATTGGCGGATGTTAATGCTGAGTTATTAAGCACCAATCACAAATATTTATATGAAATGGGCTCATCTATTTCTTGTGGCACAATCACACCTAGCTTAGCTAACAGGGATCCAGGAAAGCTAGCACATTCCTGACGGCTGACTTGTGCAAACAGGATTCTTCGTTTATATATAGGAACAACGAAACCAACGGTCAACCTGAAAGAACTTGTCAATTTTATTATGAAAGTATACGTACCAACTTGGTTTGACATCAAAACTAAACCATCTTGTAAATATGGACCTATCCGCGTTTTTAATATGGTTAGAAGATCTTCGTATATGCAAAGCGAGCTGAAGAGCATTGCATTAAAAACTATTCAACAAAATTCATTCTTTGCACACCCAGACAATTTGTTTCTAGCTATGTTACAAAACGAAGAGCTACATATAAGACAACTAGCTCTTCGAAGAATATTAAAAGCAAGAGAACAGACCAAAGGCAGAAAAGTATGCGAGTTTAAACTTCCTGAACTTCAGATCGGAGCATCACATTATTACGATTTGATAAATTGGTGGTAAGAAAATGTTACCGAACCACCAATGACGATGAAATACAGTGATACAGAAATAAAGACTATGATTTCTTCAGGAGAATAATTTTTCTGTATTTTTAGAAGTTCCCTAGTCACACACAGGCAGTATAACGGTGTGTAAAGCTAGTAACTGAGGATGCATTATCTGTTTGTGGTTCAGAGGCAAGAGACGGTTATATAAGAACCAAGATAAAAGCTAGGCATGACTTGTTACCTTTTGAGACAAAATCTCAATATTTTCACGAAAAAAAAAGTCTAAAAAACTTCTGAAAAAGACACTGAAACATTATTAAGAAGGAGTCTATTGCTTAAATGCTTTTTTATATAATATGTTTAATTAGCGTAAGAAATAAAATTAAATAAAAATATATAACTGAGTTTTATTACCACTTTTTTAAATGTCGCTCTTTTATACTACTTTGCAAAAATTCGACTCTAGTGCGCCACCTGAAGATATATTCAAAATAGGTTGAAATTTCGCACTTTTGCATTTTGGCCATGGATCAATGATTGATGATACAGGAAAGAAAAAAATAATAAAAAGTTTTTTCGCTCAACTCTGGTGTGTCTGTGTGAGTGGTAGCAGCACTATTCTAACTGCACATCAGAAACAATGCCTTCAGCAATACAAAAGAATGCTCGCGAGTATAAATACTTCACGTTCAAACTCGCCAGGGCAAAAAGATCATTAGCAGATCGTCTTGTAGGATTTCTAAGGTCACTTAAGGTTATATTAAAGGTTTTGATGTAATGTTCTTATATTGTATGTTACCCAGCCTTTGACTGAACACCATCCCTTCACTGGTGACCCAGACGGGATGTAAACACGCAACCTTCTGATCTGGAGTCAGAAGTGGGTTTCGAACCCACGTTCTCTTTCGAGAACTAGAGTGTGTTATTACAGATCGTGGTGGTCAATTCGAAAGGGAACTTTTTTACTCTTTCTCCAAAATTCTTCACATACGTAAGACCCGAACAATTGCATACCATCCATCTTCAAATGGCATGGTGGAGTGATTCCATCGCCAATTAAAAAGTTCCATGAAATATTACAGCGATAAGAACTAGGATCAGGTTCTTCCATCGATTTTACTTGGAATCTGTTGTAATGTCAATGACGAACTCCATGTATCATCAGCGAAGTTGATGTACGGTTCGCCTACCCGAGGAATTTCTACGAGATTCCTCGCAACATTTTCCCGTTCCTGCCTTCGCATTTTTACATGAACTTAGGGATCACATGCAAACTTTGCGTCCCTCTCCAGCTTCTCGCCATGGTGGCAAATCTGTTTTTGTGCACAAGGATCTTCATATATCTACGCAAGTGTTAAGACTCAATTCAACGTCCTTTACAACAGCCGTATGATGGACCGTTTCCTATCAAGAGGCGACAAGTTTTTCATCATGTTGATCAAGGGACGGAAAGAGACAGATTCAGAGGATAGGTTAAAGCCTGCATTCTACGCTACAGATCTTCCATCGTCACCTACCTCGTGGGTACTCCCTGTGTCTTCGCCTCCAGCACTGCATACAGGAGTCACAACACGGTCAGGCAGACGAGTCCGGTTCCGGATGCCTGTTCCAGCGAGGTAGCAACAGAACTGACGGAGTAGTAATGTTGCAGCAGAACTATGCTAATTTCACATCAGAAACCACGTCTTTGGCGTGTGTGGAAGAACGCACGTGAGTATAAATACTCCGGGTTCAAATTCGCCAGGGCAAAAAAGATCATTAGCAGATCGTCTTGTAGGATTTCTAACGTCACTTAAGGTTTTATTAAAGGTTTGATGTAATGTTGTTATATTGTGTGTTACACAGCCTTTGATATGTATAAATAATATATATATATATATATATATATATATATATATATATATATATATATATATATATACAGGGTGAACCAAAAGTCTTGCGCTGATTATAAAAATGCATTACAAAATAACCGTTTAATATAATAATGTAACTTTTGTATCGTTGGATAGGTCAGTTTTAGTAGTTTTTTTTGTGCAATAAATGACGCGAGTGCTCCTTTAAGAGGGACTCGGGGGAATATTTGAAAGGACTTCATTTTCGGCCGGCGGAACGGCGTCGATTCAAGAGAAAGCGTTACCCCTAACATTTACTTAGACTTATTGCAACTTTTTCAGAAAGATGTCGCACCCCCACACTGGGGATCTTTAGCGCGTGATTTCCTAGACGAAGCATGTACTGCGTGTACTGTAAAAGAAGACATGTTAAATAACACTTGGCAGGAACTGGAATACCGCTTCGACATTCTCCGAGCTTCCAAGGGGGCACACGTTAAAATTTACTGAGCTAAATGGTCTTATAAAAAATTTATAACAGTACTTACAATATATCCAAACAAACATAGGTCTAATTACAGTTGGCTCTCTGTTTAACGACTTTCAAGGGACCGTGAAAAATCGTCCTTAAGGAGAGATCGCCCTTAAACAGAATTTGTGAAAAAAATAACATTTCCCATAACGTCGGAGGGACCGGAACTGGGAAATATCGTCTTCCGGAGACGATAAATAGAGATCGTCGTTAAGTAGAGCGTCTTTAAACAGAGAGCCAACTGTATAATAGTTAGAGAACGATAAATATTTATAATCAGGGCAAGACTTTTGGTTCACCCTGTATATATATATATATATATATATATATATATATATATATATATATATATATATATATATATGTGTGTGTGTGTGAATGAATATATAGACCTACGTTACCACTATAAAAAATGGCCATTCGCCCCTCTCATAGCATTTATTCATCTTGAGAAAACATCCAAATGTATAATTTATTCGATTATGTTGATGCTATAAACTTTTCCAAAATTAATTTTTCTATAATATCTAGAAATCCATATTGTTTTTCTAGATATCCATGCTCTTGGTAGGCTGCGTTTATTTTTTTAATGCAGTTTTCGTAAAAAAACAAAATCAATAAAAAACGATGAAACAGCTGGAAGCGTTAATGAAAAGTGAATCGAATCGCCCAACTTTTCTCTAATCGGACCCAACTAACTTTCGCTACCTCGAATGATAAGGTTACCTATTTAATACGCAGTCTGAGCAAAGTAATCCACTTGTTTCATTTTTGTTGTTGGCCCTTAACGTCCCCATTCCCGCGCCCTCTCACAAACCCTTTTCGCTGCTGGAGTGGATCATGAATTCCCGTCACAGCTTCCCACGAATCACATCAAAAAACACGCCGCAATTAAGAAATCTATTTCCCATATCTCTTGGACATTTTTTCTTCTGTCGTAAGATTCCTTTTTTCTAGATGGTCTTGTTTGGAGACAGATGAATGATCCTAAGAAAATCTGTATTTCGTAATACGAGTATGTTGTAACTAATTCAACAGCATTATAGGTATTTCTTTCACTTAGAAGTTTTTACATGTTTAACTTAATCAACTGTTTTCAACAATGTTTAAAAAAAAAACGTTATCTAGAATCTCGAGATAAATTTTTAATTCCAAAAAATGTTATAGTGTTTCCTGAGTAATATTTGTTCATAGAACGTAAGCCCTTTTATTAAACCTTTCAGTGTCTTAGCTGTATGTTAAGTATATTTAGTATATATTTCCATAAGATTGACTTGTAATATTTTGTAATTTTCCAAGAATTTTGAAATGCCGTGTAAGGAAGTTATGAACGCTAATCAAAGCATCATTTGGCTTTTGAAAACAAAATCATGTCATTTTATTGAAGAAATAGATCTATCAAATTAAAGAAAAACATTGCCCTCTGATAACACTGTCCTGAGAAATGTGACAACATTGACACATTTTGTGTAAGTTTAAATCTGAAAAATAAAAAAAAATTAATGCCAATGAATTTTGATGCATTTTATGCGTCGTTTTAAAGAGTTTGCATTTCATGCAGTATCGGCATAATTTTTTTGGAAAAAGAAAAGTAAAGTTTAAATTTAAACACTGTTGCATAAAGTATAAAAATGTTCCCTCAGATCAACGGCAATAAAATTTTAACAATTATTGAAAGAAAAATTATTTCTTTTTTTTTCACTCTATGATAATATTTTTTCTTTCACTTTCAAGTACACCATTTAACTTTGTTTAATATTAGAAACTAAATTTGAGGATTTTGCAAAAGGAAACCAAAATATTATATTGTTTATTTGTATTTAATAAAAAAGTAGGCCATTAACGAAACAAAATATTTTTATCTACTTTCAGCAAAAAGTGTTTTTGTTTAAAATTACTTCTCATTTGAAACAAACAATGCATTTTCCACTTTTAAATATTGAAATGGTTTATCTCTAAACATATTTATCTCCATGTACTGCTTTTAAATAAAAAAAGATTATTAAGGTTTAGTTTGGGAGATAAGAATACAGTATATTAATATGAATTTACTTATGAAGCTATTCACATCTCCAGAATATAACTTATCAGCAGTTTAGTTACTACTGTTAATAGTGACGCATTATTCCAAGCATATATGTTATTAATATGTAATGACCGCTCTCATCTAAAAATAAATATTTTTCTCGCCAACCTATGCGATATTATTCCTTTTAATTTAAAGTACTAAATAGATGTAAACCGCAACTTGTATCGGTTTGTTCCTGAAATCAAAAGTCAATACACCTTGAAATATATTTCAGGTTTAAAAATCGCTAAATTCAATTAGTATGCATAAACAGGGATGTCGTTATGATAAATTAAACTTTAAACCTAATCTGAATGACTGAAAATTGAATATTTTTTTAATTTTTGTATCTTTATATTGACGGTTTCCCTCCACTGATATCTATATTTGTGTATTCCTTTTTCTTTTCTCAAATATGACAAATTTTAATCTTGTGTAATTAACGTATTTAGTTATGTACTTTGGGTTACAAGTCTTATATTGAAACCTCTCTGCAACCTCATATGTTATCTGAAGCACTTGAGCTCTTCTGGAGTTTTCCCATTTAAAATGTTGCCGTTCGTTGCTCTTCTGTCTCAAGGTTCAAATGTTGAAAGGATATCTATGTGGAAGGTACATTCTAAATATAAAATGGCAAATCACAGATAAAAAGTGTATTCGATCTAACTTTTAAAAACGTAGCAGAAATAGATAGACATCGTTAAATGACAAAAATTTGTAATTTACAATAATTAAATAAATAAATAAATAAATAAATAAAAATTTAAGTTTCGACAGCTTCGTAAAATGATTCCTGAACTACAAATTTCTTCCAATAATGAGAGCGTTTATTCTAAGCAAACTCGACTCACTTTCGTTAAGCATGGAATGTTAAGACTGAATCAATATGTTAAAAAAATCTCCATTAGAAGACAAAAAAAAAATTCTGTTACGAAGTTTCCCGGGAATTCCAAAGAAAACTTATAAAAATAAAGAACTTCACGTATCTATGTTGCTTATTTTTAAAAAACTGCTTAAATTAATTCCTGTTTTACAAGTCAAATTAACTGTCTAATTTAGCTTAACATGTTGAATATTAAGTATATTTGCTGTAAAGGCTTCTCTGGGAGTTCTGCAGAGTTACTTGGTATCTAAAAAGCTTAAATCTGTCTTTTTCTTTCTTCAGAGGAAGAAAGAAATAAAATGTTATTAGGGTGCTTTGGAATTTAAACAAGAGGTGGTTGAATATTTGTCTCACATAAAGTTATCAACAATACGAGACAGAAAATGTCTTGACTGAAGAAGCCAGCAAATTTAACAAGTCATACTCTATGAACGAAGTGGGATCCACAAAATCTCTCATTTACGCCGATACAAGTTTATTTTTCCGAAAACACGCAGAAAACATTAGGGAATAACGTTAAAAACAGTCTTCATTTGCTCTTTTGTTCGTAGTCTGTTGATTATTCTAACTTCCACAGCAAACTCAGAAATTTACTGACATCCAATGAAACGTTACATAGGCTAACAAAGTCAATATTTACTTAATAAGAGTAACGAATAATCACAACAAAAATAAATTATATTTTTAAAAAGCGTCTTCCTAACTCTCTTGTAATTGTAAAGAAAATTCATCGAACAGAAGGAAACCCTTTCAAGCCATAACTCATCCCAAATGTTTCTCTGGATTTTATTACGCAAGTGATGCAGAGAAAAAACTAGAAATAAGAACTTGGCTACATAACTTCACTCTGCAGGGACACTACAAGTATAATCTTTCTTATTTTTAGTAGCGACAGGTAAAGTGACTGATATTTGATTATTTACTTACCAGATGTCCAGCAGCACAAAAATACCTAGTATTCGAATGTTTTTATATTTATAATACTTTTATATAAAATATGAATTATTTATCCCTTCTTTCCTAATAATTTTCAACTCTTAGATTTACTATTTCAAAACTCCGTATTAGAGAGCTATTACCATTGGTGCCATGATTTACACTCATGGACAAAAAAATTAGCGCACCAAGAAGGAGTCGTCAAAAGGAAACGAAATTTTTCATACGTAATGACTACTTTGATATAAGTAAATGATAAGTAAATCAAAGAAAAAGGATAATTTATTTCAGAGAAAAAGGCAAAAGAACGGAGGAGTTAATACTCCGTTGGACCCCCTCTAGCGCGAATGCACGATGCGATACGATCGGGCATTGAGTCATACAAGTTCTGTATGATGTCTTGAGACATTTCGTTCCATATTTGCTGTAACCTTGCCTCTAGTTCGTTCAAACTCGTGGGATGCCCAACTCGTCGTCCCAAATGATCCCAGATGCTCGATTGGAGACAAATCTGGGGATCGGGCAGGCCAAGGTAGGGTAGTAACAGTGCGGAGACAGTCTTGTGACACCCTTGCCGTATGAGGCCGAGCATTATCTTGTTGAAAAATGGCTCCTGGGAGCCGTTGCATGAGTGGCAACACATGTGGTTGCAGGATTTCATGAACATACCGCTGGGCTGTCGTGGTGCCACGGAACAATACTAGGGGTGACCGTGTATTGTAGGCAATGGCACCCCAAACCATCACACCAGCTGTGGGAGCGATGTGTCGCTGTACAGCAAAGGCAGGATTGAAGCGTTCACCCCGGGCTCTCCACACACGAACACGATTGTCATCACTGCCGAGATTCAATCTGGATTCGTCGCTAATGACGACCTGGTTCCATTCCGCTGCAGTCCAGTTTCCTCGTGCGCGGCAAAACTCCAAACGGAAGCGTCGATGGGTGGGCGTCAAGGGCAGCACACGTAATGGGCGCCGCGATACCAACTGTCCTTCAGCCAGGTGCCTTCGTATGGTTCGAGAAGACACAGAGGCCCCTAGTGAAGGTGCTACCTGTGCCTGGATGGCGGCCGATGAAGCAGTTGGCTGTACGCGTGCATTTCTTACGATGTGGCGGTCTTCTCGACGACTGGTCTGTCGAGGGCGTCCTGAGTCTGGTCTTCGTGTACATGACATCTCTCGGGTCCACTGGTCCCAACACCTCCTCACAACACAATCAGAGCGGCCTAATTGACGAGCTACTCGCCTAGCTGACCACCCAGCTTCCATCATCCCGACGATTCTCCCCCTCTCAAACTGCGACAACTGCTTATATTGTCTTCGAACACGGCGTAATAGCATGTCTATCTCAGCTCTTCCTTTGTAAATGATTCAGAACACTCAAACAAGCTTTGGTTACCTGTTTTATACTACACAGAGTACGATGTTCAACGCCCTCTACCGGCTATACGTAATGCGCAATCACGCTGCATTTCTAATCATTTGCATATCTCCCCGACATGTACCTTCATTGCAAGTTTCGTTACGATCTCGCAATTATTTCTTGGTGCGCTAATTTTTTTGTCCATGAGCGTATATATGTATGTATATATACTTTTATAAATATTAAAAGCTCACATATGTCCTCTAATATATTTTATGTAGAAAGGATGAACAAGAAGTTTAAGGCTTAATCTTTTCGATGATATTTTTGGAAATATTTGCATATATATTTACTTAAAACGTTGTTTTATTAGATTTCTCTCATGAATTTTATTTAGCAACAATCCCTCTAATTTTATATTTTATTTTCTCAATTGATATAATTATACTAGCAGAGTGGCAACCCGATGTGTTGCTTTTTCGATTTAAAATGAAATGGTTTTATTTCTTAAAGATTAAAAACTGTTCAATCACTTTAAAAAATATATTAGAATTTTTTTAAATGAAATATTTATTTAAAATTCTCTTTTTCAAATTTCGTTTTTTGGCTTTTGAAATAATTCTTTTAAATTTCCGTTTTCAAATTTTGCTTTTTAAACAAAAAAGATGTTTATTCAATTAGAAAAAAATTCTAAAGGTTTTAACTTCTCATTTCCTAAAACTAAAATTATTTCTGGTAGTTAAAAATTATTTCTGGATTTCAATTATTAAATAACTCGTTCTCAACTAATAATTTCTTCCTTTTGGCAACGTGGCAGAAATGTAAATATTAAATCTCATGGGGGAAAAAGTGCTTAAAAAATAGAAAGATAGTTCTGATGAATTCAAAATTGGTGGCGGAAGAATCCTCATCAGTTGCTCAAAAATTTAGAAACAAATTTCACGAAATTGCTGGAATTATCAGTGAGTAAAATAATAAGTCGAAAAATTACGAACTCGGCATTCAGTTACATTAAGATACTATGGCGATCAGCGTGGGAAATTTCAAAAGTGAGTTTTGTCAGTATGCTTATTTAGAATGATAACATTTTTTTTATTAAATGTATTTGGTATATTTTGGAAGCTGAACATCTAGCTAATGCCGATAAATCGTAAAATTGACATTAATAGGTGCAGAAAACCGAAATATTTGTCCATCAAAATTGTCGATTTCGTGAAATTCGGAAAACTTCTTTGGGGAAAAAGCTTCGTTTGCAGTGAAAAACATTTTTAATTTCATAAAAATGTAAAGATGAAGAGAATGAAAAGTAAGAGAATGAATGTAATGTAATGATGAAGAAATGTAAAGATGTAAAGATTTGTAGAACATATGGAAATGAAAAATTTGTCGATTGGAGTACGGAAAAGCTAAATTTTGCATACATGAAAATAGTGGAAATTTACGAAACGGAAAGGAGCTGGCTCATCCGGAATGCCAGCTGTTTCTGTTGTCCGCTTCTTTTGAGTTCGGCGGTTTTAATTTAATAATTAAAAAAGTTTAAGTTTTGAAAATTCAGGATGGCATCAGTGCACTCGTCTCGTCCGTCCGCGTCCATCGGTGCCAGTTGCGATATCCCGCTATGCTCGGGTCGCGAGATTAGCCCATCCCCGTGTCTGCTCACTAACAAACTTACGTTTGCTTACCTTCAGCTGCTAATAGTAATATCATATAATTATATCATCCATCAGGTTCACGAGTCAAGAAATTCTAATCTGAAGAACGTAATGAGTTGTAGTATTTATTTAATATGAGGAGCAATGTATTTTAAATTAAGAAAAATGCTTATTTTGAATTATGGAAAATGCTAAAACGAAGGTATGAAACAGAAATTAAAGCAATTATTTTTTTCAGTTTTCAGCGTTTTTGCGTAGGTAATATAATGTCATTTAAGAAAGTTAATTTGTTTTAAAATGAGACGGACGTCATTAAAGAACCAGAATAATGATTCTGAATAATTAATCCGAATGATTGACGCTGGATATTAATCCTGTCGGATGACTGAAAAACATAAACAAGGAGGAAAGCAATTTCGCAATGACAATGGAGCAGAACAAAGTGCATTATAAAGGATGAAATCGAATAAGTGATTAAAGTATCACATTTGTCAGTATTTAACGTAAGTTTCTTGATTCTGAAAAAAGCCTTAACAAGAACAAGAGAACACTAATTATTTCATTAACATCACTTTTAGATAAAAAATTATATAAAAAAAAGAGATTGCCAAGTAAATTATAAGAACATTTGAGCAAACGTGTAAGGAGTGAGCTTGAAATAACTTATATAAATAACTTATAAGTTCTGCGAGTTTCACAAAAAATACACTAATTTGTCACTTTTACTATACGTCACCT
The DNA here is from genome assembly GCA_907164885.2 of Dolomedes plantarius. Lineage (NCBI taxonomy): Eukaryota > Metazoa > Arthropoda > Arachnida > Araneae > Dolomedidae > Dolomedes > Dolomedes plantarius. The sequence goes on from OU015494.1 coordinate 191,529,410, forward strand.
TGAAATGTTATCTGTTTTATATTTATAATAAAATAAGAGATAACAAATTAACCACAAGTATTTATATTTTGCAAAGAAAATTGGAAATCCTTAAAAATGCTTGTTTCGGTATTCCTATTTTGAAAAATTCCTAAATTGAACTGAGCAGTACAATATAAAAGCTCCTCACTATCTTTTTTTTTTTTTTTTTTTTTTTTTTTTTTTTTTTTTTTTTTTTTTTGGGGGGGGGGGGGGTTTAATATGTCACTTTCGATTACTTCTCTTACAATGTTGTGTAAAGTAACACGTTTAAAATTTTCATAATGATTTTGGACAATCAATACTACTTTACTAAATAAAACAATGCTAGATAAAAAAAAGGAGAAGCGTAAACTGTAATAGATAAAATTAATTAATATAAAATCCAAAACAGATTCAATAATTGAAATGTTACGCTTGAGAAGCACGCATGGGTGGCAGTTACGCTCCAGATTCATCAAGAAGAAAGATATAGGAGATTGGAAGTCTGAATCAAATTACTACTATACACATCAATTAAACAAGTTTAGTGTGATGAAAATGTGAGATTATTTGTTCTTGCTTTCAGTGTATGAATTGTTAAGACACAAAATATAATACGTAAAACAAAAGTAAAAATTTATTCGTAAAACCAATAATGAGCTGTAAAATAAAAATAAATCAATACTGCGAAACTATTGTTGCGGTTAAATCTTAATTCCCAAGAGTGATCATTAAATTAAGGATAAAGTGGGTAATTCAAAGAAATTTATTCATACATCTTCTCCAAGTCATTTTGCTTCTGGAATATAACGCAACGCTTTGACCTAGAACAAGTTCCGTTAGTAAAAGATAGAATTCTATTATCTTTATTTTCACTTCTTAATGCTTTCATTTCAGAGTCCTAAGGCAATCTCTAATGTAAGATCAAATTATTTTTTCAAATGCAAAAATTTCAATGTAGTTTGGATATAATTAATTTTGTGTCCTTTCTTTATTTTTATCTTATCTGTTGAATGAAATAATCGGAATAATGAACTGGTTATATTTTGAATATTATCAGTTCATGGGGTCTTGAACATTGGTAATTTATTAACAAACAATACATTTAAATACATTTTTATTTTTAATAAAAAGTTTAATAAATTTTCCTTCATACCACATGAAATTTCATTCTGTATATAAATTTAATCTTGTTAATGAAACAAATAATTTTTTTTCCTTTCACTTAAGAATGTAACCAAAAAAAGCGTTTTTGAAGACAGTGATATTTTTCTTTCATTCTGTGTTTTATAGTGTGTCATTATTTACAAAACTAGGGCTTACGAGTTAATCAGCTGACTGGAGCTTACATAATAATGAATAAAAGATTTTATTTTTTTATATCTTAAAATAAGTCATTTAGTAAATTTACTTAAATCATAAATTAAGTCTCTTAGTAAATAGAATTTCGTCAACTTATTTTAGAAGTAGGCACACTAAATAGGAAAAATTATAAAGCATCATATTTTCAAGGTTTATAAATCTCTAATGTTAAGTAACTGTAATATCCATTGGTACTACAACATTGTATAGTAAAGATGACAATATTAAGGGGACAATGGACTTTCAAAATTGTGAAATTTATCCGAGAATTCGATTTTTTTATTTTATTGAATTGTGAAAATACGGACGAGTAAGAATGTGTTGCAAAAAGAATCTTTAATTTCTGTGATTACTTTCCTAGTTATAGGCATTTGGATTTAATTTAGATATTATGTGATTACTAATAGCAATAACTTTAAATAGTATTTTCTCAAAATAAAAATTTTCATGTCATACGAATATTCAAACTGCTCCAGGCGCAATTCTAACTATCGTATTTCTTTCAAATTCAAGTTTTATATACTTAACTGTATATCAAATAAATCTTATTGAAAATAATTGAGCTTCGTAGCTCAGAATTTCTAAATTTTGTACTTGAAAAGATGATTTATAGGTATTTTGCGTCATTAAAAAGGGTGTTTTCACTATTATTATTTTTTTCTCTTTATATTTTTAATGAATGCTTAAAATAAGCAATAAGTTTCATTGTTATTTCTATAAGGTTTCCTGTAAATAAAAATTACCATATTATACGCAATAGAAGTGCGCATGGAACATTTTTAATGAGGCCAATTTTTGATATAATTAATAATTCATAATTTATAAATTATTAATATTTCATCTTGAAATTTTAACCATTTTTACATATCTATGGTACTAATCACATATTCAAATTTCAAGCAAATCCATTCAAAACAAAAAGAGTTAGGTTTGAAGGTCCACTGTCCCCTTAAGGACAGTCACGAAGAAATTTATGTGATGCCAATTGAAACCTATGTTCTTGACATTTTTAGCTCTGTTAAAACATTACTCGGTTGCTCTAAACATCTATCACGCATATTTTTATTATTTGTGAAATGAAAGACTATGCTGTATATCGTTTCATTTTTTGTTTTTAATTTTGGTGTCAACATGATCCTTAAATGCGTACGATGTATTATACACGTAGAAAAATTTCTTCCAGACATAAAAGATCATTTTTATGACATCAGTATTGCTTAAGAGTATTAGTTAAAGTTAAGGTGAACGCCCCTTTTCTCGGATGAATGATCAGGGATTCTTTTTAAGTGAAGAAAAGAGACATGAACAGGAAAACGTTCATTCAAGGTCCTTCCTCTCCTATCTAGCATTCAATCTGGTTCGCACATAGTCAAGACCCGAAAAGCACGTAAGGAAGGAAACCATTAAGCCGGTTGGAGTTTTATCATTCAGGAACTGCTGTCATATAAGAAAGGCACTAACTTTAGAAAACGCGCAAGAAGTTAATAAAATAAATATATATATATGTAAAATCTTGATTTTTTCCTCCTATTATATCTCTAGATAATCTCTCTATTTTAGAACAGGTGTCGCATAATCCTACAGAAAGAATTAAAATCCCGTAAACGTCTTAGGAAATGTCATAAATCATTGATTCCTTAAAAAGAAGTGGTGAAAGAAAAAGATAAGAAGAGTAGTAAAATAATAAAAAATCATTCTCACAAAAAAGTGTAAAAAATTTAGTAATGAGGTACGGAAAAATCAGCGAGAGTGGCTAAACCACGATTAACTACCCTTATATTATATAGAGATTATGTATAATCTTACATACATAATTACATATATAATTCCATAAATATAAAGATTACACCTTCATATGAAATGTTTCCATCATATTTCCGTAGGACATGAAAACACAGTTTTAATTTTTTCTACTCTCAGATTCAGAAAAGTATTTGTCTTTTCATATTAGACTGTAAAATAGCTGATGGACTTGGGCCCTGGTTGCCTGTATCCGAATCTATGGAATCTAGTTCTGCCTTTGGAATGGGTTTTTATAACCCTAAGGTATCGATTTCAAACTAACAGGCACGGTTTATTTAACCCTCGTGTTTCAGAGGCAAACTGTTTCCTTCAAAAACTAACCAATCTCCCATATTATAATATGCATTTCCTTACAGCATTACTAGACATATAGCTGACTGATTAGATATATTACTGACTGATTAGCACTACCAAGTAAAGGGCGTTGTGGATACTAGAGACCAAAGTTCCCGGATTTTTGCATTTATAAGATCTAGTAAACCACGTCAAGGAAATGTGTCTTCGTTCATTGAATCATTTCGCATGATTGCTTTAAAGCAAATCCACTCTATAAAACAACCATAAAGTAAGCAGTCATACTACATTATGACATTATTAATTTTATAATTTATAATGCAGGAAAATTTTTCTTGTAACTAAAAATGTTATACTTTCATGTATAGAATAACCTGCACCATACATTATATAACAGTTAATAATTTTTACTGATGGTGTTGGCGCCCTTTATAGCGCGATTCTGCGCCATTTGGCGAATTGGCTGCTCTCCAAGCTTTTGCTTGGGAGTTACCGAAAATGAGAAAATAGAATGTGATTAAAAAATGTGGACGGATGTTTTGGTGCGTTCCACAGTTGTATCCAATAATGAAGTTTTTTGTAGTGTTCTGTTTCGAGCTGTTGATTAATTTAATAAATGTTTGTTAGTAGAATTACAGTCTGCTTATTATCGATTATAAAATTTTTTTTAATTAATATATGAAACACATCACCACCTTATCCCACTATTACAATTTTTGTGGTTTCTACGTTTCATTTCATCTCTAAAAATCTGAAAACTTTTTATAGCAAACTTTTACGTAAAACTGTAAGAACTTACTCTACACAGCTATCGCCATTTACCAACCTTTTATGAAAATTGTAAAAGGTTTAAAAACTGCTTTAGAGAAGGAATAAGAAATACGCTTCAAGTTTTAATTAATACTTTTAAATAATGGTACAGAATCCCGATAGGACATATGTGTTAGAGTTAGGGATGATCACATTCATATTCTAATACTGTAAGAAGCTTGTAATCTATATTTTAGTCTTTTTGATTATTCTACATCTTCTTTTCATTCCTTTTCCCAAAATATTCCTTTTTTTCATTTAAACTGCCATCCATTTATGAAAAATTCCCCATTATGTAATCATAGGATGAAGTATTATTGACCATCAAGCCAAATTTCCTGAGAAAAGTGAAGTTATTTTACAAACTGCGGTTTTTTTATGAGTGCGCATTTGATTTCGCTCGGCAGTGTACTAAAAAATATTGTTAGTTCAAAGAAAAATAGTGTTGATTTTTTAACAGGAGAGTTAGTATAAGTAGTAACAGGTGCTATTTTTACAACAATAAAATCAGTATTGTATCAACAATAAAATCACTATTGAATCAACAATAAAATCAGTATTGTATTACGCATTTGTTTCATTAATTTGTCAGTAAATAAGTGGCTACATTGGACTACGCATTTTGTTTCTTTTTTTTACACTCACTCAAAACTGATCTTGCACAAAACGGACTCAGTCTAAAATATTTTTGCTCAGAAATATGAATATATGAATGTGGTGGCTTAAATTGCATTCACTTATTCATCACATTCAAGACTGAATTTACAGTCCGAAATTCTAATATCCGTTGTAAGGATTTCATGTTTTCTAGTTAATAATTAATTATATTCCCTATCTTATTCTGATTCCCTCTCTTTATCTATATATATAAAATAGTTCCGTAACTGACTCATTCACTGACTGGCATACAACGCACAGACCAAACCACTAAAAGGCTGAAATTTTGCATGGGGATTCCTCTTATAGTGTAGGGGTGCACTAAGAAAGATTTTTGAAAAATTCTTCTTAGATTTTTTTAAATAAAATTTTTAAGCTGTTTTAGTAACTTTTGTTAAGTTTGCATTTAAAATAATAAATTGAGCGTTATAAAATTTATACCACGAGAAAGATCATAAAAATTCCTTTAAAATGAGATCTTTTTGAATCTTTACCTCAATTTTCTGATTTTTGGTGAATTTTTAAAGATTAATCTTTAGAATTTAATTTATTAAATGCTGATCACGTGATTTCTTTTTTCCGGTACTTTAAATAAATTTATCGTCACGTGCATAACAACTAAATAGACAAAAAAATATTTTTTTTCTTGCTAATGCGGCAGACGATTGGACATTATTTTGTCTATAAAAATATCCCTTACGATTTTTTTATAAATATATGTATATATACAGTTGGTTCTCTGTTTAACGACGCTCTACTTAACGACGATCTCTATTTAAAGACGATATTTCCCGGTCCCGGTCCCTCCGACGTAAAAAAAATTCTATTTTAAGACGATTTTGTTTCTATTTAACGACGATTTTTTCTTACATGATAAACTTTTTCTTCAAAATTTTATCTACTGGAGGGTAACTTTCTGTGGGGGAGTTTGGTTTCAAAAACAGACCCGAAATTTCCTTTTTATGTTGTTGCAATCATAGACTTGTTGCAGTGGAAAAAACCGGGGGAGGGGGGGGGGATTACTGTTTCTCGGAAGATCGAACATTCTTCCCTGGTGGATCGAATTTCTTAGTGCGGGTGTGAAATCACTCTATTATACCTACCATGTTGTCATGTGATTTACGAACTGTCCAAAAGCACCCCTCTCTCACTCCTTCTGGGAAGCACGTGTTCATGTTTAGAGAATTCATGGTTGGGTGTAGGAGCTCATTCCAGTACGAATACGAGGTGAGCAGAGCAAAATGGCATCAAAGTGAAAGCATCTTACGCTACACGAAAAAGGGAAAATTATTGAAAACTGGGAAGAAAGTTTTGGAATAACAAAAGTCCAATTCGCAAGACAATTTCAGCTACCCAAGTCTACTGCAAAGGCATTTTAGCAAGCAAAGAGAAAATTCTTGAAGCAGCACAAAAATTTGGTTTGAGATCCAAATCCAAACGGCAGAAAATTCAATGTTGCCGATCAGAAGAGTTTGAGAAGGCAGTCCTGCAATGGTTTCGTCAAGCAAGAGCATCTAACATTCCAATTTCCGGAGTGATATTTAAAGAAAATGCTATTATGCTGGCAGAAAAGTTTGGAATGCAAAATTTTCAGGCTTCGGTTGGTTGGCTAACAAAGTTCAAAGAAAGATACGGGCTTGTATTTAAAAGCATATCTGGCGAAAGTGGCTCCGTAGATGAAAAAATAGTGGATGAATGGAAAATAGTGCTGAAGGGGAAATTAGATGGATATGATGAGAAGAACATATTCAATGCAGATGAGACGGGCCTATTCTACAATATTGTACCTAATAAACCTTAACGTATATGGGCGAAAAGTGTTTTGGTGGAAAACACAGTAAGGAACGATTGACTGTTTTACTGTGCACTAATTCGGATGGGTCTGAAAAATTTCCACCACTAGTTATAAGCAAATCAAAGCAACCAAGGTGTTTTAAGAATATCACCAGGAAACCTTGTGAGTACCGCAATAACAATAAAGCGTGGATGACATTACAAATTTTTATTGACTGGATTAGAAAATTTGATGCAAAAATGCATCGAGAAAAGTGAAAAGTTTTACTTTTAATCGACCGATGCACTGCACATACTCCAAATATCTCTGGACTTACAAATTTGACTATCCATTTCTTACCAGCTAATTGCACTAGCAAGTTGTAGCCATTAGACCTGGGTATCATTCGCAGTGTGAAAGATTACAGAAAGTCTTTAATTAGGAAATTAATAAACAATTCGGCTGACAGTATAAAAATTAGAAAATTTACAATCTTGGAAGCAATGCACATGATAACATCAGCATGGAAAGAAGTTTCTTCATCCACAATAAAAAACTGCTTTCGCGTTGCTGGAATTCACAAATAACTTGTAGTGGAACTGCAAAGTACGGATGTAGAAATCAACGAAGATGACATTACCCCTGAAGAATGGAGAAGTCTTGTTGAAGATGAGGATGTTTCAATTCAAGATTTCTACAATTGTGATAAATATGTTTTAACAACATATTTCAGAAATGTAGAACAAATTTATTAAGATATTGTAAACGAAAACACAGTGTCAGACGAAGAAGGTGAAGTTGAAGACACGGAAAACGAGACACTGCCACCGTCTTACACAGATTCAATTTCTGCTCTAGATGTTCTCCGACGCTATAATACATCGAAAATGGAAGATGACTCATTTAACATTTTAGAAAATCTGGAAAAGAGAATAACGAAAACAAGGCAAATGAAGCAATCAACACTTTTTGAATTTTTTAAAACGTAATTTATTGTATTGTTTGTACTCTTTTTTTTCAATGTAATTTAAAATAACTTTTTGGGAATAAAATAATGATGATAATAAAAATAATATTTTTAAACACGCCAATATATTAAGAAATATATTGACAGTCCTAAACCTGTAAAGTGAGAAGGGAAATGTTATTTTTTTTCACTAATTCTGTTTAAGGACGATCTCTACTTAAGGACGATTTTTCACGGTCCCTTGAAAGTCATTAAACAGAGAACCAACTGTATTTTGTACATCAATTGTATATATTGATCGTCGTATTTATTATATATATATATATATATATATATATATATACACTGCTGGCCACCCAAATTGCAACACCAAGAAAGACAAAAGATATCACAACAAAATTTATTTTGTAGATAACATGTTGACCAAGTATCAAATGATTAAATTTATAGACTTCTGTGAAGTGTGGTTCCTGCCAAAATCAGTAGCCAGAGTAGCCGCCATTGTTGGAGATCACCGCTGCCACACGCCTCGGCATTGATTCAAAGATACTTTGGATGAGTTCTTGGGGTACAGCAGACCAAGCAGCTTCCATACGTTGCCAAAGTTGATCTGCTGTGGCAGCTGGGGATGGAATCTGGGTCAATCGTAGAGCAACCATTGACCACATGTTTTCTATCTGCGAAAGATCCGGAGAGCGAGCCGGCCAGGGAAGCAATTCAATCTAGCGATTGACGAAGAACCGTTGGACAATGCGTGCCACGTGTGGACGCGCATTATCCTGTTGAAATATGGCAGTGGGTAAGCCGTGAAGGTAAAGAAGGACAACTGGCTCCAACACCTCGGAGATGTAGCGCTGGCTGTTTAAAGTACGGCAATGCGTACTAGAGGTGTGCGAGAGTGATATCCAATACCGCCCCATACCATAATACCCGGTGCAGGACCAGTGTGGCGGTGCATAACGCATCTGTTCAGCATCCTCTCTTCACGATGTCTCCAGACTCGAATGCGACCATCGTGGTGTTGCAGACAAAAGCGTGACTCGTCAGTAAAGACAATTTCATTCCATTCTGCCGTCCACATACTTCTGTCATCGCACCATTGGCGGCGGAGACGTCTGTGGTTCTGCGTCAAGGGTAGACAAAGCAATGGACGTCTTGCGGACAGACCACTCTGCTGTAAACGGCGTCGAATGGTACGCGCAGACACTGGATGATGCGTTACAGACTGCATGTGCTGTGCTATGGTTCGTGATGTGACTGAGCGATCCGTCACTGCCATGCGCACAGTTTGCCTGTCATCACGTGAAGTGGTGCGCTGAGGTGGATGCGATCGAACACGCCGGTCCGTCGTACCCTCCTGCATCCAACGATCACATATCCGCATTACAGTTGTTTGGTTTCGTCCAACACGACTACCGATTTCCCTGAAAGAAAATCCACAATCTCGGTAAGCCACTATCCTTCCTCTGTCGAACTCGGATACTTGATCAAAAGATGATCGCTGTTTTCGACGAGGCATAATTGATCGTTTTTTTTAAAAAACACAAGAAAAACACAATTGCCGAACTTGAAATTGTCGAAATCTCCAAGCTTTAAATAGCGCTTTGAATTGGCGCCACAGGCGCGCGTGATGTGCGTCTGCGCTGAAATTCTAATCATTTGCATATCTCACCTCCGCTAATGCATGTTGTAAATTTCATGTTATTTGCATGTTTCTTTCAGGGTGTTGCATTTACAGTGGCCAGCAGTGTATATATATATATATATATATATATATATATATATATTTGGCATTAATTGCATACATTGACCGTTGTATTTAATTTGAATGTACTCCGTAGCGAAGTGCGGGTTTTCAGCTAGTCACTCATAAACTCTGAATTTGTTTTTAGTGTGTTCGCATGTCTATTTTAAGCTTAAAAGTAAAAAAGGTATTAGAGTTGAAACACTACTTTTTTTCGGGGAAGGGAGGAAAATCTGTAAAATCTTTAGTTTACGTGAATCAACAAATGGATTTCCAGTGACGAAATGAAATGCTACATAAAATTCCTTTTTTATCAATATAGGAAACCGTATAAGAAAATGCCTAACAAAGTCTATAATTCTTGTAACTTTATTTGGTCTATGGAGCGTGAAGAAAAACATACTGTCTTCTTCTATGTCTTTCACTTTCCCACCAATTTTTACGACACATAACACATTAAACCGAGCACCGAAGTGAGTGCTTAAATAATTTTCGAAAGCAAGAAAGCAAATATTTTATTTACTCCTAAACATGTTGCTTTCCTTGTAACCTTGCCTTAAATCCATTTTACTGTAATCCGGAAATGATTATTTTGGAAATCAAATGAATTATCATGTTTATGTATAAAGAACTTGTTGACCTACATTACAATAGCCATTTGGAATCTAATTTTGTAGTTTAGAGTTCAGTTCTGTTGACAACAACTGCACTGTGTGTTTTAACATAAGACTTATGTTTTTGTTGTGATAAAAATTACGTGTGAAATGTGCGTAAACCTCATTTGATCAAAGAAATGGTACTGCATTTGTAAATAATTCATGGGTCGCATGTAATGACAAATGTATATCATTTTCGTATTTAAATTTAACGTATATGGCGTTTTGGTACCGAATATCACAATTTTCAGACATATTTAAATAATTTTATGAAAATATTTGGATCAAATGGGAAAATCAAATGTATAAATTTATATCAATCGCAAATGATAAAGGTATTTTGCAAATAATCATATTAAAATCACAATTTATATGAACGACTATCAGTGTATGTGAAAGCTATTCATTTTCAGTATGTTTTAATACTTTGAGTTTTGGACCTGTAGAATTAACGAAATTATATTTTGTCTTTAAATATACTTTCTAGGATAACTCTGCCTATAGATCTCTTCTGTTTTAAAAGCATGCAGCAATACTCAGTGGATAGACATTATAATTAAAATTCTTGAAAAAACTGTCAAAATTATTGTTCTTCTTTCACAAGGATTTGTAAATTGTAGTATTATTACTTGAACGAGAATGATATCGATTTAATTAGCGAGCAGCTTGTAAATCCACTTTTGAATGAACTTTAGTAAAGGTAAAAAGAACCTAGTTGACCCCTGTTACTAGAGTTTGGAGACATAGTTTACGATAACATAACACTTAGCTATCTTGTAATTTATTCATTAAAAAAAATTGAGATTTTTTATTTTAGTTCTCTATAATTTTATTTTACGAGATATGTTCATACATTACTTGGAAGACTAAACTTTCGTAATTTTAATTGTGCCATTATTAATTAGAGATACACTAAAATATTTATTTGAAAATAAAAGCAATAATTCAACATTTTATTTTTTTTACAGTTATATTAAAACTTTACTATCTTACTTTCTATTTTTCCTGAAAACTATAAATCACTTAAAATAGTAAAAATAAAGCAGTTTTAAATAAGTACCATTAATACAAATATTTTTCTACTATTTAAATATGGTAAAACCTTTTAAATTTTAAACTAAATATATTTTTTAAATCACTTTCGACAATATAAAACTACATTTCGTTCCTTAATAGTTATTTCTATGATATAAAGTTCTACTCTTTTATACAATTTGTACTAATTGTAATACAAATACAAAAAAATTTCCAATAATTTAGTATAATTCAATACTGTAATTTTTAGAGGTATACAAAATTGGAAAACTCCTTCCGGTTAATTAGAGCATACAGTGCTTTTCTGAATCCAAGTCATGATATAATTTTTTTTTGCGAATGAATAAATTACAAGATAACCAAGTGTTATGTTTTCGTAAACTATGCCTCGAAACTCTAGTAATAGGGATCAACAAGGATTTTTTCCCCTTACTAATGTTCATTCAGATGCGGATTTCCAAACCGTTCGCTAATTAAATCGATATTAAAATTTCACAAAGGCGTGGTCAATAGTATAGAAATTATCATAATTCATTCTAGTTGCTACCCTATAGTTAAAATTTTTTCATTATACTTGATTTTAGTGTTGTAGCATGTAAAATAAGTGTACAATTTTTGTCTCTGTAAAATATTACACTTTTCACTCTGATGATGCCTGACAGCAAAAATTTTCCCCCAACGAAACAATTGCTCACATTTTATTTTTTAAATCTGAGTGGTGTAATTATATCAATTAAATATTATGATTTTAATTTACTCATTGAAATAGTTCTTAAAAGTTTATATTTAAGAATATAAGTTTAAAAATTATACTTCATTATTCAGAATAATTTTACCACAGTTTCTCGAAAATGGCTTCGTTCCTTGTTGAAATAATCATATATGTTCATGCTAAATATTTTAACATGCTGCTTTATTTTGATTTTACGCTTAAAAGATGTTTTGAGAATTCATTATGAGTGACTTATCATGCGGTTCCTCTGTAGTCTATAAATATATCTCTATAATTTTAAATTTACATGTGAACAAAAACGTGTTAGCAATATATTTTTTACCTACGTCGTCAGTATACAGTACTTTGTATTTTACTTCAACATATGCTTTTGGTTTAGTGAGTGGAAATTATATTTTTTTTACCTGGAAAACCAATTAGTGGTAAATTGATGTAAACAACTTCCGATAGGATACAACTTAAAATGATCATCAGGTCCACTTTCCTGAATTTTGAAAGAAATGCAAGCGTTGTAAAATTATTGCTCATACGATAGCTTTCACACCGACTCTTCTGTTTTTCAAGCTACAAAACTTTCATAAAGTCCAACTACTCATAATCGAGTCTTATGAAAATTATCCCTATTTCAATCCCTATTTTATTAGTGGAGGAAATTTCATGATTAGTGCAATCCGTCGCAAGTTGTCATGAGCAACGGCATAAACATTCAATCGAACCTGGGCACGCGTAACAGGAAATATAACCATTCCTGACTGTGGGGTAATCGATATATATACATGATAAATCCCGCATATGAAACTCAGCAACTTATTGACAAATGAAATGTAAATGTAAGGATTAAATGAAGTATTGATCAATTTATATAGATCAAAAAGTTTTATTTAGCTATTAAAGTTTTAATACGTTGAATTTAGTTTACCGATTATTTTTATCTACTTTTTTCTCAATGCACGGCCACTTCGTTCTTTCGGCAGTCGCCCATTCTACACATCGAAATTATTGGTTACTTGTAATGGGAGCACCGTAAAGATGAACCAATTTCACCCCCTGGTGCCACTTCAATTTTAGACCGAGCATCCCCCAGGAGATTTTTATCTACATAACACGTGTAAGAAAACAAGTGAAACGTAAAATGGGAATGCGTATGATAGAAAAGAATAAGAAAGTTAAAAGTATAACTTTTTTTTGCTCTTGTTGTTCATGAAGAATATTAAAACGCTCGCTCAAATATAAACTGTTCTTTGTTCCACACTCTCGTGTGTATAATCATCTTAATCTAATATAACTGCTGATGCAAGATAAAGTAAATAATCGAGTATACACATTTCTGAACTAGGTTGTAGACATTTCCAAAGAATTATTTTTGTATTTGGAGAATTTATTCTTATCATTGTCTATAAATACACCCTAAATAAAGGTTATTCTCTCTCGGCATGATGATCAAAAATCCTTTCTTTGCATTAGATAATCCTGTAAGTGCTCTGATAAACAGATTTAAACTCGTATCCAATTAATATATGATTGATGTCTTCCATTTTCTTCTCAAAAAGGAATACTGATGTGAATGAACTTCAAGAATCAGAGAGAAACTCTAAATAAAATCAGCTATTCTGAATCTAGATGTGTAGTATTGCAGTAAAAAAGTATTATTAATGAACAGTCTTGTTGGTGTGTGTTTTTGTAAGGTATGAAATTATATTTTATTCAGATATAATATGTTCCAGAACGATAGTCTATAACGACTTAAACTCTTCCACTTTCTTTGCGACGTTCTCTTTTTTCACTTAAAAATCCAAGCCTGTTCGGGAATGGAACTCAAGGCCCCTGTTAACTGGCATGTGTACTAGGTATGGCATCACGTAGCCATGGGAAATTTTCCTTAAGGCTTCTGTGCACTAACCCTATTGGATTCGCGCACCTCAATGTTGACCTATGGAGAAAATTTGTCCATAGATTGCCGACTTGGATTTAAAGATTTATTTTTTCAAATTGTACTCCGTAATAGAGAAATAAATTTTATACCTTGGGGCATTTTTTGTTTTAAAAAAATTTAAATAATATTTTAAATTTTAAATTACTCGGGAAAAAATCTGGTATAGAGTGCTTCAAACTCTCATAAATTCCTTTGGTGGACGAAATTTATAAAATGAATCATGTTGCAAGGTGTAGAGAAGTTCAGACTATTTGAAAATACCATTTGTATTGGATTATCTGCATTTATGTAGCTGTAAATAGTAGACAAATTTTCTCCATAGGTTAACACTGAGTTGAGCGAATCCTATAGGGTTAGTACACAGCAGCCTTAATAAACCGCAAAAGGTCAATGTATCTTAACCTTGTCCCTTACATGGAAAATCTTCCATCCAATCTCATACGGTGTTTCAACGACGCAATGTATACTTATGCATTTTTTCATAAACGCTACGATCTATCACGCATGTTTATATTGGATTTAAAAAAGAATGCATGAAGGTTTTTTTTGTCATATTGAGATAATATAAATGTGGAAATTAAATTAATGTTTTGTAAAAGCTTGTCTGTTTCGAAATAGACTCATAGGATATTAAAGCCGTAGAAAACATTTGTTCCCGTCATTTTTCATTGACATTAATAAAAGGACACAGAATAAAAAAAGGAAAAAAAAATTATCTAAAAAAAACTTTGAAATATAGGGCAAGTTTTGCTTTGGGGAAATTTTTAAAAAACTATGTTTTTGATGTAATAAACAAACAATGTTCCCGTATCTTTGCAGCCTCAATTATACTACGATTAGAATTTTCTAAAAAATATTTGCTACCTATCAATGCCCTAAGTCCTATAAAACAGGATAAAAGTTTAAAAGAATATCAACTCAAGGAGATGAAAGGAATAAATATCAAAGCTAAAATAAGAACGTCTGACATCTGTCAAACACACCGCGAACTCTTGAAGATTAAGATTATCAACCCTATTACTTTTCCAGCTGATAACGTCTGCAACAACGCACAAACGGATTGGATTAAATATTGCACTGTGTGCATGTTATTTGGCATAATTCTCAAAAGTAAATACATTTTATCTATCAGCTCTTTTAAAAGCATTTAAGACCTATATCTATTATCTTTAGAGAAAACTATTCTAATGAACGTATCAGTTAAGTTTGTTATAATGTTTAAATTTCACATAATGTCAAAATATTTGAAATCATTGCTCTTATCACCAAACCTCATGGGTTAAATGAGAATACTTATGGATTTTATATGATGCAAGTCTTTTATATTACAAATACTTTCATCATCTCTGTTTAGATTAAGTATAACTTTAATGATATTTAACTCGCAATTGTCCTCTTGTTTAGTCGCTTGAATGAAGGTTCTTTTGCATGAAAAGTAAAGGAAACACTAAAAATATATTTTAACAGTTTATTGAGATAAATAATAAATACAAGAACAGTTTATAAGTTAATACGTTTATTAATCACTGATGATGGATGTGATGCTTTGATTATGTCTTTATTACCACACCGTCTGGTAAATCTGGTGTGGTTATCATTGGCTCCCCTGGGAATTCCCCAGCTCCTGCGGGAACATCACCACCAGAACCTCCGGGGCTTCCAGGAGTGCCTGGAACACCCTGTCCACCAGGGTTGGTTCCAGACCCTCCCATAGCTCTCATGGTTCGCACAATCCAATCTAAGTAATGAGCCGTTTCTGTATAAACTCCAGGGTTTTTAGGCTGTGCACATCCTTTTCCCCATGACACTATGCCAATTAAGGTTGAAACACCTTCAGGAGAGCGCTGCACAAATGGTCCACCTGAATCACCCTAGGAAATAAAAAAAATTCCATCTTTATCGTAATTCATTATTTTGAGTGTTACATGGAGTTTTTTCTCCCATCAAGACACATTTGCAGATTTTAAATGGAAATCATAAATGCACACTTTGTGATAATTATAATTCTTTTCCCTTGGCATTTTGTCTTACAGAACATCCAGCATATCGTTAACCCATTTAAGACTGGTGTTGCGAAAACGCAACATTAATTTCTCTATTTTTTAAAGGCATGTTCTAAGTTTTGTACATCTGAAGTAACATTTTTATTTTATTCTCTATACTTTAATTGTTCATAATAAATTTTTTGTTTCCATATTTGCCCGCTTTTAGTACTTGCAAAAAATTGTTTTTTTTTCTGGTGTTTTAAAAGGGAAAAAAGGACTAATTTCAAATAATAACTGTAGATAGCAGCAGATATTAAATTTCCGATTTGATACTTGTTCCGAGTTTAGTAGAGACTAAGGAACAAAATGGCTTAAACAGGTAAGGCATAATTTTTGTTTTTATGTTTCTCAATTCATATTTTTTAAAATGTTGCGAAAACGCAACATCAGTCCAATGTGTATTACTTAATTCCAATGTGTATTATTAGTGCTGCCTAGTTTTTTTGTGCAGTAAATTGGCATTGTTTGCATTTCAGATAAGTGTCTCTAGAAAAAAGGGATTTTTGACATTGGAGTATTTTCATGAGCTAGATGATGATGATATTTCGGAATCGCCATGAACAGAAGATAATGAGAAACCATAATTCGTCCTTATCCCTCCAGAACCGGATGATTTGACGGATGAAAAAGATATTGAAGATGATATTTTATGCGAAAATGTCGAATCACCCCTGCAAGTGAATCACCACTGCAAGTGAAGACACTGCAAGTGAAATCGACATTTTTTTCTAATAAATGTTAAAGTAAGCAATATAGTAAGAAAAAGGAGCATATTGTATGGGGAAAATGGAGACTCCTTATGGATGTAATGAATTCTAAAATAAGTTTATTAGAGTTTAAGAGATCTATATCTTTGAGACCATATCTTTGATAAAAAAGCTTGAAGAAATGCAGATGAATTCTGTTTTACCCGAAACTTCACATATTGGAAGACTACCCTCAATTCAAAATCTAATTCTCAACGAAACTCGGAAAGACCGTATGGGCCATATTTATTACTAAAAATAGTGAAAATAAACAAAAGAAATGTAAACAAAAGAAATGTAATGTACCTCTTCATGCGAAATGTTACAAAGACTTTAAATTTTAAAACAGAAAAATATTTATACCGTTTTGGACTGATGCGAAAGCGCAACATTTTGTAACTCCCGTAAAAATAAATATAATTTTATGAAAACAACTTATTTGTGTTATTAATGTTCTAAGAAGTGTTAAAAAACTGTTTAGTGCATTTCCAATAAAGGAAACATGGAGCGGTCTTAAATGGGTTAACCCCTCTTAGTGACAAAAGTCTTTTAATAGCTCAAAATTTATTAAAATAATGCTATTGAGAAGACTGAATCTTATGTGTATTGTTAAGTTTTATTCAAAACTAATTGCAGAAGGTTTTAGAAAATTTTAGATTCACATGATGAAATAAGATTAACAAAATTAACTGAAATATCCAATGACACTTGAGCATATATGTTGTACTATGTGATACACAGAAATCATGTTATTTAATGTTTTTAAACAGCAAATTATCAGTAATTTGCCCAAAAGCTAATAAACTCCTATTTTATTATTTTACATAAGTAAAACCAAATGTAAAATACGATCTTGATGATCCTAAGGCAATGAAATAATCAAAGTACAAAAAAGGTACCTTTAACTAGACTTTCTTATGTGTTTAAATTCAGAAGCCTTAAAACACAT
This sequence comes from Dolomedes plantarius, assembly GCA_907164885.2. Lineage (NCBI taxonomy): Eukaryota > Metazoa > Arthropoda > Arachnida > Araneae > Dolomedidae > Dolomedes > Dolomedes plantarius. Next base: position 191,546,918 of record OU015494.1, read on the forward strand.
ATGAAATATATATAGTGATCTCTCTCTCTCTGAATGTATGTATATATATATATATATATATATATATATATATATATATATATATATATATATATATATATATATATATATATATATATATACATATATATATATATATATTTGTATATATATATACATATATATATATATATTTGTATATATATATATATATATATATATATATATATATATATATATATATATATATATATATATATATATATATACACTAGCTGAGTGGCAACAACCCTATGTGTTGCTTTTTCGATTTAAAATGAAATGGTTTCATTTCTTAAAGATTAAAAACTGTTTAATCACTTTAAAAAATATATTAGAATTTTCAAAAAACGAAATAATTATTTAAAATTCTCATTTTTAATTTTCGGTTTTTGTCTTTTGAAATAATTCTTACAAATTTCCGTTTTCAAATTTTGCATTTTAAGCAAAAAAGAAGTTTTTCAATTAGAAAAAATTCTAAAGGTTTTATCTTCTCATTTCCTAAAACAAAATTTATTTCTGGTACTTTAAAATTATTTTTCGATTTCAATTATTAAATGACTCTTTCTCAACTACTTATCTTTCCTTTTGGCAACATGGTGGAATGTAAATATTAAATCTCGTGGGAAAAAGTGCTTTAAAAAATACAAAGACAGTTCTGATGAATTCAAAATTGGTGGCGGAAGAATCCGCATCACTTCCTCATTAATTAGAAATAAATGTCACGAACTTGCTAGAATTAGTAGTAAGTAAAATAATAAGTCGAAAAATTATGAAATCGGCATTCAAGTTACATTAAGATACAATGGCGATCAGCGCGGGAAATTTCAAAAGTGAGTTTTGTAAGTACACTTTTTTAGAATAGCATTTTTTTTATTGAATGTATTTGGTATATATTGGAAGCTGAACATCTAGAAAATGCCGATAAATTGTAAAATTGACATTAATAGGTGATTTTTTGCACCTATTAATGTCAATGCACCTATAAATGTCCGAAATATTTGTCCATCAAAATTGTCGATTTCGGGAAATTCGGAAAACTGCTTTGGGGAAAAAGCTTCGTTTGCAGTGAAAAACATTTTTAACTTTTTTTAAAATATGCATATCCTTAAAGATGAAGAATTTTAGAATACATGGAAATAAAAAAATTGTAAATTGGTGGGCGGAAAAGTTTAATTTTGCAGGCATGAAAATAGTGGAAATTTGCGAAACGGAAAGGAGCTGGCCCACGCGGAATGACAGCTGTTTCTGTTGTCCGCTTCTTTTGAGTTCGGTGGTTTTAATTTAATATTTAAAAAAGTTTAAAATTTTGAAAGTTGAGGATGGTATTAGTGCACGCGTCTCGTCCGTCCGTGTCCATCGGTACCAGTCGCGATATCCTGGTATGCTCGGTTCGCGATATTAGCCCGTCCCCGTGTCTGCACACTAACAAACATACGTTTGTTTACCTACAGCTGTTAATAGTAAGATATATATATGTATATATATACAGAGGCTGTTCGCACATTTTTTAGACGATTTTGGTAAGCTGTAATAAAAAATCGCTTGCTGCAAAAGAAATAATTGTTATTGCACTATGTTTTTAAAAGTCAAAATTATCATCTGCGGCTTGAAAGTTTTGTTTTTATTCAAAATGGCGTTTTTAACAAAGCAGTGGTTCGAAGGCTACATTTATGCTCTTTCCGAAGAGAAATATGCTTTCTCCGTTATCCAAAAACGATGTGAGAGTCATGGTTTTGTGATATCTAAAGCGTTGATAGGTAATATCGTCCAGAAGAAAGGAAAAAAACGTCAAATTGGAGCCTCAAGTGGGACAAAAATTCCAAACAAGTATCCAAGGAAAAAACGGACATCTTCGACTATTGCAAAGGTACGTGTTTAATGTTAAAAGAAAATCCCCCTAGTTTAAGGACAGTTGCAAAATCATTAAAATGCTCGGTGTCCACTGTAAACAAAATGATAAACGTTGATTTAAATCTTAAGAAAGCGAAAAAACGCAATGTGCATCGTCTTCTTCCAAATCATATTGCTGAACTCAGGACACGCTGCAGAATTCTATATGAGAAACACTTATCCAAAGAAAAATGGAAAACAATTGTCCCAATAGATGAATCATGGGTGTATTTAAATGATTGCAACAAAAAAAGAGCCATTTATTATCATAAAAGGGGAGAAAAAAATTTAAGTATATGGTTCAAAGAATCGAGAGAAAGTTTTTCTAAGGGATTCATGATTGTTGCTGGTTTTTCTTATAATGGCAAGTTAAAAATAAAGAGAGTGGAAAAAATGTCAAGATTAACTCCAAATACTATCAGGAACATATTTTATCGCCAATTTTTCTGAATGAAATACCATCGCTTTACACACAGTGCCATCAATCTGTGAGACTCCATCAGGACAAAGCTAGCAGTCACACATCAAAATCCACTGAAAATTTCCTAAAAGAAATGGAACAAAAAACTGGTATCAAGGCCATACCCTTCACTGATATCCCTACTAAATCTCCCGATGTATCACCTATGGATTTTTGTGCTTTCGGACTTTTAAAATCGGCATTGTCCAAACGTCGTCCCAAAACCCTTACAGGACTCTGGAAAGCTGTTCAGGAGGAATGGGATAGAATACCTCTTCTGACACTTCAAAAGGCATTATTATCCTGGAAATTGCGGTGTCGAAAGATAGTTCAGAATAAGGGATGTCAAATAGAACATTTAAAACACAAGAGTTTTACGTAATTTAGTTTTGTGAATACATTATACATCGTCTAAAAAATGTGTGAACAGCCTCTGTATATATATAGTATTAAATTAATGCACGCTTTAACATAAAGTATGAAATGATTTCATACGTCACAGAATGTGGAAAAAGTTAATTTAACAGTTTGTTTTATAAGATAAAAGCAGTCTATTTGCATGATAAAATTATAACTTAGAGTTTAATATCTCAATGATTAATATTAAAAGCGATATTAATGGTAATAACTATTATATGAAAAATTATATGATTGTCATATTTATTCTTTTAAACATTTAACAAAGTTATTACATCTTTTTTCAAAATACTCAAACTATAAATGGAAGCATATTATATGCCATGCTAGTAAAATCTCTTATATTTCTATTCGAATAAAGATAACTGACACCGGAAGTCAGCAAATAAAGCTACTTTTCTAATGTTAACGGAAATACGGAAAATATGCTAAGCACATATTCTCTTAAAATGCATTTTAATTATCGTATACCGGCAACACGTGCTTAGAGTCCCAAAGAGAAATAAGTTTTCAAGATTTATTTCTATAATCGAAGTTTTATAGACATCTAATAGGTGAAAATTATAACACTCGTGTATAAATAGTTTCCTATAACTTGACGAATAACATCTTAATGATCATTTTATATCAATTTATTTCTTTCCTTAAATTCCGAAGCATTCACGTTTTTTTCTACATTACGAAAGTTTTTTCTACCCTTATTTCCGGTGTGAAGGGCTCCGTTCATATTTCCTCTTTATCTCTCATTAAAATGCATTACGAGGATAAAGTAATACCCGCTTTAACAGTCTTTCATATCCATCAGATTCTTTCCTATGACGACTGATCATAGTAAACTCTCTCGGCACGTGCTGTAAACTGAGTCGTTTTGTTGAAGCGGAGAAGACTGTTTCAGAATTTCTTCGAGATATGAAACTATCAAAGCTGCTGTGATAATAGAAATATATCATGTACTAACTCGCCCACCTCAATGTTAACCTATGGAGAAAATTTGTCCCAGGTTTACCGACTTGGATTTAAAGATTTTTTTTTTTTTTTAAATTGTACTCCCTAATAGAGAAAGAAATTTTACACCTTGGAGCAGTTTTTGCTTAAAAAAAGTTTAAATACACTGCTGGCCACTGTAAATGCCACACCCTGAAGGAAACATGCAAATAACATGAAATTTACAACATGCATTAGCGGATTTGAGATATGCAAATGATTAGAATTTCGGCGCAGACGCACATCACGCGCGCCTGTGGCGCCACTTCAAAGCGCTATTTAAGGCTTGGAGATTTCGACGATTTCAAGTTCGGCAATTGTGTTTTTCTTGTGTTTTTTTCAAAAAAACGATTAATTATGCCTCGTCGAAAACAGCGATCATCTTTTGATCAAGTATCCGAGTTCGACAGAGGAAGGATAGTGGCCTACCGAGATTGTGGATTATCTTTCAGGGAAATCGGTAGTCGTGTTGGACGAAACCAAACAACTGTAATGCGGATATGTGATCGTTGGATGCAGGAGGGTACGACGAACAGGCGTGTTCGATCGCATCCACCTCAGCGCACCACTTCACGTGATGACAGGCAAATTGTACGCATGGCAGTGACGGATCGCTCAGTCACATCACGAACCATAGCACAGCACATGCAGTCTGTAACGCATCATCCAGTGTCTGCGCACCACTTCACGTGATGACAGGCAAATTTTACGCATGGCAGTGACGGATCGCTCAGTCACATCACGAACCATAGCACAGCACATGCAGTCTGTAACGCATCATCCAGTGTCTGCGCGTACCATTCGACGCCGTTTACAGCAGAGTGGTCTGTCCGCAAGACGCCCATTGCTTTGTCTACCCTTGACGCAGAACCACAGACGTCTCCGCCGCCAATGGTGCGATGACAGAAGGATGTGGACGGCAGAATGGAATGAAATTGTCTTTACTGACGAGTCACGCTTTTGTGTGCAACACCACGATGGTCGCATTCGAGTCTGGAGACATCGTGAAGAGAGGATGCTGAACAGATGCGTTATGCACCGCCACACTGGTCCTGCACCGGGTATTATGGTATGGGGCGGTATTGGATATCACACCTCTAGTACGCATTGCCGTACTTTAAACAGCCAGCGCTACATCTCCGAGGTGTTGGAGCCAGTTGTCCTTCTTTACCTTCACGGCTTACCCACTGCCATATTTCAACAGGATAATGCGCGTCCACACGTGGCACGCATTGTCCAGCGGTTCTTCGTCAATCGCTAGATTGAATTGCTTCCCTGGCCGGCTCGCTCTCCGGATCTTTCGCAGATAGAAAACATGTGGTCAATGGTTGCTCTACGATTGACCCAGATTCCATCCCCAGCTGCCACAGCAGATCAACTTTAGCAACGTGTGGAAACTGTTTGGTCTGCTGTACCCCAAGAACTCATCCAAAGTCTCTTCGAATCAATGCCGAGGCTTGTGGCAGCGGTGATCTCCAACAATGGCGGCTACTCTGGCTACTGATTTTGGCTGGAACCACACTTCACAGAAGTCTATAAATTTAATCATTTGATACTTGGTCAACATGTTATCTAAAAAATAAATTTTGTTGTGATATCTGTTGTCTTTCTTGGTGTTGCAATTTGGGTGGCCAGCAGTGTAATATTTTAAATTTTAAATTATTCTGGGGAAAATATGGTACAGTGTGTTTTAAACGCTCGTTAATTCCTTTAGTGCACGAAAATTTACTAAAATGAATCCTGTTGCAAGGCGCAGAAAAGCTCAGGCTATCTGGAAACACCATTTTTATATCATTATCAGCATTTATGTAGCTGTAAATAGTACAAATTTTCCCCATAGCTCAGGTGTTCGGGGTTGCCTTCGTTGGATGGCGGGTCTGTACTGTCTATCTGGCTCCCAGATCCATACTAATTACCCGAACATGTGCAGAACCATCGGCTGAGTTTGTAGGAATTGTTATGCAGCGACTGGTCTTCAGGTTCACATTTGTCGTATAAGTTTAAAGCTGTAGCAGACGCATCCTTCTCGAATTTCTCCATAAGTCAACACTGAGGTGAGTGAATCCAATAGGGTTAGTTCACAGTAGCTTTAAATGCCAAAGATTTCTTCGTCATATGTTCACGATCGGAAAAAAATCTCTGAGAAATTTGTTAAGACCTACAGTCTGCCATACTTTCTCAAAGTCATTTTTAATGTGACATAAAAAAGGCTTGGTCGCCTCAGATATCGAACGCGAGATCCTCTGCATTCCACACAGGTCTGCATTATTGCATCTCTGGCCGTTTGTAGTCCCCCTAACAAGCCTCACGCGTAAGTATGTTCAAAGATATGATCTTAAAAAGTTCAAAGAAAAATTTCTATTCTACTAAATGATCACACTTTTTTTATTACTAAAAAAAATTCTCCTAAAGAGTATTATTCCTTTCGCACAAGAACAATTTTTTAATTCATTAATACAACTCCCAACCTTAGATTTAATTAATTTTGCAGTTTTTTAACAGCGCAATCCTTGGGAGACATTTTATCCCAAAATTTTTCGCTAACTCCGCTGAGGACAGCATTGTAGATTTTAGTTAGTTATATCTGTTTTTAGGTAATGTTGACTTATTATTGCCAATAAGTTTAATTACAAAGTGCATAATTAATTTCTACGTATAATAGGAGAGTTGTGATTTCTTCGTTTTTCATAGAACTTTAAGTTGTGCAGCTCCTGCAATCTTAGTTGAGGACAGAAATCTAAAGGAAGTATAAGTATTAATTTGGATGCAAAATTAATAAATTTTCCTTCAGAATGGGAAGTTATAGCTCTAAATGACTATTATTAGAAAACTTGTAGGATTTGCATAAGATTCGATTCACAATAATCGAACTTTTAAGTGAATAAATCTAAAGAAGCCGCTTAAGATGTGTTAATTGCGGCATACGCGGTTGGTATAAATTTCAAGCAGCTAGATTAAAGAAGGGTCGACGAAGTGTTGAGGAAGTGAAAGGAGGAGTAGAGCTGACGAAACGAAGTATCGAGCTGGAGCTAGGCTTAGAGTTAATAATAGTTGAGTTTTGCGAGCAGCCGCTCGAGGCATAGCTAGGTTCCCTCAAACCTACGCGAGTTCTTGTTAGGCCCAAAGTTTACGAAGCAGCATTGCTGCTCGACTTTCCGAAGTATTTGTGAGTATATCAAGTTGTATTGCCATTGCATAAATAGTTATACCAGAAAATATATCGAATTGTATTTCCCTTGAATAAATATTATATATCTCGTACTAGTAGTGAGCTTGATTTATGTTGAAAAGCAAAATTTACAATTGCAAATATTTGAATAAACATTGTTGTTATGTAAGAACTGTGTTTGAATGAAATTATTTAGAGTGCCACTTCAAGATATACATACCCAAAGTTAGGGTAGAAGTAGCTATTCTCTATAAACTTATAAAACTACTTTCCCAAAATTACACATATTTTTAAGGATTAATTAAAACTTCTATTTCAAAATTAACCTAAATATCCCAAATATTTGGAATTATCATTACTATCTAATTTCATTCATATTACCTGGCATGAATCTTTTCCACCCTCCTCATAGCCGGCACATATCATTGTATCATCTATCATATCTTCATAAGATACCCGACATTCATCGTCTGTAATAATTGGTACATCCACAGCTCTTAAAGTATCAGACAAGGAGCCACCTGTAAATATCAGTAAGACAATTTTGATAAAATATCTCCATGTGTATTGAACAAAAAATAGTTTTGTTTGTACATTCCTGAAGCTCATAATTTTACTTTTCAATAGAGTGACTTTAGTTTCTAAGGAAAACTTAAAGTAAAATATAGTTTAAATAGTAAGTATCCCTTTTGTTATGTCTGAAAAATTTCTTAAAAATACGAAAAAAAAAATGATAGCAGAAAATATAACTTAGTATTATCTGGCTATTTTTTTTAGACCATATATTTAGAACAAACTTTTATGGACTAGATATATTTCTGGCCATACAAAAGGGAATACTGTCACATTATGCACGCAGAAAATGAATTAAAACATAAAGCACTGATGAATGTATTATGTCCAGAATTTACAAAAGCCTATTGCCATTTAATAACAATAAAAAGTACTACACGAAAAGTTTCTTGAAGAGGGAATGGGCAAAGGGATATCATCATAATATGTAATTTACGATTTACTTAATATTGTCATAGTATAGAAAGAAGAGATACATAATGTTATGTGCAACATGTTCTGATATAAGAGGAAGAAACTGCTCAAAATTACTAATGTAAAAGGGGAAAAGATAACTGCTGTAGTATTTATTTAAAGAAGTTCGCATACTAGTACCAGGGTTCAAAATATTTATCAATAAGTAATTGTTTTATAGCACTCAAATTACAGAAAAAAATTGTTTAAAGCTATTAACGCATTTGAGCAAAACTTATGAAAAATCTTAAATATTATAACATATCAGAATATTTTTGATATCGGGGCCATATCCCGTTTATCGGATAAAAAAGAATTATTTTTCTTTCTACACATGGTAATACCAAGATCTGTTAACTTGCCATCAGATGAATAAATAGTACATTTCTAACTGTAAATATTTATGCATGTTTATATATGTATGTTCGTTGATGTCTTCGATTACTGGCTTACAAGAAATTCAGATCAAGCATGAATTATAAAAGTGGGAAAATACGTAAATGTACATATCATAGTTTTATACATAAACCTCTCAGACTCTGTAATGCAAAGCGACTCTTAACACATTAAATTACAGAACGACACAGAATACATATATCACTACACACTCCTGCACATGCACGTTACATCTGTAAAAACCAACAACTGAACATGTTAGTACAGTAAAACCTCGTCTATCCGGACTAACTGGAACCATAGGAATAAGGATAATTCGGGTAATATGGGTAAAAGCAAAAGAAAACCTTAAGGCTGCTATGTACTAAGAAAAAAATCGTATTTCCCTTTTCCTCTTCTTGCAGACTCTTGTGGTGGGAGGAGTCCAGTTGACAGTTCGAGAATTCCACCCCCCTTAGGATTGACATTTTGAGGGAATGCAATGGCTCTCTCTCTATAGGGGGGTTAAGCGCTGCCCCCAAATTTTTTATTTAAAATATATTTTTGTCAACTATTTACAGGTACATAAATGCCGATAATCAAATAAAATTGGTATTGTCAGATAGCCTGAACTTTTCTGCAAAGCGCTGCTGGATTCATTTTATAAATTTCGTCCACCGAAGGAATTTATGAGCGTTTAAAACACACTATACCAGATTTTTCCCTGAATAATTTAAATTTTAAAATATTAATTGCATTTATAAAAAAAAACGAAAAATGTACACAAAAGTAAAATTTCTTTCTCTATGACGGAGTACAATTTAAAAAAAAATCTTTGAATCAAAGTCGGCAATCCGTGAACAAATTCTCTCCATAGGTTAACATTGAGGTGAGCGAATCCAATGGGGTTAGTACATAGTAGCCTTAATGTCATAGAGTACAACGACATTGTGTCCGCGGAACTAGAAATTGAAAGATATGATGTTATATAATAGTGAAGAGCAATTTTAGGTAATAACGAATCGCTGAAAGAGGGCTTAGAACGCAAAAGAGGGAAGAAAATAAAAGGAGATACTTATTGCATTTTCTTTTCACCGCCACATTTTTATCCTTCTAACTCTAGGGCCCTCCTACATTGATTTCCGATTGGCTATATTGTCTCAACAATTTACCATCTGATTGGCCTGTGGTTTATCCTTAATATTTTATTTCATCCATTGGGCTTCGGGGGCGTATCTTCTTTTGATCCCTCTCTCTTCATTCCCACGGATAGGTATCCTCTTCTTGTGAGGTCCACTTTTATGACCCTCAATAAATTCTGCCTTCTTGCCTTGTAACACTTTTATATATCTCCTTTTATTTTCTTCCCTCTTTTGCGTTCTAAGCCCTCTTTCGGCGATTCGTTTATTACCTGAAATTGCTCTTCAATATTATACAACATCATATCTTCCAATTTCTAGTTCCGCAGACACAATGTCGTTGTACTCTATGACACTTAACTAAGCAGACTTATGGTTTATTAAGATAAAAAGCTATGTTTTGTAACAAAATTACATAGTATTGTTTGCAAGACATTAAAAAATATTAAAAATAACTTTTCACAATGTTTCTTGACAAAGAATTGGTAAGCCTAGTAAAGCTTTCTTAAACTCAACAAAAAGCATTTTATTACCATAATTTTTGGTATAATCTATACAGGAACTGTACATTGAATCAAACTAAAAAGCGAATATTTGGCGTACTTGTAGTTACGTTCTTGTCATCATAGTTCAAAATTATTATCTAATGTGAACATTGAATAAAAGTAATGTCTACAAATCTGATCCGGATTATCCGGAGATCCGGATAAACGAAGGCCGGATAAACGGGGTTTTACGGTATGTTCAGTTTTCACAACCAGACTGTATGTCGCGTCAAGCTGGCTGGCGGTTTGCAATGTTTTATTTTGGAGTTGTGCACCCAGGGCATTTGGCACAATAGCTTAATTGTCATAATTGAGATTTATTGCAGAATTTTATATGCCTAGTTGAATGCCTTTTGTTGCTTTGAATTTTGTGCCTACGACAGTAAGAAGAATAAATTAACACGTAATCTGAAATACCAGCCATCATTAGTAAGAATCTTAATCGTTTCGTAAAACTTTGAAAATATTGCTAAGCTAAATAAAATGTGCATAGTTCAATAAAATATTTAATTATTTACTAATTCTGAACTAGTATAAACTTGTACTAGTGTTGTTAGCATATTGGGTGGCATGTTTCATGGAAATTTATTTAGAAATAGGCGTGTAACTGTAATTTAGTTATTTCACATCAGTGTTAAAAACACTCCGTGTATAAAAACCATCCAGTTTGCTATATTTTAATACTTAGAGTAAAATTTATGATTGACTACCAATGATCTATATATATATATATATATATATATATATATGCCATTTTATAGACCTCAGATGCTGAGATAATCTTTCAGAAGTTTTAAAAGAAGAGGAGAGTTATATCAGTTGTACGTGTCATATAAAAAACTCTATTTAACAGTTTCAACAAACAGTTGAATGTTTACTTTTTCTTAGAAAAAACGTTAAATATTTCCAAAATGATGCTCTTATCCCATAGCTACAGTATGCTAAGTAAAAATAACCATTCTAAAATCTTCCATTATTTATTGTGATAAGCACTTGTTCCGTCAGCGAGATCACCAGCGTAAGTGCCTGGTGAAAGAAAAAAGGAATGTGACTGGAGAAAGAAGTTTTTTTTTATGAGAATTTGGGGATAATGGAATACTAGCATTTTGCATAGAAGTCCTATGCAGGGAGTGATTAATAGAATCACTTTGTTAATCTTTTAAATTTGACTCAGGCACTGTATAAAATTACTCCCTGTGTAACACTTTTAAAAGTATAATTAATAATACAGATAATATATTCTAAATAAAATGTAATTAGTAGTATGAAAAGTCATGTCTTTATACCCAGAATTGCTCTTTCGGGAAATAAAATATATTTCATGCATATTTTGTGGGCGTACAAAATGTCTTTTTCTTATTTCAAATTAAAAATCCTAAGCTTGAAAACATATCAACTATAATTTGAAGTTTAAGCGTGAAAATCTTATTAATGGTACATTGTGTTCAACCTTATCAAGCAATTTATTTTACTTCATCTCCTTGTTACTTTAAATTCGTTGTATTAAAAACTTTAAATTTCTTGTCAAATGTACTGAATACCATAATTTTGAACTCCCTAATCATCTAATCAAAAAGCTATGTTTCTTTTAAATATTTAAAGAATTATCAATTATTTCCTAAATAAAATTGTTTGAAAAAAAATTTATGATGTTTATCTTTTTTCTCTGAATTGGGTTGAATTACATTAAATAATTCCTTCAATCCTTATTTCCGAAATAATATTCAAATGAAAATTGTAAATATCGGTATACTTAACTACTCCTGTTATTTTAGATGAAGTTAAATAAAATGCATCGTAGAAAAAAGATTTAAAATTCCAAGAGTTCGATGCTGTTGGATATTTGAATATAAAAAAAACACAGGTCGAATATGCTAAATAAGTTACTAAGTCCGCTTCCGTCTCTGGCTTTTGGTCAGTTTCTTAAACTAGAGATCACCTCCGTCACTTCAGCACTAATTTCTTTGTAAGTCTTCGCTTACAGTCTTACTTCATTTCTCTGTCTGAACTTCGTACATTTTTTTTTCTTATTGCATAACGTTACCCAATTACCCTCACATGATTTCTTCTTTAAAATTGCACCCAGACAAAAATTTCATCTGACTTTGAGAAAATATTTTTTTAAAGAATAGCGACAAGAAAATGAACATAAGAACAATGGTTTCACAGCTAAAGTTATGATGCAATACCTCACACGATATACTTAAAAACACTGTTTACCTTCTTTTGTTGTTCCCCAGCCTGTAACAGTTGCCATGCCGGTTGTGTTATCTGCTAATTCATTACCCGGTAGGCAAACGCCGTTAATTAAACCGTTCGAATCTTGTATATTCATTGGCGTTGTGAGTCTGAGTAAAGCTATATCATTTTTCAAAGATACTGTTGGATTGTATCCTTCATGAACGAAAGGTATGACCTGCAAAAAAAATATATAACTATTACCAACTGTAACTGTTACTCAAAGTTAGAAATAAATAATAAGTTAGTACTGTGTAATACTTTCATATATAAGGTGATGCACTCGAAACAGGCCCCGAATATTCTGTAATGCTAGAATGAAGCAATCTGAACCAAATAAATACGTTACATACCTTGACGTATATATAGTCGATTGCATTCCATGTGATGTTGGAAGTGATCTCCGTTTTCTGCCGGTCACACTTCGACCCGGAGCTCCATGTTCCTGAACGTATTGGAAAAGATATCGAGAGGAGTAAGGGCCTGTTCACATAGGAGTCCGTTGCGTTGCGTTAAGGAAAAGATGACGTTGAGAGGAAAATAAACCAATCATAGGCGTTAAAAATTTCATTGCTAATCGTTTGGAGGCATATGATTGGTTTATTTTCGTCTCGACGTCATCTTTTCCTTAACGCAACACAACGCAACGGACTCTTATGTAAACAGGCCCTAACAGCAATTTCACGTTGGATGTTTTCCTTTTAATCTTCCACAGTGCGAATCTTGTTCAGATAGAATTTTCTTAAAGGAAGAAATCCGGTGACTGTGGTAGTCAAAGCCCCTTCGAAAATACCCATTGCTGAAGAACTGAATTTCCGCCATGCTCTTTGCCGATGTGGGACACGTTATTCCATCTTGCTTGTAACCTTCTTTAACCTTCTTAGGGCCTGTTCACATAGGAGTCCGTTGCGTTGCGTTAAGGAAAATATGACGTTGAGACGAAAATCAATCAATCATATGCCTCCAAACGATTAGCAATGAAATTTTTAACGCCTATTTTCGTCTCAACGTCATATTTTCCTTAACGCAACGCAACGGACTCCTATGTGAACAGGCCCTAAATCTTCTTTAACTTCTTAATCTTGTAACCTCCCGTTAACTCACGACCATCCAGTTGATTCGCGAACTGTTCAAAAAGTACACATAGATGTTTACGGTGGTGCCAAAGAAAATGGCGTGTATGATGCCAACCGAGATATCGCGCACCACACGTCAACTTCTTGAGTGTTTGTTGAGTGACAAAGGGATTTTCAGTGGTCCATACATGCGTTTGGGAGTTAATATAAATCGCCAAATGGAACCACGCCTTATCCGAGAACCATATGATGAGATGTGCCGTCCACTGAGGAGAACATTGCATTTTCTTTCTTACAGAAGATTCGTAGCCTCTTTTGAATGAATCACACTATATATTAAGCACATATTAATTTTTCCCACAAAAGATTTATATCTGTAGATTTTACCAACATTCCTATTTTATATAATGTATGGCCTCATATACAGACAAACTTTTACAAGAATATGACTGAGAAAGAGAGACACAGAAAGAAAGATCTGTGAGAAAAATATTCATTTGCAAGCGAATATTCTTTCATTCAAATACTTCAGTACAGATGAGTACAAACTGTCAATTGTTGAAATTCCCGGCAGTAACAATCAGAAAAATATAAATATTTCCTACAACATAAATATGTATATCTATTAATATATGCATTTGGATTAGATTATCATGGAAAACTTACAGTATGTTTCGTAGGCAGTGCCCTTGTAGTAATGTTTTGCGCTCCCGCCGAAACTCGGTAAGTAGTAAAGTAACCTCTGTAAAGAAAAATGAGGATTTATTCATAAATCGTCATAAGCTTGCAAAACTTTACTTTCATCCCCCATGACCCAATCTATTAAATTTTAAAATATTAAGGAAATAATGCTGTTCATATCAGCCAATTTAAATTCATTCAAGTAAAACTTTCATATCTTGTCAAGCAAAGAAGTAACCAGCATCAAAATTTAAAGAAATCTGACACGCAATGAATTTTTAAACTATCAGTATTAATATTGTAATAAGTCAATAATAGTATTGACATTGAATTTTAAGATAAAATGTTTACATTTCACCTTTAATATGCGCTATGCAGTGGAACTTTTCTTTGGCGGTCAATAATGTTTCCGAAAAAAAAATGGCCGTTTGGAGGGGTGGCTATCGAAAATTGGTTTCTTCCAAAACATTGGCTCTATGGAGTCTTGAATCGGTTCCGAAGAAAATATGGCCTTTTAGAGGGGTAGGCGGCTAGCGAAGTTTCACTGTATATGTTAATCATATGAATTTAGTTAAGGTAAAACTTTAACTAAAATTAATAACATAAATTAATAAATTTTAAATCATTAGCGGCTTATTCTTTTGTACGTATAACTAATCAAACTTGATGTGTTTACACGGTAAACAAGATTCCAAAGTGCAAATTAAAATGTTCAAAAGAAATTTTATAAAGTTGCATTTTTACATACATATATCATGAACTTCAAAATAATATTTTTCGAGTGCAAAACATATGTTGAAATATTAAACAGTTTTAGCAGGAGTTTGAAAAATAATTCATAGTGTCTAGACACAGTATAGTAGGATATGATTTTGTAAAGAAAAACCCTATCTTCTTCGCATAGATGACACCTTAACTAAATAATAGGTTTATGAGAAATAAAACAATGCAATTTATCGATACTTACTTAAAAATACAAACTTTCCTAACATTTAACTCTCTCGTACAAGGTTAACATACCAAAACTTTTAGCTTGACTTTTAATATACTTTTTATATTTAGTTCACGAATATGCCGTGATAATATTTTATTAAATATTTTTATCACTGCCATTTTACATGGAAAACAATCATTTACAAATCTTAAATTCACACATAAATGCAAAAATACATGATAATGAATTTAAGTTAGTCAAAATTCCTCAAAGACATACTCACCCCGCAATACAGTGAGCTGCAGTTATTGCAAAATTTTCGTTTATTACAGAAGCTCCACAAATATGTTGATAATTCGTTACGATAGGTACCATTCGCATTTCAAGCGAGAGCTATGAATAAAAAATTTCTGTCAACTCAGCAATATATTTATTTAGCCCTTTCTAGAAACATTTAGACATTAAACAAGACAAGAAAACATGGAAAATAATGTACTATAGTTAAAAATGGAAAATAATGTTAAATACTTAAGAATTTGTTTATGACTATATCATGTTTGAGAATGAAAATAACATTACTTTTTCCACTTTAAATGACAAAGAAAAGAGACTCAATTTGAATTCAGCCTCTTTTGACTGTCATTTATAGCAAAATTTTAAGGTTGTTTTCTTCCCAGAATTACTTTCAGTAGTAGTAAATTAGTAGGTGTATATTTTCTTCAAACTTCTTCTAAAAAAACTTTTATGTTCAGCATAATTTTTTTTTCTCAAATAAATGAATCAGCCTTTTTGGCTTAATATTCACTTTTATTTTTAATCTATAATAAAACATCTTGCTTTTACATTGCTCTTAATTTATAGAACTTTGTTTGTAAGTGATTTAAAGAATAAAAACGTGCATAACCGAGTGTGTTACCAGGATCAATATAATAATTTCTCTCTTGATTTCTTTGATTTATCAAAGCAAAATTTTAACACTAATTTTTAAAGTTACTGAAGTTCTATAAATATAACTAAATATGCAAAACCGGTGCCTGAAAACAGAATTATTTATACATTGCATGATAACTTTAAAATATTGTGTATAATATTTTCTTTAACCTGAATAAATCTGAGTACTTCACTTTATCTTCATACTAACAAATATTAGCGAACTAATGAATTATGTAATCAAAAATAATAGTTTTTTTTCCCAATGTGGCAGACGGTTTCTTGGACCTTACCGTTATATACCCTTACCGTTATAGTACACCGCAGTTTGCTAGCCATTTTCTTATGGGGGCACCATATAGACGAACTACCATTACCCCCTATGAAGGGACGACACAAACAGAGGCTTTTAGTGGCACAACGCCGGGATTCGATCCGAGCACCCTCCGCACCGCAAAACTAGCACGCTGTACCACAGGGCCGCCACAAGCCCAAAATAATAGTAATAAGACATGATATATTTCTATTAGGAATAATGCAATATTATCTTTTACGTCTACTGATTTTTCAGATTAATCTCCTGTTATCATATTGCTAATGCACTGTGGAAAAAAAGGTATTTACCACGGTAGCAAAGAGAACATTAACATGGCATCTAATCAATAGACCATTTAGAAAAAGTCATTTTCTACATATTATCCCTTTTCCAAACGTTTATGGAGGTTTTCCTCTAAACCACAATAAAGACTATAGGGGCTAAGTATAAAAACGCAGTTAAGATTCTCTTAATAAGTTTTTGCATCAGATGGAGAAAAAATGGTTTAGAAATTTTTACTGGAGTGTTTAACACTGACCTGCCATGGAAATTCTCCTGGTAGTGCATTTCGCCCTCCAACAATTTTATTACCATTTGAAGAGACTTTGCTCCTTCCACAGTTTTCCATGCTTGGGTTTTCATCGCTCGCAGCGACTATAAAAATGAAATTAATTATTTTTTAGATTTAACACAAAATTATATGTGTATTAAATAAAAGATAAAACCGAAGCATGATAAAGAAAATATATATTTATTATTTTTTGTAAACACACGCTTGCATAACAGAGAAAAAAGCAAAATTTAAATGTTCTTCAAATTTTTAAAAATTTCATAGTAAACCTTAAAAAGTTCAAAATTTTCAGTTTCACTTTAAAATTTTCATGTAATCATTGAAAACATTTCATTTATAAAATGTTTTAATTAGATTCAATTAAGTAAAAGGAGCTTTGATAAACATTTTCTAAATATAACCTACACTGATATATTTTATGCCACTTTTAAACAGAATAATTACTTGCAACTTTCGTCTAGAGTTTGTACTCTTAAAATATTTTAGTCCTTAACTTAAATTTATATAGAGAGACTTTACTTACATACAGCTAGTTTTTAGTGCAGTTACTAAACAAGGCAACATTTGAAAAGATAGCTATTGAGTTAGTATAATGTAGCAAGGAATAATTCAGTATTAAACTCGGTGCCATGGAGGTAGCTTATTTTTCTGAAATAGTTTTTTTGCATATGAAATGAATGTAAAGTGATCGAATCTAGTAGTTTGATACAGTTAAAAAAACTCGGTTTAAAATAACCCATAAAACACCTCCAAACAACTGTTCTCGTCGAAATAAATTCATTAACCCTCATTAAAATTTCATTAATAAATATTTCCATGGACACTTTTTATATCCTATTTTTTCGTTTCAACAGCGAAAAGAATGTTGCTTTCCGGTTGAAATGATGTCATTGTGAGGTCAAATTTTTCAGAGTAAAATTTCAAAATTTAATGTATTGTCCAACTTAACAAATCGCACTTAAACTAGTTTTCCTGTCAAGAAATTTATAGTTGCAGATTTTCACTTGAACTTGCGAGATATCCTTAATTTTGATATTATTTCCAATTTCCGTATTTGTCAAGCAGTCTTCTTTTCTTCCAGTTAATCTCATGATCGGACAAATTACCACAAATCTTTATTTTTAATTAACGTCGATTCACTATTCAATCTACCGTATATCCTAGATATTACCCTTGACTCTCGAATCATTAATTGCCCTGTCAATGGTTTAATTTATCTAAAGGGTTTCTGTCATTGGAAATACTTGAGCTTCCTTTAAAAATGCTTTTTTTAGGATAATCAATGATAAGGTTTAATTTTTTTACATGCAAGAAACTTAGTAAGAAAATTACATTTACTTTAGAATGTAATTCTGAAGTTACATAGAAAGTCAATTTTTGTTGTTGTTGTTGTTTCCATTAGCATTTTGTTTCCGTTTACATATCAAACCTTTCTTTTTAATCTAGAGTTGTAGAGATGCCACATCAAAGTACTTTTTTTTTACACTTTCTCAGAAGCTTCTTTCGAGACAACTTTTTCATCACTTAATTCGCTCTCTCAGATATTTAGGACGTTTTCACTAAATGAAGCCCTAAAAGTGTTCCCTTTGCAGCTTAACTTTTTAGATTGCTACATAAAATACTTAATCGCTCTGAAAACTAAGAGGAGATCACGCCTGCCTGAGTACAAGATAAAAACACGAATTACAGTTATCGTTTAGAGAGAATAAAAATCGGGCTTTTAGATTCTTTTTTCTTTATTTTTATTCATTTGCTTCTTTTGTTATTCGATGGTAACAGCAGTACTTTTTATTCCATAAACAACAATTACCTTTACTTAAAAGAACCTAAATATTTAAAATTTCATATAAATATCTTTAAACTTTAAAATGTTTTCTGTTACTGAAGCTGTAGGAAATCAACGAATTCTCCCATCTAATAGATGAAAATTTCCTTTTTCGCTGTTCGAAGTTGATGTAGCAGAAAATAAAATATTAAATTAGAATTTCATGAACATCAGAAAAGTGATCCCTAGATCAAAAATTCATCAATCTTATGGATATAGAGGAAAGTAGTTTCAATCCATCTCCTTCTATATGAAATATTTCTGAAGTTTGGCTGTGATATCTATTGAATGAAAATTTACCAGTTCTGAAGAAGTACAAAAAAAAAAAGAGTGATGCATTATGCTTCCGAAAAAATTTTTCTGTACGTCGGTCAGTTTGTTATTTACATCTCATTCATGTTTTTTCTTTTCTATAAAAAAATCTTATGTGACATAGCTAGAGTCTCTTAAAAGTACTATCAACCCTCTTTACTCAAACAGTTTAAATTTTTAGGATTTTATAGAAGCATATATATTTACTACGGGATTTTTGTATAGCAACTCCATATTGTAATTTATTTGAGGCACACAATTTTTTCCTCCTATTCTTTTCAAATTTCGTTTACATTTCCAGAATATAATGCGAAGTGCGTTTAATACGACTCATTTTCTCTTCCATATTAATAGCTTAATAACTTTCATAGAATGTCATTAACTATTCAATAATATTTTGAACCTTTTGACTGTTTAGTAAAATACAAAACTATGCTTTTAATAAAAAAATACGTATCATTTCAGAGCAAACTCAAAATTAGTTTGACATATATGAAAGAATTGCATATATATAATAAAATTATTAAACAGTATTTTATAACTTTTTTATCTGCATTTCGTAACACTAATCATTAAGGTTATATAATCATAAACTGATGATAAATTGCATTTTAATACTGTGTGGAGCTGCATATATTTATCATATAATTTCAATATATACTTGAAACTTCTTATGAAAATAAATATTAAATTCAAACTTTTTTCAAAGCATTCTCCATAGAATTTTAGTGACACTTGAGCAGATAGCTCCCATTCAAAATCACGTGTTGTGTTAAAAATGACGATTTCTGTGTTTCAAATAATAGCCGGCGGGTTTGAAAGCTTAAAACTGACACTTTGCTGAAGTTACTTCCCGAATAATTACTTCTTCTCTTTTGATAGTTTGAATGCATGATTAATGATCCTTAAATAGCGAGCCGGTCTTGCGTTAGAAAGTGAAGTTGTTTTAAGTTCACTCGTGAAACGACTCTCTTTCATATAGTACAAAATAGAAACAATTTTTTCAAACTTACAGGAATATAGTAAACAAATCATTGTTTATTCGGGAGTAAAATAGTAAATATTAAAATAATAAAGTGGTAAACTGCTTTACAAGAGGATTACTACTTCATTTTTCATAAAATTTTCGAGGCTAAGTAATGAAAATTTTATAACTATAATTCTTTTTAGAGCCAGTCTCATAGCTGAAATATGGAAGCCTATATATTTTTCTATATGTTTAAAAACTTTTGGTCTTGCCATGGATTTTCTGAGAGTTCTTCAAAGCTTTTTGTATTTATGAATTATAAGTGTTTTGTTATAATTGTATGTGAATTATAATTATATTTCTTTTTTCACATTGCTTACGTATTTTGTGGAAGAAAATTAAGTTTATGTTCATAATTTACAACAGCAGTTAATTACTAGCGTCTATATATTTATAAAATATTATAAAGGACTATTATGCTATTTAAAGTTGAGAAAGAAGTTAAGCCAAAAAAATGTCCTAGCAAATGTCGAAGTATAATTTCATTATCGCGCATCCTTTCATATTAAAACCTATTTCCAATAATTTTACTGGATTAAAAGGTATGCATTAAAGTCATTTTAAAGTATGTGTAAATGCTTTCATTTTCTTCAGACATAAAATCTTACTAAAGTCTTTCTACTATCGATTAAGAGAACAATCCTTACATGCTCAAAATGAAACAAAATCTACAGCCGAGGAATAAATAAAAGCCAACCAGATAAAATACTGTACCTCATAACTATGTGAGCTTCAAAAGCGTAAAATCAGATTGCAATTTATTTAAGTATTAATGTTATGAAATAATATTTCCTCAAATTTTCTTGACTTACATGCAATAGGCACTTTACTGCCATTAACCAATTGTGTTATAAATTATTTTGTCTTCTGTTGATGATATTTGTTCCTCGTGATTTACAATAATTCTGTCAGAACATTTCCCCCCAGGTAACAAATAATTTACTATTATTGTCTCTGGATTGAACACCAAAAGGAATTTATTCCACCTAAATGTAATTCACAGCAGATATATAGAAGGATTCATACTTCATCAAGATGGTAATCTAATATTTCCGAACACAGAAACATTGGTCTCTGGTCCAGATTTCTGGGGGTAAAATAGTCGTCCCAGATCCTAAAAGACTCATTAACTGTCACATGTAAAATGACTTCATTTCGATCAAAATAAAGGGAAAATTTCTCAATAAAGATCATTAATGATGTATATATTCTGTTGAATAAACTTTATATACATAACTTTATATGCTTTAATGCATAAAACATTTATAGAAAGGAATTTTATGTACTGAGAATAATGAATGGCTGTATGTGTATTACTGGAATAAAAACATGCGAATTTAATTAATTATTTAAAATTTTGAAACAATATATAAATATATATACACATATATACATTTATATATTGCATAAAATTCATGAAATGAAACAATTATAAATTTAATAAAACAATTTTTTATGATAGGACGTAATGAAAATAGCTCGTTGCAACTTCCATTTATATATCATGTTAAAAAAACAATGAAACATCTATTCATCCTCTTTACCATTAGACTTCATGTCATTATTTTAAATAATAAAACACTGCATGGAAAGTACCAGTTTTTTCAATTGAGTGTATAACGAAAAACTAGTGAAAAATTTGAAAAGTGATGTACCGATGAAGACAAAATTGCACTTTCAAAGTATTATCATTTGTGCTGAGTGAGTAATTTTGTTTATTTCTTTTTATTTAGCCATTAAAATTCCAAGTTTCCCGTTACTCTATGTATCTCGTACATACGCACGTTTAAAATTTAGTGCAAACTCAAAAAATCAAAGTTGCTACGAAAATATGTGCTGGTATAAGACTGAAAGTTGAGTCTTTACAGAAAACAAAAATTTCAACCTACCTGAAAAAATAGCAATTGCCGCGAAGATCCAGCCACGGTAATACATGTCTAAATGTTTTCTCAGAGAATGCTTTCTCGCTTTTTAAAGATGCCACACAAATTTATAGATATGAAAACAGTTTCAGGTTAATTAGATTTATGATTTGACATTGTTTTCAACATTAGAGATTGTGTAAATAGTTCATTGAGGAAGTGATAACTGCCCAGGCAATAAAAAGTCTCACCTTATCAAGAAATTTATTTCAAACAGTACCTTTGTTATAAAGCAAAAATAAATTGGTGTACAAATTATGAAAGATAGTTATTTAAATATTCAATTTAAAAACCCGAAGAAATCTGTAATTCTATGTAACATATTTGTTATTATCTCTTATTTCATCGCGTTATAATGCGTATCCAATACATTTCCAGGGTAAGGTTTTTGACACAGAAATGTAATCTTGACAGTGTAAACAATGCCACAAAAAGCCTCGTATTTCACTTTCCTTTAATGTAACCTCGTTTTCCATTTCTCCTTTGTCACACGCCTCTTTACTGTTTCTTCTGAGCGCTTTTAAAACTGCTCAGCTCAAAATAGAAATATATAATTCAACGATGTAAATTCAAGCTCAAAATTATAATGTTAAATTTTCGATATTTAGTTACCAAAATTCGTTATTAGATGCAAACATTTACGAAAATTTCATATCATGAATTTTAAAGAACCAATAGCTCTGTTCGCATAACGTTTTCGCTTCTGTATAAATAAAGGCTTCAAAATAATTTACCATTAGGATTTACGAAAATTTCATTTATGAAATTCTTTAACAACTTGAAAGTTGCAGTACTGTTTCTTCTGAGCGTTTTTAAAACTGCTCAGCTCAAAATAGAAATATATAATTCAACGATGTAAATTCAAGCTCAAAATTATAATGTTAAATTTTCGATATTTAGTTACCAAAATTCGTTATTAAATGCAAACATTTACGAAAATTTCATATCATGAATTTTAAAGAACCAATAGCTCTGTTCGCATAACGCTTTCGCTTCTGTATAAATAAAGGCTTCAAAATAATTTACCATTAGGATTTACGAAAATTTCATTTATGAAATTCTTTAACAACTTGAAAGTTGCAGCAAAAATATATTTTAAAAATTTTTATTCTGAATAAAAAATTCTGAAAACAGTCCAATGAAAGTGGAACAAAAGAAACGCTATAGAAATTTCATAGAGATAGTTTACAAGGAATTTTAGATATGTACTATTAAAGAAGGCAAATCAGGAAAAACTCTTTTACGAAATATATAAAGTACATATTTCTCATAGACTAAGCACAGGCAATGCAAAATAAAAATACCATAATATAAATGTCGTAATGTAATCATCACTGAAACATGCTGTTTGTATGTTTAAATCTCTATTGTATGTTTTAAGACAAGAAAACAAAGATTTGGCTTTTCGAAAAATTTGTTTCCCAGATATCCTTAAAAAACTGTTAAAAACTTTTAATTTTCTCTTATAGAATCTTTTGAAAACTGGTTTTATGCACAAAATATCAAATAAGCCTGCAAGATAACAGAGTGTTTTTTAAATATCAAAATGTGTAAATTCTCTCTTGTTTAAGACCGTTATAGTCTGTTGCAAAGAATAGATTTAGTTATTTTAATTTTATAAATTTCTCTCTATGCGTTTAAAATATTATGGAACACATCGCTAATAACATATTCTAAAAACAGGTCGTTCTAAAATCTAAAGAAAATTTAAAATGTTATCGACATGTGTTACGTGTTAACTGAAAATGTATAGACAGCTTTGTGCTTTTTTTGAAATGGTTTTGTTGAGGTAGAAATTCAAAATTAGAAATTAGTATGGTGAATCATTTTTTCTTGTTTTCAACCGTTTAGGAAAAAAAATTATTCCATCAATCCATTCTCAGATTAATTTAATTTTTATGATTTATGAGCACTAGTTACATAAACGCATTCATTATTAGGCGTGATAAATATTATACGATCCTAATTTTATTAAACTTTGTAAGGTATGCACAAGATTCGATTCACAAGAATCGAACTTTTGAGTAAATGAATTAAAGAAGTTGCTTGGTATATGCTAATTTCGGCATACGCGCTTAGTATAAATACCGTGCAGTGTGATTAATAAAAAAAAAAGTTCTTAAGGTTGAAAAGGTGTTATCCTGCGCTAGTGCTTAGCAGGCCCAAAGTTTACGTGGCAGTACTGCTGGTTTGACTCTCTGCTGGGTTGTGAGTATTGAAAATATATTGTTCTTGAAAGCTGTATTTGAATTATAATATTCCGTACAAGTAGTACGTATGCTTATTGCTGTAAAAGCAAATTATATATGTGCAACGAATTAAATAAACATTGTTTCATGTATAAACTGTGTTTGTATAAAATTCAAATAGAGTGCCACTTCAAATTATATACATCCAAGTCTGGGTAGAAGTGAAGTATTTTCTCTATAACTTGTATTATTTGGGAAAACGCAGATAGTATTCCTTTTTTACAAACAGTGACATATTATGTAAATGAGAATTTTTTTTCTCCTTTTTTACAAAAATAATATTTATTTGTAAAAAAGATAGAGTTCCACCACGGGCATAATATTTAGCTAATCGTCTCGTTTTAGGAGGAAATAAATTATTCTATGCAAAGAGTAGAGGAAAATTACGTTATGCATGATCAAACGCGGTGCCCTCAGCTCAATCAAAATCTGAGCTAGTTTTACCTATCAGCCCCATTAATAAATGCAGTCGTCCTTGGCAATATATTAAACTGTTCACCGATAGACGAGATAACTATACTTTTGCATAAAATAAATATTAACTTTTTTGTCTATATGGAAAAGAACAGTCTTTCGGGGACTTAAAAAAGCATTTTGACTCATATATAATATGCTAACAATATTAAGCAAGCATACTCTATTTGTATGATTTTTTTTCATCCTGTTACTTCTTGGCATAAGTGCTACATTTTGTTGGAAGTGCATGATGATTTAAAAAAAGGTTTTTGGTGAATGAAAACTACCAAACTTTTATAAACATTTCTGTTGTACTGTCTTAAATCTGAAGGCTTTAAGAGGCCTACAATGAACTTATTATTGTATTATAAAATCCCTTATTATTCTTTAATAAAAGGAGCGGAGTTGTTATTGATCTCATAGTCCCAAATCTTCAGAAAGTGACAAATTTTACATTCCCAGGTGTTATTTACATGAAATACAAATTTACTTGGCAAAAAATAAATCTTCAGTAAATTATTATATTAGCAGAGAGAAATGGACATTCCTCACATCGTTGCGTTGGGTTATTTAGCACAATACTAACCTGAAGGTTCAGAGTCTCGGTTGTGAATTCTAGTCCTGGCAAGAGGTCGTTACAGTGGCACCATATGAATAGAAAGATAATAGACCGATGGTTGATGGAAAATCAAGCACCAAAAATCGCATCCTTCCAAGAGCTAAAAGTACAAGGTTTTTCTGAAACAAATTTCTATATCATTGTTTCATGAACTGTTTGTGAGTTTTTGCTTTTCATTTCTTAAGAAGTATGATTTTCTGATAACAAAGTTCTTACAGTGTAAAGTGATCTTTGTGGTACTAGTAAAGTAATATGGCATCCTTTGTAAAGTAGTGTTATTTATACGATTTAATTGTTATTGTTTTAATACTATGAAGTGAAGTCTTTTGCTTGAGGGTGTTGGTAAGTAACCTGTAGTTTTGTTGCTGAGTAGTGGTTGTTTGTTATTTTTTAAGTACTATTTGCACTCATGTATTTTTGTTGTACATTCCTTTCTTTTAACGCAATGTTTGTAAATATCTTTTAACCAAGTATACGTAATCCAAAGGCACCTCACCAAGCATTTAGGACAAAGGGTGGATCTAACTAAGGGGGACCCACGTATGGTTATCCCCCCCCCCCCTCTTCGACTGACCACCATAACCTGTAAATAGATTACAAGTCATGGCGGTCAAGATTTTGCAGCGTTGCTTCTCAACACGGGCAGGCGAAGCTGGTGGAATTAGTTACCAAGTCAATCTGTTTGCCTCATAATTGGGGCTGCATTAAAAAGGATTT
This sequence comes from Dolomedes plantarius, assembly GCA_907164885.2. Classification (NCBI taxonomy): domain Eukaryota; kingdom Metazoa; phylum Arthropoda; class Arachnida; order Araneae; family Dolomedidae; genus Dolomedes; species Dolomedes plantarius. Next base: position 191,572,817 of record OU015494.1, read on the forward strand.
TGGGGGAGCATTTCAAACCATTTAAACCTAAATTCCTTGGACAGGTGGTTCATTAGAAATACCCGTATTGTTAGGAAATATATGAGAAATGTTCAGGAAAGAGAAAAATGCAACATTTTTTAAAAGTAATTAATAAATAAATAAATGGACAAGCCACCATATCATGTTGTCTGCCCGAGAAGGAAAAGGTATTTTAAAAGGGTTGAAAATTCGAATAGTGAGAGTTCAATGCACTGCCAAGTATATTCAGTAAGTAGAATATAGGTCTTAAAGTTAGGAAATCTGAGTTAGCATCTCCTCCCTGCCAAGTGGTCTCTGGAATGTATAGTGTATTATTTTCTATGGTTATTCCATAGTTATTTTTGATGATTTTGAGTTTAAAAAAACTGAGAGGTAATCAGACTTTTGAAGTACCTGAATTAATAGCCAAATTAATCATTAACTAAACACAATTAAATTGTCAATTAAGCTTTTTAAAATCTAAAATACTTGCCACGGTAGAACATATTACCGGGAACCTGTTTCGAACAAGAGGTGTAGTCCTGCTGCGGACCGGATAGCATTAGGTGCAATTGCCTCAGGAACATTTGTAAATCGTTCTGGCGTACATCTGTTATTCGGTGCATTTAGTAAGCTTTTCTCTTTTTATATTCCTGTAGCATATAATCTGACACACTCCTATAGGGATGTGGAAACAACCTATTTTGCACTCCAACATCTATACATACAAGAGTAGAAGAATGAAGATGCAGTTATTCTCCCTGACTCAAAATCTGCCCTTCAGTTTTTGACAAATAACAAACTAACAGACAACACTCCAGTCTGGGATTGCAGATATATTATGAAGAACTTCTCTTATCAAGTGGCCTTTCAATGGATACCATCCCATTACGGAATCTACATGAATGAAATGACTGATTCATGAATGGCTGATGAGGGCCATATATACCTCTAAAGCATTTAAGACCATTGTCCTTTCATTCAGCCAACATCCTGATATACAAAGGATTAACTGTAAAAATATTTCTGAAATTACTCATGCTGCTTGAGGGAAAATCTGGAATTCACTTCTTGTTCCAAAGAATTCTGCTTCAGACGCCCCTAGATCTGTAGCAATTGTCCTCTTTAGACTCCTGACAGGCCATGAATGTCTACCGTTTATCATTTTAAATTAATTGACTCACCTTTGTGTATTTTACGTAACTTTAGACAAGTTTTTGGCTCTGAGCACTTGGACACTGGCCCTGCATTTAAAGATTTAATTAGTGAATTTACAGCGAAGTACTGGAGACCTCGGGAGCTAATGGCCTAGTAGCCTAATGCTCGTCATTCTACAATAGAAGCTTGCATATATACAATTTAACTATCAGGTGTATTTGTCAAATTTACTCAAGCAATATACTTACAAAGGTAGAAATTTATAGTTTGAGGGAATTAATTTTATAATAATGCAAAAAGATTTCAATATATATTTCAAGAAGAATAGAATTGGGTATATTTAAATTATCTTTTTGGCTAAATTTAGGAATTGTAATCAGGAAAGTTTTTTACTAATTTATCTTAGAATTACACAAATCTAAAAGAGTTTCCAAATTTTTACAATAAACCATACAAAAGTTGCAGAATATGTATCTAAATATACACTAATTACTTCCGATATTCAACTTTTTTTTCCTGAAAAAGCTCTATTTTCTTTTACAACGGTCTCGTAAAATAAAATAAACTTTCATCGACCAAATCCTTTGGTTGTGGGATTCCTTAGAGTACCGTTTATCTCTAATCTGCCTCTTAAATGCAGAACAACTCATTTAAGCTTTCCTCGACGAGTTTATATTTATTTTTTGAATAGAAATGAAACAGAAGCACATTAATTCATTATTTGCGGAAATACATGTTCTGATTCGCTTGAGATGGGGAAAAAAGAAAAGGAATTTAAGTATTAATGGTTAATGTAAAGTTTAAAGGAAGTAAAAGCTAATTATTATGCAAGTAATAACACAAATGTATTTTTTCTTTGAGATATTTATTTCTTTTAGAAAATGAGTGGTTTCTTATCAATATTGAATTTTGTAAATAAACAATTTTTATAATTCTTCAATCGTCACACTTCATGAAGCTTAATGATAACATAATAAGGGAAGTTTAAAATGTTAGATTGCTTCAGTAATACCTCAGATATAACTTGTTTGTGAAGATGAAGAAAACTTAATTTGTTAACGTAGGATAACCAATTAACCTTTACGCTGTTAGAAATTGTTTAATCGTATGAATTAGTTTTAATCTTCCTTTTCTAAACAGAGAATGTCTTCATTTACTTGATAACATAATCATATAAATTATTTTTTATTTTTTATTTCCAATGGCAAGTATTACAGGACAACAGATATCAAAAAGACAAAAATACAAGAACAAGATAGAAAAATGACATCCGTTAATCCATCAACTTATGTCTGGCAATCCAATAGCGCTCCCATAAAGAAACGGATAATAAAATATAATATGTCATAAAATACGTCATATAAAATAAAATATGTCATATAAAATAAAATATGTCATATAAAATAATCCCAGAAATCCAAAAAAGAAATTAATATAAATATTTTGATGTCATTATCACTGGATTTCTTTTGTTGGAGAAAGATTTACTGGCGTTTAATCAAGTGTATATCGTTGTAATACCTCATTTATTCAATTCTAATTTATTCAAAAATAAAAAATGCATGTTATGACACTTAGTTGAATGGATATAAAGCCGCCCACTTTGTAGAGTGGTTATCGTTTTGAGCTGCCACAAAGTGAGCTTCGATTCAAATCCCGAAAAAGGCTTGGTCTCTCCCGTTTCGTCCCTCTCATAGGGAGCAATGCTGTCTCACATCTATAGTGCTCCCATAATAAAGTAGACAGCTAAACTTCGCGGTTCTTCATGGGACAATGTCAGAGAAGTACCTACAGTCAGAGTCAAGTGCCTGCCGCATTGAGAAAAAAAATGGGTGTAAATAATATACATGGATATAAATAATTACAAATAAAAACATGCAGGCCATAATAAATCAAAGCACCTACCAGTGTTATGTTTCAGTACACAATATGATATTTTGACACATTTAAAATATAAAGAAAACTTAGTCCAAGCAAACTTCCCTATCCCATTAAAATGATATGTAAAGTAAAATAAATAAATAAATAAATAAACACTTCAATGAACAATGAAGCTGCGTTTAAAGCTCTTGTTTTGAACTTTGAAAAAAATAACCAAAGTATTTACAAACTATGGGCTAGATAAATTTAGAGGAGAAGATTATTTAAATAAATACTTTTTGTTTACATTCTTCACTCTTTCATGCTTCTGTGATGTTATCAGCAACACATGACATCACAAGAGTTTTTTTTTCTTTTTTTGAACAATGAAAAAGATTTGCTATTACTACTTCCGTCAAAAGATTCGATCCCAATGAACTCACGCTGTTTCCTATGCATTGTTCTAATTACTTATTTCATTAGTAAAGCTTCTTTTAATCTTAGAGTTCATCAGACAAGAACTTCCTTTGCCGTGAATGTGCTTTTGATTCTATTTTTTTACTCTCTGTTTATTTTACACTTCTTCATTAATGCTGCGTATAACTATGTTCCAATTAACAGCGAAGGATTGTGAGGATATTGACGTTTCTGACAAAATTAAAATAAAATTACTTACTTTTTTAAAGTACATTTTACATTAAATGTTCACTGAATACCGTTTAATAAACTGTAAAGATAAATCGAAATCAATTGGATAATATTTATGCCAAAACTTTTAATGCATCTAAAAGCAGAAATTGGAGTTATTAAATGTTTCATTCCAAAATGAAAATGTAAACTGCCGGAATTATTTTTTAAACAAGCTGATCTGTTCACAATCATAGCCCGACAAGATTGGGAAAACAGTAAGATTCTCTGAGGCCGCAAGCCCGAAGTCTAGCACTAATATAGTAACCCGGCGTAAGATCTGGAGGCTAAGTAAGAATCATTTTTGCCTTTCCAACGTCAGCTCTCTGGGCCTCTATGTAATCGGAACAAAATTATATTATTAAGCATCTAAAAATCAGTCTCAGAATCCACTTTAAATCGGAAAAGAGCCACCTCGACGTCTGCTAGATAGTAATAGCAATTTTTTCAATTCCTACTATTAGTTCACACTCTCCCTATATATATCTTGTTCAAATTTTCAATCGTTAATAAAATACTTTTTATTCATCCACTCAAGTTCAAATACATTTTTTAAAACTTGTAGTGGATGACACTTGATGTTAATACAGTTCTTTCAAATATTAATTCATTAATTAAATTTAATTAATCGATTTTAGTTTTAGACCTAGAGCGTCTCTTGCTCTTGAATAGTAATTTCCCTGTTGTTACTCTGCAAAACGGTAGCGCTGCGGTAGCGCGGGCTCCTCCCGTCCTGTAGGTTGCGGGATCGAATCCCCAAGCTGACAAACATTTTCTCTCTCTTTCCCCCCCTCCTAATCTAGCACAGTAGGCAAGGTTCTGGCAGGCAATCCTTTTTTTCAATTCCTACTATTAGTTCACAATCAAATTTTTCTTTGTTAACCTAAGTAGGAATTGACTTTAAAAAATTTTGTTTTTATATTACTTGTTTAAAACCAGGTTGTCGTAACCTTAGAATGTTGTACCTCAGGACAGAAAATGTGAAAATACCACATAAACGAGGTCGGTCAGTAAAGAGGTTGGGCCCCTCCATTTGACTTATTGGGCATTCTTTATTTTATTTTTATTTCTTTATTTTTGTGTGGAGGGGAGGGGGTCATTCCCTTAGGATTTCTACCACATAAGGCTTCGTATTGCGTCTATGGAGACGTTATCCACTGGGGAACATTATCTAGTGAATCCCGAGACATAAAATAAGTGCCCCCCCCCCCTCCGACTTATAACTCATGCACTGGGTGATCCAGTATGGCAATACTTCTTACTCGCCAATGTACTTTGGGCACTACCTTTTACCATCGAGGTTATATCGTCTCAAAATTCTTTAAACCTCATTTAAGTTGTAGAATGAGGAAATATACACTATCCGCACATTTTTCTTTCTACTCATTATATGTTTCGGAAGCTTTTTCTTCCCTCAATGCCAAGCAAGTGTTTTTTCTACGAAGTGTTTTTTTCTGATTGTTTCAGGTATTTCCTTTGAAGGAGAATACCACAAATGATTGCTTCAAAGGACTACAAAATCGATTGTGAACTCTTACGTAGAAACCAACTGACAAAAATATTCACAATCCATCTCATAATTGAAATTTTAAATTTAGTATCATAAACCAGTTTACTTTTTTAAAATACTCTCAATTTTTATGGAACATTCCTTATTTTATATTAAAAAAGATTAATTTTCATCGACACTTATTTGATTACGATACTAGCCATATATAGTACATTAGTTGCAAAATGTATGTCATTTTTTTTCGCAATATGAGATAGAAGTAAAATATTCTCCAAAATCGAAGTCAAACAGGAATCCATTGATATTTTACGATGTTAATTTTATTTATAGGAAAGTATAAAGTGCTTTTTCTTTATTATTTTCTTATGCATTATAAAACTGAAGATCATGCACAGAAAATGTTTTAGTGTGGTAGAAATTGATAAATTTTCTACATTGAAGATAATTTTTATAATATCATGCATGAGTATAAGGAATTTAAATACATAAATCCAAATCCAATATCGTTTCCATCAAGAGGAAATCTCAAGAGGGAAGGAAAAAATGGTTCATTGTTTTTCATTCACCATGACCGCTTCAATCTACATGTGAATTTTATTTTCTTATATTTCAAGCAATACTGAACATGATCATTCTATTAATACTTGCATACTTTATAAATAGCTTGCTTTCTATTTAATAATTTTTAAAAATGTGCTATTTTGCCTCTTACAAAATATCTGCTTTCGATATTTTCGTACTTATTTTCTTCCCTCAGACTATTGTTCAGTGGCCTTTGTTTACAACTGAAATGTTCATATAATGCCAGACATAAGTTATTTTTTATAAGAACTAATAATGTATCTGTTTTTAATATAACATCTTTTAAATGAATAATTTCTTCTAAGCAACGCTAAGAAAGCTGATTGTTATAAACATTATAAGTATATTCTAGTATAAAAAATGCTATAAATAGCAAGATCAAACTTAAGAAACAGATTTTGAACTCCGCCATTTAAAAATCTTCCTCAAGAGAACAGAGTTAATATCTATCTACTTACTTATAGCAAATTTTATTCTTTTCAACTATTTCAAAATTTCACAAAAAGTTTATCTTTGAAGATGTAATTCCCAGTCATAACTAAATGGCAATATTCTGGTCAACACATGAATAGAAAACCTGAACATTCCATCTATTTAGACCCTCAGATGATATCCTTTAACTGATACGTGACTTATTGGAACCTGTTTTAGTCCAACAGAGTTAAGCCAAGATCACAAGAGTGCGTTTTTAAATTTCCGTCATTCGACGAAACTAGGGAGAAGTAGAGCTGGAAACAGAAGTTTAGTTCTATCAGCTATTGTCAAGCGTGCTGTGCATTCAAGATTGTATTAAATGTGCTGAGAAAGCCATAATAATTTGAACCTAGCATCAATTACATATCAATATATACAGAGTACATTGAGTGCCCAATTTATTATGACCACCTGGCAGATTTATGGAAATCAGCTGTAACGTCACGCTGTTGTTACTAGAGGGGGAGATTGGTGTAAAAAAAGATTCCTGGATGACTGTAAAGACATTTGAAGGGTATTGCTTGTGAAGGAATGTGTAACAAACGGGTTTTAATGCACTTTTAACGTAAAATTATTGTGGGTGCTAGAAGTACATAGTGAGTATCAACAAAACTGCTTTGCTTGGATAGTGTTCGAGAGCAGCTGCTGTTCAAAAGGCATGTGGTCTTCATCTGCTACTGGATGCTAGAGCTGAAAGGAGAGTTTCCAGACTTGTCCATTTCAACAGAAAGACAACGGTACGCCATAATACAACTAATCTTAATCAGAGACGACCTCCTATGGCTTCTCAGCATATTTTTCGCCGCACATTACGTCTTATCAGGAACGGAAGGCCTGTCTGAAAGCCTTTGCTGTGTGCAGTTAACAGGATAAAACATCTTCAGTTTGCACAGGATCACAGAGATTGGACAGTAATTGAATGGAAAAGCGTAATGTGGTCTATGAATTACTTTTTTACTTACACCATGCAGACTACATAGTGTGAATATAGAGAAAGCAACATTAGGCGCGGACACTAAGTGCATTGCCCCAAAACTTTAAGCTGATGGAGGCTATGTTATGCTTTGAGGGATGTTTCCTGTCCTTGTTTGGGACCTTCAATTCGTGTGAAAGAACGTCTAAATGGTAAAAGGTATTTAAATACTGTCACTGACAAAATTCTCCAATTATGGTAATGTTTACCCCACTGGAGATGCCAACAGGCCAGTGCACTATGATATAAAGCTCACATTGTCCATAGATGGTTTGAAGACATGACAGAGACTTCACCTTGCTTAGTTGGCATACACAATCAATAGATCTCCATTCAATTGAGCACTTGTTTTTTAAGGTCGAAAGGAGCATCAAGCATCTGCATCCAGAGCCATCAAGTCTAAGAGAACTGAAAAGTACAATTCATCGGATATGTTTCCACAAACCACCTACCAGAATCTCACATAATCCAGGCCAAAATTGAATCGCAGGAGAGCGAAAGATGGATCCACGATATACTGAGTAAGTGGTCTTAATAAAGTGGCCAATCTGCGTTTATCATGTCAACTATAGCACGCCAACCGAGGTAGCCTAGTGGTAGCGTGTTGGGCTTGTAACTGAGGGTGCTCGATTCGAATCCCGACGAACGCCATTAAATTCCTTCATCACTAGGCAAGATATGAGCACATTAAATCCGTTGACCAGAAAGTCCTTCTATTAGATCAGAGAGGGTGGAAGAAGGTACCCAGATGTCACCCTTGGGATGCTAGGTCAAAGTTAAGGTGGCACGGGGGGGGGGGGGGGTTCATCTATACGATGACTCCATTGAAAGCAGCCAACGATTCTCGCAGATTATGTGCGAATGTCTTCATTGGCAAGTGCCCCGCACTGGAAAAGAAATACTTCTTTAGAGTTCAAAATTAAAAATTTAAATAGTGAGAAGTTAGAATAGGGAAAATTTAATGGTTTATTTCAAATGAATAATAAGTCATCAATCTCCCAATGATATGCATTCAAATATTATAAACTGAAGAAAATAACCTATGAATTCGAGTTGTGTCTGAGAGTGTTAGGTACAGTACTGAAAGGGTCACATACTTCCGAGGGGAATAATTTGCATTCGGCATTCTATCTCAGCAATATTCATTCAAATATTTATAATGAAATATTTTAAAAGACCATTAGGTTATGGATGTGCACAAAATATTATCTCATGGTGAGGAAAATAACTTTTCTGTGTTCCGCAGAACTTTATATTCCTTTACTTCTAAATAAATTTGTTGTGAGGCAAAAGAAATTAAGAGCACGATGCTAGATATATACCTTCTGGAGCGGTTCCGGTGCTCAAATTCGAGACTGTTACTTTACGGTCGACCAGATTCTCAAGCTACTAGGCAAATAGTTCTTTTTTGTTGTCCGACTCCAGATTATTATAATGTTACCGCTAAAGATTCCAAGATTAAACAATTCTACGTTCATTATGAGATTTAATTTGGAGAATGTGAGTAAGGGAACAAAGAAGGAAGTGTATGAAGTGTTTATCTTCATAAACTGCTACAGTTGTATTTCAATTGTCATAAGTGAATTCATTGAAAAATAATTTATTCATTTAAAAGGAAATGTATAAAAGAGGAAAGTATAGATAAAGAAAACTTCAAGCTATGTGATATAGTGCTTGTTTTTTTTTCATTAATTTATTCTTGCTTGTCAAATGTACTTTTTATTCTTAACTTCGTAAATTGTTTCTCCGGCTTCGGGACACTTGTTAGTGATACTTTATCATTTAATTTATACGTGCCGGGAAAAATGTGTACAACTTCCCATAACTAAGATTCCCTACCGTGAAATGTCCTCTTTGGTATAATTAATTATTTTCTATTATCGTATTGATAGACCGACTTTGATATGCTCTGCAAGTTACTATACACAGTTCCTCTGTATACAGTCCACTTCACTAAGGTAGATTGTGTATGGAGAAAAGTACCATATTTATTCTTCAGATACAATATTATAATTTTCAGTTAACTGAGGAGACATTTACTCAAATTTCTGTTCTTCGGTTTATTATCTTTTTCAGTTGATAGATATGAAGTCATATGTTAACCTTGGACACACTTGGCTGCAATTCCATCAAATCAGATTCGTATCCGATGGAATGCGATTTGAAATCTCTAACACTGAAAGCATTATCTTTGATAAAGATCAATTTTAAAAAAAGGCTTCTTAAGATGTTGATCTTGTATGGAAAGGAAGAAAGATCTTTGTTTCCAGATTTCAGAGATAAGAAGAAAATTTCTACTTATGGTAACACTGTAGGAAAGTTTATCAGCAAGTTTACATGTACGAATTTCAGTGTGTGTGCATGTACGTACACACACACACTCATATATATATATATATATATATATATATATATAGGTTTCACTGACGAAAACTCTAGGAAAAATTGGTTTGTAAATATTTTTTTCTGTAAATAATAATATACTATATTACGTTTAGTTTAAGTCTTTTTAGTCTAGCTTACTCTTTGAATCATTTGTTTTCTTATAAATGTAGATAAAAATATATATATATATACACTGCTGGCCACCCAAATTGCAACACCAAGAAAGGCAAGAGATATCACAACAAAATTTATTTTGTAGATAGCATGGTGACCAAGTATCAAATGATTAAATTTATAGACTTCTGTGAAGTGTGGTTCCTGCCAAAATCAGTAGCCAGAGTAGCCGCCATTGTTGGAGATCACCGCTGCCACACGCCTCGGCATTGATTCAAAGAGACTTTGGATGAGTTCTTGGGGTACAGCAGACCAACCAGCTTCCACACGTTGCCAAAGTTGATCTGCTGTGGCAGCTGGGGATGGAATCTGGGTCAATCGTAGAGCAACCATGGACCACATGTTTTCTATCAGTGAAAGATCCGGAGAGCGAGGCGGCCAGGGAAACAATTCAATCTGGCGATTGACGAAGAACCGTTGGACAATGCGTGCCACGTGTGGTCGCGCATTATCCTGTTGAAATATGGCTGTGGGAAAGCCCTGAAGGTAAGGAAGGACAACTGGCTCCAACACCTCGGAGATGTAGCGCTGGCTGTTTAAAGTACCGGCAATGCGTACTAGAGGTGTGCGAGAGTGATATCCAATACCGCCCCATACCATAATACCCGGTGCAGGACCAGTGTGGCGGTGCATAACGCAGCTGTTCAGCATCCTCTCTTCACGGTGTCTCCAGACTCGAATGCGATCATCGTGGTGTTGCGGCCAGAAGCGTGACTCGTCAGTAAAGACAATTTCATTCCATTCTGCCGTCCACATCCTTCTGTCATCGCACCATTGGCGGCGGAGACGTCTGTGGTTCTGCGTCAAGGGTAGACAAAGCAATGGACGTCTTGCGGACAGACCACTCTGCTGTAAACGGCGTCGAATGCTACGCGCAGACACTGGATGATGCGTTACAGACTGCATGTGCTGTGCTATGGTTCGTGATGTGACTGAGCGATCCGTCACTGTCATGCGCACAATTTGCCTGTCATCACATGAAGTGGTGCGCTGAGGTGGATGCGATCGAACACGCCGGTCCGTCGTACCGTTCTGCATCCAACGATCACATATCTGCATTACAGTTGTTTGGTTTCGTCCAACACGACTACCGATTTCCCTGAAAGATAATCCACAATCTCGGTAGGCCACTATCCTTCCTCTGTCGAACTCGGATACTTGATCAAAAGATGATCGCTGTTTTCGACGAGGCCTAATTGATCGTTTTTTGAAAAAAACCACAAGAAAAACACAATTGCCGAACTTGAAATCGTCGAAATCTCCAAGCCTTAAATAGCGCTTTGAAGTGGCGCCACAGGCGCGCGTGATGTGCGTCTGCGCTGAAATTCTAATCATTTGCATATCTCACCTCCGCTAGTGCATGTTGTAAATTTCATGTTATTTGCATGTTTCCTTCAGGGTGTTGCATTTACAGTGGCCAGCAGTGTATATATATAACCGCCTTCATATTTTTCTTTCATTCATCACACGCCATTTTTATCATTTAATGTATACTAGTATTTTCAAGGAACTGGCCGAAAATTCTGCAACCGGGCCCCGCAAGTACCAAGGCCGGCCCTGCCTGTACGAGCAGGCCAGTGTGGTATACACATGAAAAAAACTGAACAATTTAAAAATTTGTTTTATTTTGATTTAAATTTCGAAATTTAAACCGTGTTTAACTTATTGTTAAAATCTACTGAGCCAATAGCTCTATTTAAAGAACTTTTACAGTTTTACGCATAGGAAAGAATTCAAATTAATTTGTCTTCAGGATTTACAATAATTTTATAAATAAAGTTTTAATCCCTTTAAAAAGATAAAATAGTAATTTTTCCAGGGGACTTTTTGCTACACGTTAAATATTTTCCGAATTTTCTCTCCAAGTGAAAAATCCTACTGTTACGTTGATGAAATTAGAATAAAGTAAAGCCGAGCAGGATTTCATAGAGATAGGGTCGAAGGAATTCTTGATATATTTTTTTAAAGAAGACAAACCATGCACAATTCTGGGATACATAGACCGAGATTAAAGGTACAGGTGTACAGTGGAATACTTACTAACAATATAGTATAAATATATTGTTTCTGGCGGTGGAACCATCATAAATACATGCGGTTTGTGTTATTGAATTCTAAAAGCCCTTAGTACGTTTTAATTCAAGAAAATTAAAATGCGCTTTAGAGAGTTTTATCTATCAGGTCCCTTTAATTAAAGTAGCCGTGTATCCTTATGTTTAACAGGAAAAATTTTACTCATTCTGTTCTGAAAGGTTAAGCTTAGGTTTTTTCATTGTTTTTATTTGATATGAATAATTTTAAATAAACTAAAAAGCTCACATACTCTTTGAATTATTTGATATTGGGTCTCTGTTCACCATTCCCAACGTCGACGCTAAACGAACTCCTCTGCGCACTATGCTACTATTATTGGGGGAAAAAACTGTGCTCGAACGGTATTTCTCCACTTTTTTTTTTCTTTTTTTTTTTTTGGAGGGGGGGGGGGGGGGTTGCGTTCCCGATCAAACAAAATTAACCTGTGAAAACGGATGAATATATTATCTGTGAAGAAGAATGTGACGCTTTATCCAGGTTGTAGGAAACTATGGCCACTATTTTCTAATATTGTAGGGAAAAGTCAACGTTTCCTGGTTACGTTTAGTATAATTCGTCAAATCCGCCTCGACCCCCTCCGCTTTCGCGTATCGGCCATGAAAAACCTTACCCCGCATTTACACAGGCGCTAACGAGCCACCCCTCGTCCCCCGGAAGACATTCACGAGACATTAGTCACGTTCCTGCATCGACGCTCCTGCATGACCGTTCTCACATTCCTGCCTCTTGCTGTCAACGAGACTTCCCATCGCAACTTCCCGATGCCATTCACCCCTTTGACCTTTGACCCCTCTCACCGTCTCCATTCGTCCCTTTGCGAAAAGCGATCCGGTCACCATTCCCCTTTTGACCCCCCCCCCTAACGTGGGGGTGACGTGTCCCTCGTCCCTTTGACTCGGGCCAGAAAAATCTCTTCCGAAGCGAGCGCCACGATTGGGGAGGAGAATAGCGCGATTATCGGAGAGGGCTCCGTTTACACATTCATCTTTCACTCTCCCCCGCCATTCGACTCTCCGCTTTCGCGTCTGTGTAAATGCGGGGTTAAGACCAAACGCTCCGCAGCAATACCTGCAAACTCAGCCGAGGGTGTATTTCCCCTGCTCGGTTTATGAATAGTATAAACCTGGGCGCCGGACGGACAGTACAGATCTGCCGACCAAATTGGGCAACCCGAGGCCCTTTACGCTTAGTATAAATGACAAATTCAAAGTTGATTAAATTCTATATAGAAAGCAGAATCTGAAGGAAAAAAAGGAAACTAGAAAAATTGAAAAGCGTAGTCATTTCAAAAATAAAGCTATTTTTTCAATTCCTACTATTAGTTCACACTCTCTTTATATATATCTTGTTCAAATTTTCAATCGTTAATAAAAGTACTTTTTATTCATCCACTCAAGTTCAAATACATTTTTTTAAACTTGTAGTGGATGACACTTGATGTTAATACAGTTTTTTCAAATATTAATTCATTAATTAAATTTAATTAATCGATTTTAGTTTTAGACCTAGAGCGTCTCTTGCTCTTGAATAGTAATTTCCCTCTTGTTACTGTGTAAACGGTAGCACTGCGGTATCGCGGGCTTCTCCCGTCCTGTAGAATGCGAGATCGAATCCCCAACCTGACAAACTTTTTCTCTCTTTCCCCCCCCCCTCCTAATCTCGCACAGTAGGCAAGGTTCTGGCAGGCAATCCTTTTTTCCAATTCCTACTATTAGTTCACACTCAAATTTTTCTTTGTTGACCTAAGTAGGAATTGACTTTAAAATTTTTTTTTAATATATTACTTGTTAAAACATTAGTTTAGGTAATTTTTTTCTGCTTTGAACAAAACGAGTTTCCAAATAAGTATTACTTTCTAATTTCCAGTCTTTAATTGAAGCTATAAACAAGCCATTATACATTGAAATAAAATAAAATCAACTGAAATTAATACTGATATTTTATTTCGCAGAAGTTAATCTTTCTAGTATAAAACTGTTTGTTGCACGTTTATTCCCCCAAAGACAAGCCAAAAAAAAAAAAAAATTCACTCAAAAGTAAATACAATTCAAATATTCTTTTCTATTGGTTTTAATTTTCTCTTATTTGTTTTTTATATGATAAAAATGGCAAAAGAAAATAATTTTAACATATATGTATACTATGGGTATTTTCTCGCGTGATGATTGCTGCTTACTTTATTTTCAGTTTTAGGTAGTCTATTTGTGCAACCTTTTAAATCAGAGTCCATACATTACTTTAGCCATTCTAGCTTTTTCATAATATCAGAACGCTCGGAAAATGAAATATCATTTTGATTATCACCATAAATTTCTACTATTAGGAGTAATAACAACACTGTATTTTTTAAAATTATTGTATTTATTATTTTATTTTATTTTATTTTATTTGGAGGAGAGGGGGATATTCTCTATAAAACTTCCCTTTGTCACAAAACAGAGACATAATAATAATACTACTTTTTGTGCCTAAAATTAAATCTTCTTAAAATTAGGTAATTGTACTTTGTCTTCCTTATGAATTAGGTACATATACTTTAGCCATTCTAGCTTTTTCATAATATCAGAATTCTCGGAAAATGAAATATCATTTTGACTATCACCATAACCATAATTCTACTATTAGGAGTAATAACAACACTGTATTTTTTAAAATTATTTTATTTATTATTTTATTTTATTTTATTTTATTTGGAGGAGAGGGGGATATTCTCTATAAAACTTCCCTTTGTCACAAAACAGAGACATAATAACAATACTACTTTTTGTGCCAAAAATTAAATCTTCTTAAAATTAGGTAATTGTACTTTGTCTTCCTTATGAATTAGGTACATATATTTTAGCCATTCTAGCTTTTTAATAATATCAGAATTCTTGAAAATGAAATATCATTTTGACTATCACCATAACCATAATTCTACTATTAGGAGTAATAACAACACTGTATTTTTTAAAATTATTGTATTTATTATTTTATTTTATTTTATTTTATTTGGAGGAGAGGGGGATATTCTCTATAAAACTTCCCTTTGTCACAAAACAGAGACATAATAATAATACTACTTTTTGTGCCTAAAATTAAATCATCTTAAAATTAGGTAATTGTACTTTGTCTTCCTTATGAATTAGGTACATATATTTTAGCCATTCTAGCTTTTTCATAATATCAGAATTCTCGGAAAATGAAATATCATTTTGACTATCACCATAACCATAATTCTACTATTAGGAGTAATAACAACACTGTATTTTTTAAAATTATTTTATTTATTATTTTATTTTATTTTATTTTATTTGGAGGAGAAAGGGATATTCTCTATAAAACTTCCCTTTCTCACAAAACAGAGGCATAATAACAATACTACTTTTTGTGCCTAAAATTAAATCTTCTTAAAATTAGGTAATTGTACTTTGTCTTCCTTATGAATTAGGTACATATATTTTAGCCATTCTAGCTTTTTCATAATATCAGAATTCTCGGAAAATGAAATATCATTTTGACTATCACCATAACCATAATTCTACTATTAGGAGTAATAACAACACTGTATTTTTTAAAATTATTGTATTTATTATTTTATTTTATTTTATTTTATTTGGAGGAGAGGGGGATATTCTCTATAAAACTTCCCTTTGTCACAAAACAGAGACATAATAATAATACTACTTTTTGTGCCTAAAATTAAATCTTCTTAAAATTAGGTAATTGTACTTTGTCTTCCTTATGAATTAGGTACATATATTTTAGCCATTCTAGCTTTTTCATAATATCAGAATTCTCGGAAAATGAAATATCATTTTGACTATCACCATAACCATAATTCTACTATTAGGAGTAATAACAACACTGTATTTTTTAAAATTATTTTATTTATTATTTTATTTTATTTTATTTTATTTGGAGGAGAAGGGGATATTCTCTATAAAACTTCCCTTTCTCACAAAACAGAGACATAATAATAATACTACTTTTTGAGCCTAAAATTAAATCTTCTTAAAATTAGGTAATTGTACTTTGTCTTCCTTATGAATTAGGTACATATATTTTAGCCATTCTAGCTTTTTCATAATATCAGAATTCTCGGAAAATGAAATATCATTTTGACTATCACCATAACCATAATTCTACTATTAGGAGTAATAACAACACTGTATTTTTTAAAATTATTTTATTTATTATTTTATTTTATTTTATTTTATTTGGAGGAGAAGGGGATATTCTCTATAAAACTTCCCTTTCTCACAAAACAGAGACATAATAATAATACTACTTTTTGAGCCTAAAATTAAATCTTCTTAAAATTAGGTAATTGTACTTTGTCTTCCTTATGAATTAGGTACATATATTTTAGCCATTCTAGCTTTTTCATAATATCAGAATTCTCGGAAAATGAAATATCATTTTGACTATCACCATAACCATAATTCTACTATTAGGAGTAATAACAACACTGTATTTTTTAAAATTATTGTATTTATTATTTTATTTATTTTATTTTATTTGGAGGAGAGGGGGATATTCTCTATAAAACTTCCCTTTGTCACAAAACAGAGACATAATAATAATACTACTTTTTGTGCCTAAAATTAAATCTTCTTAAAATTAGGTAATTGTACTTTGTCTTCCTTATGAATTAGGTACATATATTTTAGCCATTCTAGCTTTTTCATAATATCAGAATTCTCGGAAAATGAAATATCATTTTGACTATCACCATAACCATAATTCTACTATTAGGAGTAATAACAACACTGTATTTTTTAAAATTATTTTATTTATTATTTTATTTTATTTTATTTTATTTGGAGGAGAAGGGGATATTCTCTATAAAACTTCCCTTTCTCACAAAACAGAGACATAATAATAATACTACTTTTTGAGCCTAAAATTAAATCTTCTTAAAATTAGGTAATTGTACTTTGTCTTCCTTATGAATTAGGTACATATATTTTAGCCATTCTAGCTTTTTCATAATATCAGAATTCTCGGAAAATGAAATATCATTTTGACTATCACCATAACCATAATTCTACTATTAGGAGTAATAACAACACTGTATTTTTTAAAATTATTTTATTTATTATTTTATTTTATTTTATTTTATTTGGAGGAGAAGGGGATATTCTCTATAAAACTTCCCTTTCTCACAAAACAGAGACATAATAATAATACTACTTTTTGAGCCTAAAATTAAATCTTCTTAAAATTAGGTAATTGTACTTTGTCTTCCTTATGAATTAGGTACATATATTTTAGCCATTCTAGCTTTTTCATAATATCAGAATTCTCGGAAAATGAAATATCATTTTGACTATCACCATAACCATAATTCTACTATTAGGAGTAATAACAACACTGTATTTTTTAAAATTATTTTATTTATTATTTTATTTTATTTTATTTTATTTGGAGGAGAAGGGGATATTCTCTATAAAACTTCCCTTTCTCACAAAACAGAGACATAATAATAATACTACTTTTTGAGCCTAAAATTAAATCTTCTTAAAATTAGGTAATTGTACTTTGTCTTCCTTATGAATTAGGTACATATATTTTAGCCATTCTAGCTTTTTCATAATATCAGAATTCTCGGAAAATGAAATATCATTTTGACTATCACCATAACCATAATTCTACTATTAGGAGTAATAACAACACTGTATTTTTTAAAATTATTTTATTTATTATTTTATTTTATTTTATTTTATTTGGAGGAGAAGGGGATATTCTCTATAAAACTTCCTTTTCTCACAAAACAGAGGCATAATAACAATACTACTTTTTGTGTCTAAAATTAAATCTTCTTAAAATTAGGTAACTGTACTTTGTCTTCCTTATGAATTAGGTACATATATTTCAGCCCAGTGGCTTCATTTGCCGTAAAGCTATTATATATTTACCTTATTTCTTAATGGCCTGTTATTTACTCAGAAACATCAAGTTTATTCCATGATACTTGAGGATTCTATAAATAGTTTTGTCAATCCCTTACATTGAGCAAAATCTACTTATTTCGAAAAAGCATAAAATATGTACCTCGTTTGTTATTCTTCTGTTATTTAAAAAGAAACTTCAACGTCATTATATTCGAGGATTATGTAAATATTTTGTTAATCTATTATACCAAGAACAAGCAACTTATTTCATCTTAAACGCTTTAGAAGGATCAGGATTTTGAATAATTTCTTTTACTTTACAATATATTTATTTTTAAACAATTACAGTTTACGAGTCATTTTTATAGTAGGAACATTTTAACAAAAATTACGCAAAATTAAAATTAAATGCAAAGAAACAAATAAAACAATACAAAATTTAACTTCTTATCACCGAAGAAATATTTGAAGAATGAGCCCTTAATGGGGAATTTCCATTGGTCTAAACGTTGAACGATTTTAATCTTTTAAAGAAAACATGGAGTAGAAAAGACAAAAAAATTTCGTTATTCTCTACTCAAGTATTAGGCTTTCTCTAATAATTTTTTCAATTAAAAAATCGAGTAATCGAGTACACGAAGCGTAGCTGTTTGTAAAAGAATATTTTTGCGCCAAAATTTTTTAAAAATTCCTAAGCGCTATATGTATAAGATAAAAGTTTAAAATTTTGAAATAATAGAAAACAGTTTTTAATCAAAATTGTAAATTATTAGGAATAAAGCTATTTTTATCTTTTTTTTTTAACCATAAACCTTACTAAGATTTTTTGATTGAACACTTTGTTTCAGTGATTAGCACTCCCGAAAGAATTCTCATAAGTACTTATTCTCGAGCACAATATAAACTTCCTACCGAATATGCACGCTGCCAAACGGAAATTGATTAAGGAAGTTGGATTGGTAGCGTGTAGTTCATTACTAAACAAACATTTTCGCATAACTAGACGAAAAATGAAGTTATTTTATTTTATTAAAGAGAAAAGTGTTTCATAAATATTATAAGCTCCTTCCTATACAGGGGAAAAATAAAAAATATCCTCATGTTGTGAATTCTTCGTATTCTGTTTTATTTGGTCGTAAACTAATCTCCTTCATACGGCAGGATTAGTTTTCTTATCAGGGTAAAACGAGCAGTGGTGTTCTTGTTAAAACGTTAAATGATCTTGGCTTATCCTCATTCATAAACAGCCATACGGGATGTAATCTAATCCTTCGCATAATTGTAACTGACTTGTGACTCGAATGTACAAGTTGGACTTGAATTAATAATGTACTGATACAATGCAATCGATTTACATTTTCCTCATTCTTGGTTAAATAAAAACGCATTTTATATTAATATATATATATATATATATATATATATATATATATATATATATATATATATATGTGTGTGTGTGTGTGTGTGTGTATATATAAGAAAAAGATGAAAGAGAAAACCAGTAATAGCTCTAAAGCTACTTGCAGCCAGGAACAAATAACATGAAAAGAAAAGTATGAAAGAGGTTTTAGACAGCATTTCTTCATCAGCGATGTCAATGCTGTCTAAAAACCAATGGATTGTTTCCGATGAGTATGATCTATACAATAAACACACTCAGACACCGTACAATCCATGATAAACAGAAGAATTGATTAATAATTGAATAAAGATTGAATAATAGTACTTAACCAAAGAAAACCAAGCCTGGCGCTAGACAGAGTGGAAGTTAAGAACTTGTAACTGATATATATATATATATATATATATATATATATATATATGTATTGCATTTTATTTTGCTTAGTCAAAAATATTATGTTAAATCAAATTATTTCGAACTTTTTTTAAATTAAATATAAAAAGATTCATCATATGTATTTCGTAAAAGAAATAACATATTATTTAAACAGGTTGGTTGGTTGGTTTTTGGAGCGCTACAGACATCTGCTTAACGAAGACCAAACACGTGACCAAGTAGCACTTGATATTTAAAATAGATGATAAACAAAAAGGCCTGTCATTATAATAGTCACCAAACATGGAATGTCACTTTAGTAGAGAAAACCTTTTATAGCTGAGAACGCGATTCTAATAATATTGAGTTGATTTTTTTCTTTTTATATGAAACCAAATTATCCTCTACAATAAGGTTCAGGAAAATGTAATGAAATTCACTTGCTGTGTTATTTGCATTCGTGTAAAGTTATTAATTTGTTAACTTAAATGCAACTGTGTTTTCTAGGGATCAGCATGAATTACTATGCTGGTCTTCTGGTGACATTCAGCACTTGAATAACAACGTGCGTTGGAGTGAGATCTTGCTTCGAGATAAAATGCGATATCCCCACGGATAGGCTTAGTAACGCAGCCGACGACTTTACGCTTGGGCAAACAAAATCATGAAAACTACTGTCCATTTCACTACACGCTAAACAAGGGGAAATTATGCTTCAAAATGCATTTACAACAAAATAAAGACTATCGATTTGCAATTTCGATAAATTTCTATAGGTTTCTAATGCCGATAATATATGCTGAAACGGGAACACATAAAGACGTTTATCACTGGTCAGCCATGAAAGAAATCTAATTGCTACAAAGGTTTTTTTTTTTTTTAAATTATCAGGAAATTCAAACAAGATGTTCAAACATACTCACGTTGTTAATGATTTGAAATGTTAAAAATGAAAAAATATTACAGATTTTCCTGTAAAATAGATGAATGACGATAATTAGCTTAAGGTTTCAAAGTTACTCCAATGTAACTACAATACAAAACAGTTATACTAAATTAAAAAAAGAAATCGAAATCTTTTTCATGTGTTTTATGTTTCCATGTAAGTGCATAATTACCTCTTTCACTTTAATCGATAGTATTTATTTAAAGAAATATAAAATATTTTAATTCCATAAGATCTATTAATAATGCATTAAAACTAAAATTTTATAAATAATTTTAATTCATAAGTGAAGGCATGACACACACAAATATAATCTAAAGCGTAGATTCAACCTCTCTACAATATTCCTTTATTTTCATTTTAAAAAGTTCTGTAGTACCATATTTATTATTTTAAAGTATAAACACTTTGTTTATTTAAAACTTTTCATTTTAGTGATACACAGTACAATTTTAATTTCTCCAATAAAACTCTTGAAACTTCGAAATGGTTTTCAAATATAACATAAAATGTATCAAACATCGAAATACTATATCGAAATACATCGATCATATCGAATATATTATTGAAATATTCGAGATATTTTTCGCGTGTAATAATCGTGATGATTGGATTTATGGCTGTTGTGTACTAACCCTATTGGATTCGCTCACCTCAGTGTTAACCTATGGAGAAAATGTGTTCAAGGATTGCGGACTTGAATTGAAAGGTTGTTTTTAAAAAATTGTACTCCATAATAGTATGAGAGAAAGAAATTTGACACCTTGGGACATTTTTCGCTTTGGAAAACAAAATGGAAATAATATTTTAAAATTATTCGGGGAGAAAATCTGGTATAGGGTGTTTAAAACGCTCATAAATTCCTTTGGTGGGCGTAATTTATATAATGAATCCTCCTGCAAGGTGGAGAAAAGTTCAGGCTACCTGTAAATACCATTTATATTTGATTATCAGCATTTATGTAGCTGTAAATAATAAACAAATTTTCTCCATAGGTTAACATTGGTTAAGGGGATAGTGGACCTTTCAAAACGATTTTTGAAATTTTTACCACAGAGATATGAAATTTTGTATATATATTCATTAAAGTATAACAATATTAAACACCTTATAAAATTTTATAAATATTTTTTAAAAAATATTTTATAATTAAAAAATTTAAATTAAATTACCCTTCTTTAAAATGCTCCTTCCGACTCAATTTTAAACTGTTCCCCTTAATTTTGCATTTATATTGCTTATAAATACTTTCTGAACAAAGTTATGTATTTTTTTGTACTTTCGTTGAATAGTTAATTTTTAGAAAATATTTTTATGCTTGTACTCTGAATTTTCGCGAAATTTTTGTACTTTTCTACACTAAAGTTAAACTTTTATAACCTAAATGACCTCGAATCCTAAAATGGATACATAACTTTATTTTGATGTATTACAGGAATCTTTATTATAAATTTCATAAAATTTTGTCAAAAATTATGACGCGAGGAGCAATTTAAAGACTTGCAAATCTGAAAATTTCTCATTTTGAGAAAAAGTCATTTTAAAGATAATTTTTTATCTACCTTTAATACTTACTACTCTAAAGCCACCAATTTTTCATTTTTCTTTTCACTACACATTTTAAATGCATTTCATTCCAATATTTACAGGTTTTTAAAATATTAATACACCCCCCAAAAAAATTCCAATTTTTGCTCGATTTTTGGTAATTTGAAAGTCCACCATCCCCTTAAGCCTTAACTCTCCATAAGCCTTAACATTGGTTTTAGCAAAAAATCGTCCATTTTAATTATGATTTCAATCATTAAAAAAAAGAGAAGGAGCTAAATGGCACTGAACGATGTTTGTATCATATAAGACTAAGAAAAAATTCCATTTATGTGATGGACTCAGTTCTTACACATTGTGGTGAGAAAAATGATAAGAGCATAAACAAAATGTAAAATGAGAATGTCGCGATCTTTTCTTATCGTCCGAAGAGTAAGCTTCAGCCAAACAGTGGGAGTGCTTAGGTAACGTCAAGTGATAGAATTTAAGAATGCGCAGGACAAGATAAAAATTATATCACACAAAATAACAAAGGTATGAATAAAAATATGTGTGTAAATAACGCACAAATCCTGTTTTGGGACTATTTAGGTTAGACAAAACACAAAAAGATTACGTCGCACGGACACGTTAAATGCATTTTGAAAAAAATTAGGATGTGAAATATTGACTTCCAAGTTCTGTCATAGGTCAATGCTTCATTATTGCCATCAATATAATAATTAAGCTGTTAAATTGAATCATATTTTGCAATAAATAAAAAAATTTAAACTTTTAATCTCCAAATCTTGTAACGGGAGGTGATTTTATCTCAAATTTTTATTCATATGGGAGAAATCTTTAGACATGTGGAGGAAATATTAAACGATCATTTATTTATTTAAATGTAGCATAGATAAAACAAAGTTGTGTTATTTTCTATTTATCCATCTTTTTAAGAACATGCGAATTATAAAATAATGTGATTAATAATAAGACAGAAATTCTAACGCTTCTTAAATCGAACATTTGTAATCTACAAGTAGTACTTCACAAATTTCATTCCTTTACGATTTGAAAAAACAGACAAAACTCTCTTAGTCCTCTTGCTTTTATTCATGATATGATACAGCGATAATATTAATACGCCCATAAGGAGTGAATACTAACCCATAAACAAGTTTGATTTAAAATCAGGTTTGGTTAAAAGCGCTACGATCATTTTTTGCTACACGAGGGCAAATTAGACCGGGACCTACTGCCGACTCCGAACAGCTACAAGCGTCTATGCCAAGAGCGGGATTCGAACCCACAGACAATGGTACCGAAAGCCAGCGCACTAGGCATTCGGCCATCGTCCGGCTAAAACCTATAAACAAAGCATCCGAAGTAAAAGAAAAAAAAATTAATCTTAAAAATTAATTTATTAGTATAATTATTATTATTATTATTATTACTATCTTTTAGCAAAAAGTTGAATATACTCTTTAATCACCTTTTTATAAGCTGGTCGGTTGGTTGGTTGAGTTTGGTTTTATGGAGCAAGGTCCAACGAGGAACAAACTGCGCCAATAGTATGCAGGGCCCGACTTAGCCTAATTGGGGCCCGGGGTAAAAACTTCTTTGGGGGCCCCCCTCTGCTTCACT
Organism: Dolomedes plantarius; assembly: GCA_907164885.2. NCBI lineage: Eukaryota > Metazoa > Arthropoda > Arachnida > Araneae > Dolomedidae > Dolomedes > Dolomedes plantarius. Next base: position 191,596,490 of record OU015494.1, read on the forward strand.
ACTTTAGTAATGAAGAACCGAACTTTATGAAGGTATTTAAATTTTTCACCTCATTATAGATATATAACAAGAAAACTGACTAGAACCTAAAATAGCTATAAAGTCCCCAAAGGTATTATGAAATTAATTAATCAAAAGAATATTTGACATTTATGAGAATTTTGGGAGAATAAAACTTATAATTGATTAACGTGATTTCTCAGTGTTGCGAAAATCCAACAGAATCCACTGAACACGATGCAACTGAATTTTTCGCAGTGGCGATTAAGATGACCTAGTTAACAATCATATCGCTGCAGTTTGTGAACTTTTCACAAGTTTCCGAAATGCAGTTTTCTGATTGTTAACTTTGTCATCTAGCTGCGAAATATTCATATCCTTGCTGACATTAGGGCGGAATTCAGCTAAATTCCGCCTTACAAAGCCATGGATTTACGAAATAGATATTTTGTGTTCATACGATAGATTAATGAATAAGCTAACATAAAACTGACGGATTTTACACTGTACTGATATTTTGTTTTAAAAAAAGTTCATTAAAGAAGGAAACGTAAAATAAACTTTCAATTTGATTTGGGGGCCCGGGGCAACTGCCCCGTATGCCCCTGCCTTAGTCAGGCTCTGATAGTATGGTATACTGATAAAACAAAAACGAGTAGAGGTAGATAAAAACTAATTACAAAGTATCTACTATAAGATCGTATAAAAGGTAAAAAAATTCAAAAGGTAAACAATTCAAAAGTAAAGAACATGGACAAAAAGTGAAGATGTTTAAAACAACAATGATAAAACTGTGAGATACAAGATTTAAAAACGCTAAATCTCAGAGTAAAAACCAGTCGTACGTAAAAAGTTAAAAAGATTTGGATGGGGTATTCCCTCAGTAAGATATCCAGACTAGAAGAATAACAGCTGTAAAGGTTAAAATAAATAGTTTTAAAAGCAACACGGCTAGTTAAAATATGTGAAACGGTGAGAGGGCATTTACATTATAGACACATGGAAGCACTCTCGCACAGCAGCACGTAGGACCTTTTTTAAGTTAAAATGTTAATTGATTTTCATTTTATATTTTTTTTTCTTTTAACCATTTAAAAATTATTTCTATCGTGTCATAGGTGTACATTTATTCTTTGGATGTTCAAACAGAAATTTATTCTCTGAACTTATTTTGAAATTTACCAAGTAAAATTTTTTTTAAGTCGACATTCTAAAATAAACAATCCTAAAATGCAAGTTACACTCATAATGAATTTGTTGCATTAAATTTTCAGTTTTACATCACGAAACATGGCAGATATTGTTTCATCTAAAAAAGTCGTTAAGATCATTGTCAAGATTGGAAACCTTGATATTAATCCATGAGCAAGATTAAATGTTGGTTACATCAAACATCTCTATGTTTTTAAATTATTTATTTATTTATTTTGCAATATGATATTCCATTTAAAGAGTAAATGTATGTTTGTAAATATTTACTCAATTAAAAAAGTTCAAGTGACTTCCAATCTTAAACGTCCCGGACGCTTTACTGACCTTGTGACAGTAACGTGGAATTTTTGGAATTTGGTAGTTTTCAAAAACGTCAATATGAGGAGGATTATCATATAAATAGGATGTACCCAGTGTGTAAAAAAAAAAGCTATAGAACAAAAGAAAAGGTTTTTGAATTTTTTTACTTGCCATATTACCTCGTTTCTGCTCTCAGACTACAGTACTTCTATGCGGTAGATACGAAATCGTTCTAGATGTTGAAATAGGGACGACTTGTTTGAAACTTGAATCGTATTTCGTTGTTTCAAGTTGTTTTTAAAGAATTAAATCAGCAAAAGGTAGGCTTCAACGACTTTGTCCTGTCTCTCGTGTCTACGCTTATTGCGTAAACTTGGGATCAGAATTTTTTTCGGAAGTACAGTGGTGCCTCGACTTACGAGTTTAATTCGTTCCATGGCGGAGCTCGTAACTCGAAATACTCGTATCTCGAATCAGTTTTCCCCAATGAAATGAATGTAAATTAAGGTGACCAGACGTCCCGATTTTTAACAATTTCTCACGCGTCCCACGGCGTTTTAAAAAAGTCCCGATTTTAGGAAAGAGTCCACGACAAACTAGGGAACGGCGGGAGAACGGGAAGGGAATATACGGTTTCGGCGGCTACGCAACTATTTAGCCAGGATATGAGTTCTATATTATTTTTGTTAATTTTATAATGTTAAACTTTAATAATAACAAATTATTGTTTAGAACTGATTATCAAAGTTCGCATTGTTGATCAGTTGTTAGAATTCGACCACCATTGTTTGGACTTAATGAACAATGGAAATTTTTGGCATTGGCAACGACGAAAACATTTTGTAACTGTCTCTCAGACGATACACATCGAACTGCGTGCTAGTAAGCTAGTTAAACAAGTGATGTTATTACACATCAGCTATTCAGATATTTTAGGCAATTTATTTATATATTTATTTCATAAATACATAAATTTTCTTGAATTTAGCAGATAGTACTCGTATTATTTATATTTTATAGTGGCGGCAACAAGTCTAGCGCCGGCCTTGAAAGTGACACTTACGACTTACGTTACGACAAATTCAGAGGAAAAATAATACAGGTTAGTATTGTTATTATTTAGAAAGAATGGTGTCCCGCTTTACCAATGTTATGGGTCAATGGTGTCCCGCTTTACCAATGTTAAAATCTGGTCACCTTAATGTAAATGTCATTAATTCGTTCCGGGCTTCCCCAAAACACCGCAATTTTGTGTTACATGTTTTTAAATAAGAAAAACGTGCTTATAAATGATGAACATTGCATAAAAACGCAATACAATAGAATGTACTGCAATAAACTTGTTTTATTAAGTGTAATGTACAACATTTACCTTGCAGATCAGACTTGAAGATGCTGATGGAAGAAGAAGAGAAAGGCTGAACTGAATAATTAAATCTTAGTCGTTGATTTTTGACCAAGGTCATCCCATCCCCTACACGCCATGAGGGTTCCAGTGAGGGGGGGGGGGGAGGGAATTGAAGCTATTTTTTTGTGAGAGAGGTTTAGTTGGACGCTGTTCGGTTTAAGATGGCAACTCAAGTGTGGGCAGAGCAAGCGACCCCGGGTGATAATTGTTGAGTGTTAATTTCTCGGTTTAAGACTGGATAGTAGTCTTAAAATAATACATATACAACTGTATAATAATTGTACATAAAGGTTGCAAATATTATATTCATCTCCTGTTCTCATTTGATGAGCACGTAACATGGCGTTCGTTGAGCAAACTAGCGGTGGGGTATCTGAAGCTTGCTCGCAACCCGAATTATAGCTCGCAACTCGAAGCAAAAAATCTGCCGAGAGAATGCTCGCATCTCGAAAAACTCGTAAGTAGAGACACTCGTAAGTCGAGGTACCACTGTATTGAAGATTATTTTTATGTATTAATAAAAATCAGTAAAAGTATGTTTTGAAGGTGTGGCAGGTTATTTTTAGAGAGGTTTACTACGCGAAACCTACATTCAGAGATTTTATACTTTTCCATTCTATAAAAAAAATTTAAAAAGAAAAAAAGCTTTTTTTAAGTCGACTAATAATATTAAATGATCATGGTTATTTTTAACTGTGATTTTCGTGTATTTAAGCTAATTCATGTTTATTAAAATAAAAAGACACTTTTAAAATCTAGTGGTCTTTTGCCTATCCACAAAGTAGTGTTATTAGCTTTCACTCCTTAATACAATAACATACTATATAACACTTACGAAAAAAACATTCAGTAAACTATAAAAATAACTAACCATAAAAATACACACCCTACACCTTTTTAAGCCAATTTCCTTTAATTTTCTCGATAAATAAATATAAAACAATGATAAAAATCTTATTCTTCATTTGTATATTCGTGAAAATTATGTACAGCAATACATTACCCCTCTTTTAATAACGAAGTTTTTTTTCATGATATTTCATTAAAAAAATTTTAATTACTACAAAATTTCTGTTGTGCGGAAGAAACTTTTTATTTTCAGTTTAATTAATAAATTTATCACTGTGGTCTGTTAGTAGAGAGACATTTTAATGTATTTTAAAGTTTACTGAATATCTTTTGTTTCGTAAGTGTTATAACATTAAGGTAAGTATGTTATAGCATTAAGGAGTGAAAACTCATAACACTATTTTGCAGATAGATAAAAGACGAATATATTTTAAAAGTGACTTTTTATTTTAATGAACATGAATTTGGTTAAATACAGGCAGGTTACAATAAAATCATAGTTGAAAATAGCCATGATCATTTAATATTATTAGTTGGCTTTTTTAATTTTCTTTACAGATTTGAAAATTATAGAATATCTGAATATAGGTTTCGTGTAGTAAACCTCTCTAAAAATTACCTGCCACACCTTCAAAACATAATTTTACTGATTTTTAATAATATATGAAAATAATCCTCAATATTTCCGAAAAAAATTCTGATCCCAAGTTTACGCAATAAACGTAGACACGAGAGACAGGACAAAGTCGTTGAAGCCTACCATCTTCTGATTTAATTCTTTACAAACAACTTAAAACAACAAAAAACGATTTAAGTTTCAAACAAGTCGTCCCTATTCTAACTTCTTAAACGATTCCGTCTGAAATTGAGTACTAGTCAGTGAACAATTTTTTTCCCCCCTCACTGAAATGCAGAATGAATTCGACAGATGGCGTGTATCATCTATTCTATCAACACTACGTTAAATTTTTCAGATTTAAAATCCTGAGAAATTGAATGGTGCTGCCATCTTTCGAATTAAAATAAAACTAAACAAAATTTGCGCTATAGCATATTCCCAATTGTTTGGTAATTCCTTTTTACTGACCAACTATTATCTATAACAGGGTTTCCAAAACTATGTTCCGCGGAATACTAGTGTTCCACAGGAAGTTAATAAGTGTTCCACGAAAACCTGGAATTCTTTTATATCTTGCAACGGCTACACGAAATTCAAACATATTTGAAAAATTAACGTTCTAAAATATCTAAAATATTAAGTGTTCATGCATAATGAGTAAGTACTAAATAAATAATTTTTTTATTTTAAATTTTCTTGGTTATGTGTTATTACATACTCTACAAAAGGAACAAAGTAATAAATAAAATTTCAGGATTTACAAAGTGTTCTATCGCAGGAAAAGTTGGGGGAAAACCTGATCTATCATATTGATAGTTAATGCAAATATATGTTAAAAATTAGGTGTATGTATATCTACTTTTCTATTTAGTCGATATATATATATATATATATATATATATATATATATATATATATATATAGATATAGATAGATAGATAGATAGATAGATATATCTATATATATATCAGTGATTGTCAACCACTGTGCAGCGAGATTCTTGAAGTGTGTCGCCACTGAGAATACCCCTACTTAAACGGGTTCAAAGGTAATATACAATATGTCATTTTTAATAATGTTTTGACAATACTATTTTTATTTTAAAAGAACCTCCTAAAATGGATTTTAAAAAATGAAAGCTTAACAACGGTGATGATGATGGTAGCGATAAGGCTAATGACACCGCGCCCATTACATGTAAAGATGTTTCCTCCGCCAAAAAAAACAATGTTCATCGTAACTATAATAACTTCTTAAAATTTGTATTCACATCTACAACGCAAAATGATCAAACTGATCTCGCGGGTTATGGTATGTGGTTGTAAATTGTCAAACAGTGCTATGGTTCTGAGCACGCTCCAACGTCACTTGCTCACTAATCATTCTTCGCTTGCATCAAAAGACAAAAGCTACTTTCAAAAATCATTATCTGCAAGATCCAAACAAGTAAAGGTCTTTGAAAAGCAATTTAGCCTGTCTGAAAAAACTCAGATAGCTTCTTATGATGATAGTGGCTGAATTAATTGCACTTAAATTAAAACCGCATAATTTGGCTGAAGAAATTATATTACCTGCTTGTCATAAAACTGTAAAAAGAATGATCGGAAATTCAGCAGAAATCGATATTTGTAAAATACCAATTTCAAATGACACAATTCATCGCAAACTTTTAGACTTGTCCCGAAATATTGAAGAAAATACAGCTAAAACTTTTGCAAATTCAAATTTTGCTCTACAAATCGACGAAAGAACTAATATTACGAGAAAGCACACTTAATTGTATTCGTTCGATTCATTCACGAAAACGATATAATTAGCCAATTTTTATACTTTCATGACTTATCTGATTTCACAACAGAACATATTTTCGATGAATTTAATTCGTATTTTCAAGAAATTAAAATTTCGTGGAATTTGTGCATTGGTATTTGCTCAGGCGGTGCTCCGGTTATGACTGGATATATAGAAGGATTTGTAGCACATGTAAGGGAACATAATGCAGATATACAGAGGCTGTTCGCACATTTTTTAGACGATTTTGGTACGCGGTAATAAAAAATCGTTTACTGCAAAAGAAATAATTGCAATTGCACTATGTTTTTAAAAGTCAAAATTATCGTCTGCGGCTTGAAAGTTTTGTTTATATTCAAAATGGCGTTTTTAACAAAGCAGTGGTTCGAAGGCTACATTTATGCTCTTTCCAAAGAGAAATATGCATACTCCGTTATCCAAAAACAATGTGACAGTCATGGTTTTGTGATAGCTAAAGCGTCGATAGGTAATATCGTCAACAAGAAAGGAAAAAAAAAACGTCAAATTGGAGCCTCAAGTGGGACAAAAATTCCAAACAAGTATCCAAGGAAAAAACGGACATCCTCGACTATTGCAAAGGTACGTTGTTTAATGTTAAAAGAAAATCCCCCTAGTTTAAGGACAGTTGCAAAATCATTAAAATGCTCGGTGTCCACTGTAAACAAAATGATAAACGTTGATTTAAATCTTAAGAAAGCGAAAAAACGCAATGTGCATCGTCTTCTTCCAAATCATATCGCTGAACTCAGGACACGCTGCAGAATTCTATATGAGAAACACTTATCCAAAGAAAAATGGAAAACAATTGTCCCAATAGATGAATCATGGGTGTATTTGAATGATTGCAACAAAAAAAGAGCCATTTATTATCATAAAAGGGGAGAAAAAAATTTAAGTATATGGTTCAAAGAATCGAAAGAAAGTTTTTCTAAGGGATTCATGATTGTTGCTGGTTTTTCTTATAATGGCAAGTTAAAAATAAAGAGAGTGGAAAAAATGTCAAGATTAACTCCAAATACTATCAGGAACATATTTTATCGCCAATTTTTCTGAATGAAATACCATCGCTTTACCCACAGTGCCATCAATCTGTGAGACTCCATCAGGACAAAGCTAGCAGTCACACATCAAAATCCACTGTAAATTTCCTAAAAGAAATGGAACAAAAAACTGGTATCAAGGCCATACCCTTCACCGATATCCCTACTAAATCTCCCGAAGTATCACCTATGGATTTTTGTGCTTTTGGACTTTTGAAATCTGCATTATCCAAACGTCGTCCCAAAACCCTTACAGGACTCTGGAAAGCTGTTCAGGAGGAATGGGATAGAATACCTCTTCTGACACTTCAAAAGGCATTATTATCCTGGAAATTGCGGTGTCGAAAGATAGTTCAGAATAAGGGATGTCAAATAGAACATTTAAAACACAAGAATTTTATGTAATTTAGTTTTGTGAATACAATATACATCGTCTAAAAAATGTGTGAACAGCCTCTGTATTAGTTACCTATTGTTTTATGCATAGAGAAACCCTCATTACAAAACAATAACTTTGAAAATAGCGCTGGAACAATCTGTTAAAATGAATGTTTATAAAAAAAATCAAGACCATTAAAAAGTCGCCTTTTTTGTCAATTATGCCAGGCTATGGAGTCTAAATACGAAACGTTGTTACTGCATACGGAAGTTACGTGGTAGTACAGAGGGAATCTCACGTGCTTGAATTGAAAAACGAGATAGAGATATATTTTGAATAAGATAACAATTAATTTGTTGATTTGTTGGATGACAAAATATGGTGTGCTAAGCTAGCTTACTTATCTGATATATTTGTTAATAACAAATACAAGTATGCAAGGACCGAAAGAAAATATTTTAAACTCAACCGATAAATGGGATTTTAAAAAAACTTTACAGAAGAATAAAGCACAAGAGGGTAGTTTCGAAAAGTTTGGGTCAGTTCCAAAAGAATGTTATAAAATAATTCATAAAATAGTTATTGATCATTTGACAATACTAAAGCAAAGAATTGCTCATTACTTTCCAAATTTAAAAAATACTTGATTGGATTCGAAATCTATTTGTGATAAACGATACGTTGGTGTATGAACTAACTTCGAAAGAAGAGGAAGACCTAATTTCGGTGTGTAATAACCGAGATTTAATTTCAAAACAATTCAGAAGAATCAGTAAACACATTCTGGATTAATCTTAGATACGATTTTCCGACAGTATCACAAAAAGTTTTAAGTGTGATTTTACAATTTTCCACATCTTATTTGTGCGAATTCGGATTTTCGGCTTCGACCAACATAAAAACGAAAAAAAGACTTTTACATCTGGATCACGAAATGGGAGTAGCATTCTCATTTTTACGTCCAATTGTAAATAAAGTTATCAAAAAAAACAAATTCAAATTTCTCACTAAATGTAATTTGTAGTTAAATAATCAATTTAATTTGCAATGCAATTTCATTTTATATTTTAACAAAAATTATTTAGTATGCTATTTTTACAAAATATATTATAGGCACATCAATCAATTATCCAAGTAAAATTCTTTTAAATTTATCTAATTGTTAGTGTGCGGCCAAATTTTTAAATTATTAAAAGTGCACCGTGACGAAAAAAAGGTTACAGGTTAAAGGTTATATATATACTGTGGAATCTCGATCCATCGTTCTCCGAATCATCGTTTTCCCGTATGTGTCGTTTAATTCACCCAGTCCCGATGATCATATTACTTTGTTATGTTCCCGCATCTATCGTTTTCCCAGATTTATCGTTCAGTTCAGTCGGTACCTTGAAAAACGATAGATCGAGATTCCACTGTATATATGTATCAGTTGAGAATCACTAATATAATATATATATATTGTATTATATTATATATATACATATATATATATATATATAATATATAACAATAGACAATACACAATACAATACAATGTAATGTAATGTAATGTAATGTAATATAAAACCCCGTTACTAACTGGGACCGTAGACAATCCGGGTAATAAGCAAAACCTTACTAAGCAAATCCTTAACTAAGCAGACCTACCGTTTATTACGATAAAAAAAAACTATGTTCTGTAACAAAATTGCATACATAGTATAGTTTACAAGACATTATAAAATATAAAAATAACTTTTCAAATCATTTCTTAACAAAGAAATGGTAAAGCTAGTAAAGATTTCTTAAACTCAACAAAAAGCATTTTATTATAATAATTTATTGTAGAATCTATGCAGGAACTGTACATTTAATCGAACTAAAAAGCGAAAAATTAAGCGTCCTTGTAGTTACGATCTTGCTATCATAGTTTAAAATTATTATCTAATGTGAACATTAAATAAAAATAATGTCTACAAATCTGATCCGGATATATATATATATATATATATATATATATATATATAGATAGATAGATAGATAGATAGATAGATAGATAGTGATTCTCCACCTCTCTCATATATATATATATATAGGGTCATAGAAAAAGGTGTACGTGATTGCAACGGAAAATAAAGAACCATATAATAGAATTAATGGCGTTTTTTTTTTTTACCAAAAGATACAGAAACGAATCAAGCTTCGGACATTACCTAGTTGTTGAAAACACTTATAGTTTTATTCTTTCGCCCCTAGATGTCAGCCCAATCAATGAAATTGTAATGTATTTAGAATTTTAATAGTTTGATGTTCACGTAATGGCAACTCGTAGTAATGTTTTGTCTTTCTTTAGGATTAAGTTTGCAATCAAATAAGATGGTTGTGTTTTAGCTTTGTGCTAAAAATAGCGTTGCGATGCTGTTCTGATTGTTTGAACTTTGAATTGTCTATATGTGTGTTGAAATAAAGTACCTTGTCTTTTGTGTGGTCACGCCTTGGATGATTATTTACAGCCGTTGTTTATGAATTTAACCTCTACATTAATCAGAAGATAAGAATATTGGCTTCCGCCAATGACATTTTGCGATATGAGCACCCCTCGTCGCTCGACACACATATAGGCGATCGTCAATCTCCCACCAGGTACGATCGATCATAGCAGGAGTCACAGTCGATACTGCAGCAGTGATTCTGTCCGATAAATGGTGTATGTCTCTGATCTTCTCAGCGTACACAATGATTTTTCTTTAACCCCATAGAAAAAAAAGTCTTGGTGGGGGAGTCAAATCGGGCCTTCTTAGTGGTGACGAAATTGGACCGTGCCTTCTAATCCAACTTCCATGGAATCTGTTCTTAAGACTCTTGGACATGGGTATTGCACTCAACATATCCCCTGCAAAATCTGCTCGTTTACGACGGTCTAGTTCTTTAATTTCGTGTTTCAACGGAATTTTGAAGGCATACAATCGTAAACGTTTATGAAGAACGTTCTCGATGGTTGTCTTTGGACTGCCATTTTCCAAGCTGCGGCGAGCGATAAATCTTTCAAGCTACGCAAATACGATTGTCGTAAACGTTCCACATTCTCTTCCGATGTTCATGGTCGGCCAGAGTACTTCTTAATGTCAACACTCCCAGTTTCTTTAAACTGTTTAAACCAACGAATCATGTTTTAGTCCGTAGGTGCATCTTGTCTTCACGTAATGTAACAACTGATTTAAATCCAGTGTACCACAACCCTCACTGAGCTTTTTCCCTAAAATTCGCCATTTCTGCAGTCTCTACTGGCATGTTTGACGAAGCGCGACGTCACAGCGTCGACTCATGCCCACTGCGTAGTCACAGTCACCATGATGACGGATATTAAAAATCTCAGATTTAACATATCAACCGCTGCTACGCTAAATCCGATCAGTAGATTGCTGTTCCCGGTGTGCACAATTGAAATCACGGATACCTTTTTCGATAACCCTGTATATTTATATATATATATGTGTGTGTCATCGCATGCGCCAAGTGTGTGCATGATTTAACACCAAAATTTTCGTCAGAAAATTGTTACAGTTACAGTATAGAAAATACTTCCGAACCATGAGCCGTATACAATGATTCCAAACAATGACTACTGCATAGTTGTACATCCTGGCTGAACTAAAATTCATAAAGGGTTTCTACAGGGTTTTATTTATTTTCAAATTTAACGCATGCATCCCTTTTAATTTCAAATACAAATCTCAAAAATTTGTGTTTTCCCTCACAACCGAGTTCATCGACTAAAATTCAATTCGGTGGAAACCCTCAAATTTATTCAAGGACCCCCGAAAGGTCCATGGACCACAAGTTAAAAAAACCATGGTCTCGAAATTGCATGAAAGTAAATTGAGATCTACTCACGGTATGAGCTCGAACTCCATCTAATAGAAAGATACAGACATCTCGTTTCTTCTATGTGCATCGAGAAAATACGACGTGGTGTTCCTATAAAGCTCTTCTCTGAAGTCAACCCCTACAGAAGCAAATGTTTTTTTTCGACACATGAAAATAGGCAATGTTCTGCCTGTCTCATCTTCAAACCTCAAAGTAAGCCAGATCGTCACCATTAACATACGTATAAAATAAAAGATACTCAAAACATACATAAAAAGGGATTTATTAACATATTTAGACAAGTACAGATACTTTCGGTCCACAGCTCATACCGAAGTCACAATAAAACAGCACGGACTCGTTGCGTAGCCTAATCAATAACTACAGTCGAACCTCCATATATCGAAGTAGCAAAATGCGCGAAAAAATTCTATATATAGAAATTTCGATATATAGAATTGAGCTTAGTCTTATCATAATTCTTCTTAAAAAAAAAAAAAAAATTGAAGCTAATTTTCGTATACGAAACTCCATTTCTAATTTATATGCGAATCCCATTTAATGAAAGTTAATAACTAAAAAATGAATTAATATGAAAGATTTATTGATTACTACATATCTTTAAAAAAAACAATAATGCAGACAGTGGTTACAATGATCACAGTTACATTCTTTAAAAAAAAACTACGAATATCTTGCTGAACAGTTAGTTTTGCGGAAAGTTCAAAGAAATGTTCGTATTTATTCAGTCCACTAAAAACTTCATCAGGGACATTTTCCGCCAATTGAAGTCCACAACGTATTGTTTCAAATGCCGAAAATTGGGAGATTTTATTCTAAAGTGGAATAAAATCTCCCAATTTGTCTTGAAAAAAATTTCGATATATAGAGATTTTTTCGATATATAGAAACAATTTTTCTATGTAATGAACATGGAGATTTGCTAAGAGTTCGATATATATAGAAAATTTCGATATAGGGAAGTTCGATATATGGAGGTTCGACTCTATAACATTGCAAAGGCTAACTCTAACAACCCGTTTCCGCCCCCTCATGCTACTTCAAATTCAATTTAGAACTGCAAAGACACCACTGCACGTCCGGAGGGAATAAATAGAAGTATAGGAAAATAACTAAACAAAATTGAGAAAAGAACAAATTACCCAAAGGAGAAAATTTTGAAATATATAAAGGTATTTCCGCCAAACTTCATCCAGCATCATTGTGTCCTAAAACAGGTCGGAGATCTAATTGGAAAAAACAATCCCTTTTCCATTACACTACAAAGATTTGCAAATTAACAATAGTAACTTGACGGTGTTTAACAGACTGGTCATACTTCGGTTATGTTCATGTGCGGATAATCTCGAGTAGTCTTTCAGAAATCCTAGAAGGAAGAAAAAAAATCAGTAATCTGGCACATAACGTAACAAACGTTATGGAAAACGGACAAGTTGCAGTGCGGGAAACAATTCAAAAACGATAAAAAATGAAAAATATATATATCTATATATATATATATATATATATATATATATATATATATATATATATATATCTATATATATCTATATATATCTATCTATATATATCTATCTATATATCTATATATATATATATCTATATATATATATATATCTATATATATATATATATCTATATATAGATATATATCTATATATAGATATATATCTATATATATATATCTATAGATATATCTATATATATATCTATATATATATATCTATATATATATATCTATATATATATATCTATATATATATATCTATATATATATCTATATATATATCTATATATATATATCTATATCAAAACGATATCAAACCCTTCGGACGGGTTTGTAACCAGTTGCGCCGTGTGCGTGGCTCCATTCAATTACATAGGTTACGACTCATCACGGACTGGTTTGTGATTTGAGTCAGTTATCAGTTTCTTATGAGTTGCTCCCTGTGCAGACGGCCTAAGTGTACGCCCGACCGAGTGTCCTCCTTATTCGCTTCTATGTTAGTATAAAATAATTTCAAGATAAAAATGCTTTTTATATACCATGTTTTTAAATTTTCTGTTGAATCTAGCATGGGGGCATAAATAAAAATTATCCCATTGCAATGAAAATGTAATATGCTTGGTTCACTATTACGTTAATAGATGGCGCCTGTAGCGCAGTTACTTTTGGCTCCAGACGCTTCTCGTATTTTTGCGTAATGGATTTTAAAATATGGAATAAAGATGGCTAAAAGTATTAAAATAATGCATCGTCATCGTGTTCTGAGCTATTCTAAAAGTTTCAAATGTCTAGCTAGTCGGGAAGTTAGTTAAAAATCGATTGCAAGGTTTGTACCAGACAAACACACACACAAACAAGAAAGCAAGTTAATAAAAACATGGTAAAAATAGGATTAGTATTAGCAAAAGCCGCGCCCTCCTAAACATGCGTACGTTTAAAGCTCAAAATTCGACAGAACAAAGATAGTTTGCTTTTATATCATAAGGAAAACTTTAAAATTTTCCCCCAGCTCGACTTGCTGCTTAGCTGAAACTTTAGTTTCTTCTGTTCTTCAAGGCAATAGTCTTAAAAATTAAATTGAAACATAAAACTGTACTTATCTTAATAATGTTATCCAGGAACTGTCTTCCATTACCCTCGGGCTTTCCAAGGTGATCCAGGGACGTGCGGGGAAGACATCTGAGCGCTCGTAATTCAGTCCTTCGAACATTTGTGGAAATGGTTGCAGGGTCTCTTGCTGTACACTCCCCGTTTTCTGTACTCAGAATTGTACCGTATCCTCCGACATTACTGTCGAAGATCTTGGCATTTCCGGGGTAGAGGGTGCTGCAGGGAAGTGTCAATGGTTCCAGAGAATCCAAAAATTTGGGTTTCAGAGTAATTTTAAAATAAAATTCAACTTAGGGATAATCAGCATAAATTATAAAAATTAATTTAAACTATTCACAAATTTTGTTAAAATCATCACAATCTCTGTGATGTATGTATTATATTGTCACTATACACTTCTCTAGTTTTTCTATATTTGTTTAAGTACTAACTAAAGACCAATATTTTAAACATGAGGGACTAAAAAACAGAGAGGAAGTGGGGCAGATTTTAAAGTTATAATTTAATTGAAAGGCCATCAGCATTTAAATGAATATTTTAAAAACTTACTGTAAGTATGATCTATATTAGTATCTGTTGAACATAAAATCCGACTCTATGACTCATATGCAACACGTACTCAAACGCTCCTCAATATTTAAATGAATATATTTAAAAACTTGCTGTAATTATGATCTATTTTAGAATCTGTTGAACATAAAAACTGACTTTATGACTTCAGTGCAACACTTTTATACTACTTACGTATGCTTCATTAACTGGAGAAAGGAAAATATTCAAAAAATATTTTTACAATTGATATACTTTATTCAAAAAACATTAACAGTAGCAAATAATAAGCAAAAGAATAATAGCTCTAAAATAAATATTACCTTGCAAATAAATATATATATATATATATATATATATATATATATTGTTACGAGTTTGGGGCCAACTTGGCGTACTATCGCCAGCATGCGATGTTTTGGAATCCCCGTTAAATAAAACAATAGTTTAACACGGTCACGCGTCTACCATGGATTAAGTAATAAATCCTGCTCTTGGGTCTATTGTTGGAAAATGGTTTGGTTGAGCGGTGTGGCAACACGGGTTTTGTTTCCTAGGTGAATAAGAGTCTGGAATACAAAGTTCAGTTCTAAGGTTGGTATGGATGCGATCTGTTGAGGTTTTTTCAACAGGTGATATTCTTCTTGTAAAATGTTTTATTCTCGGCTGGTATAAGACAGGTCCTTAGAAGGAAGGAGATTGAGGTCGTATTCTACTTATTAATAACTGTTATACTGTATTAATTAATTACTATCTCTAAATCCCTCCTTGTTAAGAAAAGTTCTTAGGTGCTGGAATTGTTCAGCTTCCAGCGAAGATTCTACGTTTTTATTTTGTCTATTCTTCTGCAAGTTGTGAAGAAGTGTATTGAAGATTTAATGTTTTATAAATTTGTATTTTTCAGTTTGCGGTAACTGGCATATTTATTTTTGTATTTGATATTCACTTTTTAAAATGTCTTCCCGTCACTCGGATTTCGTACAATCAATATATATATATATATATATATATATATATATATATATATATATATATATATATATATATATATATATATATAATTTTTCTACATAAAAATGAGAATATATACATATAGATATCAGAGTATATTATATGTTTGTTATTATAAGTATACTCTATAAATCTCCCACCAACCACTCATATTTTATTTTACACATTTTCAAAAATTAAAAATGTACAAAAAATGATTTCAACCATTCTCTGTACAAATTCAGTTCATCAACTTCGCCTTTTTTTTTGTATTATAAAACTTTTGTATACAGCATATCACAAGCTCTTCAATGCAAACATTTAATCTAATGAACTGAACATTTTAGATTTTAAAAAAAATCATTCTTTTAGATATTTCAGAAAGTTATTGTCTTAAAATATGTTATCTTTGACAGTTTTTAACTTAATCATCCTTATGACCGAAATTGGTTTCTAAATGCAGTTTGCTGTTATCGCAAATGTTATAGAGGAATGTTCACAGCTTTATAAGGAGAAAATGTCTATAAAAATTACAATATCTTTTAAATATTTGCTTTCCCATCTAACCTATTTTTTTGCGGCCCTCAGCAGCTTTCCATAAAGTAATAGGGTCCTCATCACATTTTGAGTTGTGCTAGCCTGTTTGCATGCTCCCAGAAACAGAAACTTATTCATATGTATTCTTCATTTTTAATATTAAAATTGCATATTTATTCAGAGAAGGTGACACGTCCGAAACATTCAGAGCAGCTTGCCTATATTCAAAGAACAATAGAATATTACTTGAATATGAATGATAAACAATGTAGATATTATAGTAGTTTCTTAGAAAAAGTTATTTGAAAAAGTTTATTACAAATCATAAATGATATAATTTTCTTCCGATAAATTTTTGGGCATCTACTAATTGTTTGTACTAATTGGGCTACTAATTGTTGTACTAACTGAGCATCTACTAATTTGTTAGGTCAATGAAAAACAATATAATTTTAGATTCTCTAATTCTCAAAGATAATGGAAAGAAAAGAAAAACTATTAAATTATTGTTCCTCCTTATATATATATATATACACTGCTGGCCACTGTAAATGCAACACCCTGAAGGAAACATGCAAATAACATGAAATTTACAACATATATTAGCGGAGGTGAGATATGCAAATGATTAGAATTTCAGCGCAGACGCACATCACACGCGCCTGTGGCGCCACTTCAAAGCGCTATTTACGGCTTGGAGATTTCGACGATTTCAAGTTCGGCAATTGTGTTTTTCTTGTGGTTTTTTCAAAAAAAAAAACGATCAATTATGCCTCGTCGAAAACAGCGATCATCTTTTGATCAAGTATCCGAGTTCGACAGAGGAAGGATAGTGGCCTACCGAGATTGTGGATTATCTTTCAGGGAAATCGGTAGTCGTGTTGGACGAAACCAAACAACTGTAATGCGGATATGTGATCGTTGGATGCAGGAGGGTACGACGGACCGGCTTGTTCGATCGCATCCACCTCAGCACACCACTTCACGTGATGACAGGCAAATTGTGCGCATGGCAGTGACGGATCGCTCAGTCACATCACGAACCATAGCACAGCACACGCAGTCTGTAACGCATCATCTAGTGTCTGCGCGTACCATTCGACGCCGTTTACAGCAGAGTGGTCTGTCCGCAAGACGTCCATTGCTTTGTCTACCCTTGACGCAGAACCACAGACGTCTCCGCCGCCAATGGTGCGATGACAGAAGGATGTGGACGGCAGAATGGAATGAAATTGTCTTTACTGACGAGTCACGCTTCTGTCTGCAACACCACGATGGTCGCATTCGTGTCTGGAGACACCGTGAAGAGAGGATGCTGAACAGCTGCGTTATGCACCGCCACACTGGTCCTGCACCGGGTATTATGGTATGGGGCGGTATTGGATATCACTCTCGCACACCTCTAGTACGCATTGCCGGTACTTTAAACAGCCAGCGCTACATCTCCGAGGTGTTGGAGCCAGTTGTCCTTCCTTACCTTCAGGGCTTTCCCGCAGCCATATTTCAACAGGATAATGCGCGACCACACGTGGCACGCATTGTCCAACGGTTCTTCGTCAATCGCCAAATTGAATTGCTTCCCTGGCCGCCTTGCTCTCCGGATCTTTCGCTGATAGAAAACATGTGGTCCATGGTTTCTCTACGATTGACCCAGATTCCATCCCCAGCTGCCACAGCAGATCAACTTTGGCAACGTATGGAAGCTGCTTGGTCTGCTGTACCCCATGAACTCACCCAAAGTCTCTTTGAATCAATGCCAAGGCGTGTGGCAGCGGTGATCTCCACCAATGACGGCTACTCTGGCTACTGATTTTGGCAGGAACCACACTTCACAGAAGTCTATAAATTTAATCATTTGATACTTGGTCAACATGTTATCTACAAAATAAATTGTGTTGTGATATCTCTTGTCTTTCTTGGTGTTGCAATTTGAGTGGCCAGCAGTATATATATATATATATATATATATATATATATATATTTGAGGTGTGTGTGTGTGTGTGTGTGTGTGCGTGTACGGCCCAAAGTCCGAAGTATGGCCCATTCGCGAAATGGCTGGCCTCTTCTAGCATTGGCCAAGTAACTTGGCTATACCCCGAAATGATCAAGACTTTACGACTACTTCAGGCTTTAGTCGGCCTATTCGCGATGCGCCCAACAATCAGTGGCCAGTTCACGAAATGTCCAAGAAAAAAGTGATAAAGCTAGAAGTTTTGCAGAGCTGGATCATGCAGTAACGGGTGTTGATCATTACAGATCTAACTCATGTTTTTACCACATTGAAAATCCCTTTAGTTTAGTCACAGTAGATAAAAAATCCCTTCAAAATCAAAGAGAAGAAGATAATTGATCTTGGGGAATTCGCAAATTGACCACTGAGTGTCGGGAGCATCGCGAATTGGCCGACCAAAGACCGAAGTAGTCGTAAATTCTCGATTATTTTGGGCTTTGACCAACTGACTTGGCCAATGCTAGAAGTGGCCAGCCAATTCGCAAATTGGCCAGATTTCGGACTTTGGCCGTAATCTATGCTATATACATATATACAATCTGTCACAAAAAAATATATGCACCTAGAAGAAATCGAGCTACTATCACGAAACTTAGCAGGAATGTAGTCTGGTAAGAGATATGCAAATGATTAAAATTTCGACGCCAATGAGGCAAGAGTAAACGCACTATGCGCATATGAGATGCGCAGATGGGAGAGTTTAAAAGCATGATTTCTTGTGCCATAGGGTTATTCAGGGTCGTATAGTAGGCCTCAGAGTAGCAGGTTGGTCGAACAGGCGTATCGGCCACCACCTCGGTCGGAGCGATATGGTAGTTGCTCGGTGTTTGCAACAATGGATCACGGAAGTTGATAGTCTACCGTCTCGGAGGGTCAGGACGTCCCATGACCACAAATGCGCGCGAGGATCGCGCAATCATAAGAGCGGCCACGTTCACACCAATAGCGTCGCTAGAATCCGTTCGACGCCCTTTACCACCTTCCAGACATCCGGTGGTATCGAGGGAAACCATTCGGAGACGACTGGCTGAGTCAGGTATAAAGAGCCGACGTCCATTAAGACGCCTACCACTGACCCCCCATCATAGGCAGTGTCAATTGGATTTTTGCAGACCTCGGGCAAGCTGGAGTGTGACCGACTGGAGTCGTGTGATCTTCAGCGATGAATCTCGATTCAGTCTCAATGCTGATGACCAACGCATACGCGTGTGAAGGCGGCCAGGCCACCGGTCCGATCCGGCATTTGTTGTCGAGAGGCATACGGCGATTACACAAGGTGTTACAGTGTGGGAAGCGATTTGTTGGGACACACGATCACCTCTAGTCGTCCTTCAACGCACTTTGACGGCACGCAGTTACGTGGACGAGATTTTAACGCCAGTTGTACTGCCTATGCTATCAAGTTTCCGAGGTGCCATTTATCAGCAAGACGACGCTCGTCCACATACTGCGCAACTCTCCCAACAATGTCTTCAAGGATATGACGTAATCCCATGTCCTGCCAGGTCACCAGACCTGTCGCCAATAGAGCACGTCTGGAACGTACTTGGAAGGCAACTGCAGCCTTCCCGGAATACTGGTGAATTGACTGTCCAGTTGCAAAGATTATGGCATGATCTACCGCAGGAGGTCATAGGTGACCTCACTGATTCGATGCCATTGATTCCATGCCGTGTTTCGGCTTGTATAGCTGTCAGAGGTGGATTTACTACTTACTGATTTGTAACCTTTTTCATGCCATATCTTCTTAATAAAACGGTCTGTTCTGAATTTGCAATCATTTGCTTATCTCCTCATATACTACATACATGTTAAGTTTCGTGATAGTAACTCGTTTCCTTCTGGGTGCATATATTTTTTTATGACAGAGTGTATAGTATATATATATATATATATGTGTGTGTGTGTGTGTGTGTGTTAGTTAGTTAAGTTTCATTTTCTATAATTTATTTTTAAACTATTTCTTTTCGTTTGCAACGTATTTTTAAGAAATGTATATAAAGCATTTTATAACGGGAACTTTTGTTATTTTTGCGGTTTTGTCTCAAAACCGCAAAAAGCGTTTGGACAAAACCGCAGTTAGTTAGTTTGCGCAGTTAGTTTGCGAAAAAAAACTAAATACTCAGCTTAGTTTTTTTTCGCAATTTCTAATGGCTGGAAGAGTATAGAACAAATATATAAACAAAAATGTGAACATTAAAATATAGACATTAAAATGATGATAGTAAAATAATAACCTATAGTGTGAAAAAATTATGAGCATTAAAATGTAGACAATATGGTATGAATATTAAAATGCAAACAATAAAATATAGAGGTATAAAAGAACATATAAAATTTCATTAGGAAGGTACTGCGGAGAGAAAGAAATAGATAAAATGCTGCCCTAATGTCTGCTCACCTCTTAGTATCAGCCACAGTGGTCCCGTTAAGAGTTTTCTGAGCAAGTCAGCAGGTATGAGGTGTCCATTTCTTGAAATTTGTTGGACAGGGGAGAGAGAAATAGCCTCATCCCGTGGCGACAGAAGAGTATTAGTTGTCAATTCTCAGGGGTCCACGGATTGCAATTTCAGAGCCACTGGTGTAGAAAATAAAATATTTGAAAGCATCTAGGACAGGGGTGGCGAACCAATGGCACGCAACACAATATTTTGGGCACGCCACCGATCAAAACGGTGTGCATTTAAATTAATGGATGTTATGTGGCTTTCAAAATTGATGTTTTTTACAGACATATGCCAACATTTCAATGAATTGAACATAAAGCTTCAAGGCACAAAAAAAAACAATTATCGTCATGATGGATCTCATTCGCGCTTTTGACGCTAAACTGCATGTTTTCAGGAACGATTTTATTACAAAAAACTACAAATATTTCCCAAACTTGAAAAAAAAATATCAACGATTTAGATGTACATGAGAAAGCAGACGAAGAAATAGTTATTGATGAATTAAGTTCCGTAATTGATTCTTCAATCAAGGAATTTTCAGCGAGGTTTTCTCAGTTCAAAGAATTATCGGAAACGCTCAAGTTTATTATGTACTCTGATGTGATTTCATTTGATAAACTGAACTTGTCCCAATTCGATTGGTTGGGAATTGAAGAATTTGAAATGCAGGTGATTTCCAGTCTACTTCAATATGGATTCAAAAATTTGTTGAAGGAAAAAGTTTGAATTGATTAAAACAGAAAGACTAACAAGCAATATAAGTAAAAATGCCAGTAACAAAATTTTGGCAACATGGAATTCGATTCCAGATACATTTAACTGTTTGAAGAAGCTGGCTCATGCTATTTTAACAATATTTTCATCTACTTATGCCTGCGAGTCATTATTTTCAGAGATGAATAACATTAAAAACTCGCTTTGAAACCGTTTGGATTCCAGTTCAGCATGCATTCTGCTAAAAGTAACATCTTACTATCCAAATATAAGTTATTTGTTATCTAATCTGCAACAACAGAAGTCACACTAATGTTGCCTTAATTTGAATTTCACATATAACTGTATTTTTTGTTAGTAAATAAAGAGTTTTGAGTTGTTAGTATTTAGTTTTATTATTTTCCCAATAATCACTAAGTCAAAATTATTTGACGGCACCTCTATGGCCTCATTAAACATTTCTTTAGAAAAATGGCACGTTGATCCATAAAGGTTCGCCACCCCTGATCTAGGAGATTCAATGAAAATGTTTACTTGTTTTGGGACGAATTCTGAAATAAAAACCTTTATATTGTTATTGATAAACAAGTAAAAAAATTAACATATTAAATATAGCTTACGATTTCTTTCCATTAATTTGCTGCCACTTTAACCTACATTCTTCAAGCGAAGCCCCGGGATGTTCCGTAAGGTGTAAACAGTGACTTCCTGAATTGAATCGTTTTCTCAAAACCGGTCCAGAACGGAGTCAAGCAAACATTTATATTTCTGTAAACAACTCGTGAACCTGCATTTCATTAGTCATCACTTTTCTTTTAGGTTTATTGTAACATCCCTAACTGAATCAGTTTTATATAGTATTATTCACAACTTCCCGTGAATCTTTTCAACAAATCAACCTGAATGCTTAAAAACACATTAATGAAACACATAGACATAGATTAAAACACATTAATTAAAATTAATACAAGACTAGTTGTTTATAATAAAAAATAGAAAAGTACATTTTGAAGATTTTGAGAGATTCATTTCCTGGAAATATTTTCCTAGGTCTAGGGATATTGGTTAAATTATGAAGAACTAGGTAAAAGTTTCGAAATTCTAGGGCTATAACGCATGCATACAACTGTAAAATTTAGAATCTTACAGCTGTATGTAGGCGTTAATCACTAACTTTTTATTCTCGTTCCCTTACTATTTCCAGGTTTATTTTTCACACAGAAACCTACGCTTTCATAAAGATCATTAAACTCTCTGAAAATGATTAAAATTTCCAAAATCATTTAGCCAAGCGTGCACTATCGATATTCCCTTTACACACAAAGAAATCTCAAAGTTCAAGTAGGACTTAAAGTAATTGTAACACTAAGAACAGATTTTTCTTTTGGTCTGGAGCTTTGCACTTCATTATACAGATAGTTTAAATTTAAAGTGGGGTATAACAATATCGCAGCGCATCAGGAGAATGGGATTTAAGGGTTAAATTCCCAAAAACCGATAAAGTGCTTATATATATATAATATATATACATATATATATACATATATACATATATACATATACATATACATATATACATATATACATATACATACATACATACATATATATACATACATACATATACATATATACATATACATATATATATATATACACATACACACACACACAGTGGAATCTCGATCGATCGTTCTCCGAATCGTGTTTCCGTATATCGTTTATTTCACTCAGTCCCGGCGATCATATTTCTTTGTTATGTTCCCGCATTTATCGTTCCGTTCAGTCGGGCCCTTGAAAAACGATAGATCGAGATACCACTGTATATATATACATACCGATAGTAAAGCGTTTAAAAATTTTCTTTATTTCGAGCAGCTGTGTATAGGGAATCATATTTAACTCAGTCCTTGAATAACTTCAGCCAAGAATGAACATATTTTACTCAAAGCAGGTGTTTCCAGTCTTCTAGCCACTGATGAATAGAGTAGGTCGTAGTCATAGGTTTAAGCACGCTGCAAAGAACTAAAACTGTTTTATTTTTTTTAATCTTGAGAATGTAGATGAAAGGGGTACACTGAACTATTTGTAGGTATCTTGATTCCTTTTCATTTCGTTCAAAATATTTACAAAATAAAAGTCAAACTATCTAACTATAAATTGCAAAATGGCTAATATACACAAAATAATTATCTTTAAAACGCAATTATTTTGACAAAAATTGTAGGCTGCTATTATATCATTATTTTGTTTTATGATAACATTCATGTTATCACAAAGTTTGGGCCACACAGATTAAAAATAGACTGGAAATAAGCTCTTTTTAAATAAGGCAAGCATATTTGAATTGGAGATTTCGATAATCAAAAGGATCTACGTATAAACATTATGTACGTAGGTAGCCTAGTAATAGCGAGTTGAACTTAGAACTGGGGTTGCTAAGTTCGAATCCCGTAGACGCCATTAAACACCTGCGTGTCCAAGCCGGAAATAGGCACGTTAAATCTGTTGACCAGAAAGTCCTACTATGAGGTCGGAGAGGGTGGGAGAAGGTACGATCCCCCGATATGTCGCCCCTGGTTGTTGCTCGGTCAAAATTGAGATGACACCAGGGGGTGGTATTTGTTCCCCCATACGGTGCCACCATTGAAAGCAACCAATGTTTCTCGCCGATTTAATGAGAATGTCTTAATGGACAAATACCCTGCACTGGCAAACAACAACACATTATGTCCGTTTATTTCAACCTTTATTAGCATTAAATAATAGTACTTTATATATAAAAACTGTTAAAACTATTTTCTCTCTTTAACTGAGCAACAAACTTTTCTTTCACTTTTATGACATCTTTAAAAGAACTTACTTTTATTATATCATGTAAAAACGAGTTGAAACTGGGGTGAAACAATATAATTTCAACAAAGAAAGTGAAGGCTGTCTGTTTCACTATTTTGTTTATGGTTTTAACTGTAGAAATATATATATCCCGTTTCTGTATTCCGATTTTTTTTTTGGTCGATCTTTAATCGTAAATGAACAAAAATTCTATGTTAATATCTGACCAGTTAATAACTACACTAGCAAAGCTTAAATGCATTTCATATTGTAGGTATATGCATTTTCAGTACTAGCCCCGTTTACGTTCTTTGAAACTTTCATATTTTTGTCGCCACACTACTTTTTAAATTTTACCCAGCTCGTATACATCGATACATGACTGTTATATTAAACTCATAAATTTCCATGATTACTTTCGTCCTTTTTCCTTATTTATTTGTTAAATCGTGGTCTTAATATCTATCAAATATTTTTATTGCCTAATATCTACTATATATTTAAATCAGTTCCGTAACTGACTGACTGACTGACATATAACGCACAGACCAAACCGCTGGCGCTGGACCGAAAGGGCTGAAATTTTGATGGCGATTATTCTTATAGATTTATATCTTATAGATTTATATTTATTCTTCTTATAGATTTCTTCCATAAGATTTTTGAAAAATTCTTCTTAGGTTTTTTTAAATTAATTTTTTAAGCTGTTTTTGTAACTTTTTTAAATTTGCATTAAAGTTAATAATCTGAGGGATATAAAATTTATATCACGAGAAAGATCATAAAAATTCCTTTAAAATGAAATATTTTCGAATCTTTACCTCCATTTCCTGATTTTTGGTGAATTTTTAAAGATTAATTTTTAGAATTTAATTTATTAAATGCTGATCACGTGCATAACAACGAAATAGACAAAAAAAAAATTTCTTGCTAAGGTGGCAGATGATTAGACATTATCCAAAAAAATATTAAAATTCAGTAAAAGATATGTTCCTTAAACTGTACTATATTAACTGCACTATATTCTTTAGTATGTTCTATTAGATTTAATTTGAATATTTTCTTCTACGTTATTTTGTTTATAAAAATATCAGTTACGATTTTTTTTATAAATATATTTTTTGTTTTTTTACATCAATTGCACACATTGATCGTTGTATTTATATATATATATATATATATATATATATATATGTATATATATAAGTCTACTTGCGGTCTCCTAAACTTAACTTTCACTTTGTCTGGCTTCGAGTTTGGTAATCTATGATAAAGCCACTGATTATTCCTTCTTCTGTTTCATATAGATTGTACGGTGTCTAAGTATGTTTATTGCTCAGATCATACTTATTAGAAACAATCCATTGGTTTTTAGACAGTATTGGCACCGCTGAAGACAAGGTACTGTCTAAAAACCTATTTTTCACATTTCTATTCATATTTTTCACTTATCTTTTCATGTCTTTGGTTCCTGGATGTAGTGGTTTAGTGCTTATACAGGTATTTCACTTACAACTTTGTCTAATATATATATATATATATATATATATATATATTGGCATTAATTGCATACATTGACAGTTGTATTTAATTTGAATGTACTCCTTAGAGAAGTAGGGGTATTCAGCTAGTCTACTATATAAGAATGCTTATTTTGATGAAATCTTGCAATCTGAAATCTTGAGAAACTTAGATTTATTATTAGGAAAAGGAAAACAAATCTAAAGAATTTTTTCTGCTGATTTAGAGAGCTTCTTAACGCTGATTAGAGAACAATGAGTTTGATAAATGTCGCAGAATAGCGTAATAAAAACCACATGATAAGTTGATAGAAAAAAATTAATTTTTTATCTATTTCTTTCCTTTGGTCACGAACTTTTGGTGTAACCATCCCCATGTGACTCTCTCAAGAGGGGAAGAATGTAAGGCTGAATAAGAAATATTGCAACAAGGCTCCCTATTGTAATGATCGATACACCAGTCCCCGAAATGTTGGAATAGTGGTTTCAATTTCGGATTTAGTCAAGTTGCATTTTTAAATGAAAAAAAAAATCATGTGAGTGAGAATGTATGGCAGAGATCAAGTCGATTTATATGTTAAGAAAAGCTCTGTTATTATTGTTCACTTATGAAAATTGCATAACATATTCTGAACTCATGAAGAAGGTTGGTTGGTTGGTTGGAAGCACCACGATCAACTTCTCCTACACAAGGACTAATTAGACCGGGACCTACAGTTTAACGCCGATTCCGAACGGCTACAAATGTCAATGCCAACAGTGAAACTTGAACTCACAGACCGTGGATCGAATGCTAGCGCCTTAGCCATTCGGCCATTATTCTTTTTTCATCACATTATCCTCTTAAAACTTTTTACTTTATAGTTCAAGGTGAAACTGAACAATGCTTTTATCTCTGAGGTGTTTGAAAGTCACGTGTTATTCCACGATGAAACAAAATTTAAAGGCATTTAATATTTTAAACTTAATGAAAATTTTTACTGGTTTTGTAAGTGCAGCATCGCATGATTGCTGTTTTTACTGTTTTTCTGCATAACGGAAAATTTTTTAACGTCTGGGAAATCTAAAAAAATACAGAGGAAAAATGTTTCATTCACTTTATATCAAGCTTTTTCTAAAAGGGAGAATTTGAGGAAATCACAAGGATCGCCGTTTGACGAGGAAATGTATTGAATGGCATAAGGAAAACCTTGAAATCAGGAAAGTTCAGGGATTTAATTGATAAAAGGGTTTGGAGTGGTTTTGAAATATGGTGAAGGGATACATGAGCTAGTATAATGCTTATAGAATGACAGATCTATAATTTCCGTGTTACCAAACTTTCAGACACTTCTTTTCAATACCGATTTCTCCCGCCATGACTACGTTGTATAATAAAAGATTGAACCAAAAACATTGGAAGAACTTTCAAAGCATCGACCTTAGAAAGCATTTCATTTGTTACATATTTTTAACGAGTGTTTGTAATCGGCTAGCCTCCAGTTTCATCTTGAAACGTAAAGTGGATTTAATTCGTGTCATTTTATCTAGGTTTGTTAACCTTCCGAAGGTTAAAGCAATATTTAAAGTGAGAGCAACGTTAAGTCATTTTAATGTCATAATATGAAATAATATTTTTATCATCCTTGCCTCACGATGAAGGGAATAATGATTCTTACTCTTGTTATCCAAGGTTAGAAAAATACATTTTCTGAGTGTAGGTTTATACTGGGTTTTGACTAATAGGCCTAATTCCTTCTAGTTTTATGTCGTGCATTTAATTTAGGACTATTCAAATGAAAACAAAGTCATATCCCTGCAGTATCGTTGAACGCGTTTATCCTCTCAATTATCTGCTACATATCTCTTTTAAATAAGAGCAAATTTAGGTTATATTTGCTTCTCTGAAACTTTTCGGGTTTATAACATGACACAAAATTTATTAATTCAATCTTCTACTAAAACTGCTTGCCCTGTAAACTAAACTTTTGTTTTGAAGTAAAATCTGAGAAAACCCAAAAACTTTGTTCATAAATGATACATTCTCTTCCACTTATCTCAGTTACAAATTACCTATATGATGACAACGCGAGTATCGATGATGAAACTAACGGATGGCCACTTTATTTCTTGAAGCAGGGGAATATAGAGCACACGTACCATACTAGATCTACAGGTTTCACTTTAGGTTTAATCTTTAATACATAATTAAGGCTCTTTAATGTCGATGCTTCACACAGAAAGTTTTGTGAAAGGTTTGTCTTCCGCAGCTACGGTAGGGCGTACAAAAGGCTCCATGCTGTCCTTAAGGATTTTTCTTACATGACACATAAGCAAATATTTATCCACATTCCTCCAAGGAAGCAGTGGCGTACACAGGGGGGATGGGGGTTATAACCCCCTCCCATTAGTTCTGATTACATATATTATTTAATTAGGTTTAAGCTTTGCACTGATTGCTCAAAACTACTCTTTCATAGTACCCCCCCCCCCCCCTTAGAAAATTTCTGCGTACGCTGCTGCAAGGAAGACATAGTATTTTAAACTTACTTCGCTTTATACTCCTTTACATTATTTAGCAAAGATAGCAGCCTATAAATTTATTGATAAAAATGATAAGCCCAAAAGGATCATAAAAGAAATCTTTTTTTAAACATCTGACACGTGTCGGGTTAATGACGTAAATTTGATAGAAAGGTAATCCTATTTATTATAATACATCAATAATAGTTTAAATACGTAGCAAAGAAAGCAAATCAAATGCCTTATTAAAGATAACACAAAGTTCTGTTAATCTCATAATGTTGTACATTTTTAATTGCTAACTATGATCTAAATTCGGGTGTTATCTAGAAAGCTGTCACATGAGGTCTATTTGGCCGGCTATGATTACTACAGACATATTATTCCGCTTTGTTATCTGCTAAATTAAATGGTTAGATGTTTATACACATAGTTAACAACGAATTAATTATTCATATTAAGATTTGTTTGTTAATCAAATTCTAAAATATCTAAATCTTTTTATGTGACAGCCTCATATGTAAGAGACAACTTTTGTGACCTAGTGTCTAATTCATTTTAGTGATACCAGGAGAATTTCGTATCATAAAAACCTTACCTATCATCACTATGAGGATGATGTATAGGAAGTGCAATGATGTCAGAAGTTTATTAAACATTAGCTGAATACCCGTGCTTCGCTACGGAGTACATTCGAATTAAATACAACGGTCAATGTATGCAATTAATGTCATATATATATACTAGCTGTACCCGTCCCGGCGTTGCTCGGGTAATGTAATTACCAAATTTTAGTAGCCTTAACCTTTTGTTAATGGGCGTCGCTTTCATCCTTTTCCTCACCACGATACATTATTTTACCCATATAAATTTAATCCTTTAAAGATATAGATATATATATATATATATATATATATATATATATATATATATATATATATATAATAAATACAACGCTTAATGTATGCAATTACATACTAATTTGAATTAAATTCTTAAAAAACTTCCATTTCAATTAGTCTAGTGGTTAAATTTTATCTTTTACTGTATTTTAATATTTTTTGTCCATTTATTTCGTTGTTATGCACGTGACGTAAAATTAATTTAAAGTATTACAGAAAGAAAAGAAACCGCTTGATCAGCATTTAATAAATTAAATTCTAAAAATTAATCTTTAAAAATACACCAAAAATCAGAAAATGGAGGTAAATATTTGAAAAAGATTTCATTTTAAACTAATTTTTATGACCTTTCTCGTGATATAAATTTTATAACCTTCAAATCATTATTTTAAACTTTAACTTTAAAAAATGTTACAAAAACAGCTTGAAAATTTAATTTTAAAATATCTAAGTGGAATGTTTCAAAAATCTTCCTTAATGCACCCCTACAGTATAAAAAGAATCGCCATGCAAAATTTCAGACTTTTAGGTCCAGCAGTTTGGTCTGTACGTTATTTGTCAGTCATTCAATCAGTTACGGAACTATTTTATATATAAAGATTAGAAAACTGAAGAAGCTATATCAAATATTTTGCATGCGCTTCACTCTAGATATTAAAAAAAAAAGTATGTAATAGGGACATTTTTGAAGGATTATTTTAAGTTTTTTATAATCTCAATCCTATAAAAGGAACTCTGTTGGGTTTTGGATGATACTTTTTAATCCATTAATATGCGTCTGATATCAAAATCATTTTAACAATTCTTATTCTTTCACCATAATATGTATAATCTATTACATATAAAGTACGGAAGAACACCTTTTTTATTTCAAAGAATTCGCTTTCATTCTATATCATTATAATATAAAAAATATCATCAAACCGAAAGTCAAATTAACTTTAGCAACGTATAATAATGCATTTTTTTAGCCCAAATACATTACGGACTATACGTCACTCTTGCATATTTTCATCCGCACATTTCTTTTTAGGAATTTTTTCTACTGCGTATGAAAGCAATAACATATTTTCCTGCAAAAACATTTACATTTGAAATTAGTCATGATTCATATCGGGTTTCGCTTTGAGCAAACTTCACATGGATGCTTTCACGAGATAATCTATTGACTTTTGCAAACACTCTAATCTCGTAGATATATTTGGAATTCTGATTGTACAGATCACTTACTCTGCCAAGTAAATCGTTCTTATCAGTTACGGTGTAAAATGTGATTTGTTTCTCGTGGTTTGATTTTTCTGAAACAATTAACCTCCTATCATTTTGTTTAATTCCTAAACAAATTTTATTCTCCTTTTTTCATGCTTTAAAATTTATTTCGCATGGTCAAAATTAAATTAAAATGTTGTTGGTGGATTTTCTTCACGTAGTATGGTCATGAAAGCTTATACCTTTTTATAACCTTAGAGGAATAAAAAGGTATATTTACAACATGGTATATTTACAAAAAGTAAGATTCACAACATGAGATTTCCTGACATCGTTGGGGTGGTGAAGTGGTAATGATGCTGGCTTCCAAGTCCAGAAATCAATTC
Organism: Dolomedes plantarius; assembly: GCA_907164885.2. Classification (NCBI taxonomy): domain Eukaryota; kingdom Metazoa; phylum Arthropoda; class Arachnida; order Araneae; family Dolomedidae; genus Dolomedes; species Dolomedes plantarius. The sequence goes on from OU015494.1 coordinate 191,627,198, forward strand.
TCGCTCTTAGCAGTCGGTTAATACAATTTTATAACTTAATCGTTCTTCAGTTAAATTAATCAGATCACCGACCAATAAAATTTTACGTTTTAATTTAAATTTTACTAATGAAATTCTATAATCAATGTCTAACCATTTTACAATAATTACTTCATGTTTGATCTGAAATGTAACTCTATTTAAAATTAACAGAACTATCAAGTTATGTTATTACTTCAGTAAATGGTACCTTGTACTGCAATTTAAGTTTTCTTACATATACTGTTATATTTTACTTCTTGGCTTTCATTTAAATATCTATAACCATGTAAAATAAATTTACTTGGAATTGGTAAAAAAGGTTACCTTATCTCTGTATTACCTAATTTCCAATAGCTCAGTTTCAATGAACCGTACCTGAAACAAACAGCTTAAAAAGGACTCGACCTATGTACGAAAATTATACAATGAGACAAAATAAGAAATTATCCAGCTTGTAACCTAAAATTATATATATAATAGCCGTTTTCTCTGTATAACACTTCCGGGCTGTACTCATCTTTCAATTGAAGCCCTCAGTAAACAAACGACCGGTTAGGCCTAATTTCAATTTCAGATGTAGATCAGAATTTTTTCTTACCTAAAAACTAATATCTTCTCCATCAAATCAAGTTTGTTCAGACTATTTTTCTATAAAACATTCAGAACTAAAAAAAAATTGGATGCTTTTAGCTGTATATTTAACAGTTTTTAAAAATCTGTTTACTTTTGCGATGAATTCTGAAAGTAAACAAACTTGAATGTGAATGAATCAAGTAGCTCAAGTATTCATATCGCGTAGTGAGCTGTAAAAAACTGGATGGCAGTCTACTACTCCAATTGCATGAAAAACTAAATAAATAAAAAAAATAATGAAAGGGTTTGCTTTTACAAGGTGTGGATTAAATGCAATATTGTTAGATAATTCAGGATATTTTTTAATTTTCATATACTTTTTCCATTATGACGTCAAAATGACGGGTTGGATGGCAGTCTACTACTCCAATCGTATGAAAAAATAAATAAATAAAAAATAATGAAAGGGTTTTCTTTTACAAGGTGTGGATTAAATGCAATATTGTTAGATAATTCGGGATATTTTTTAACTTTCATATACTTTTTCCATTATGACGTCAAAATGACGGGTTACCTTCTAGTTAATGAAATAAATTGCCTAAGAGAACTCACTAAATGAGCATTAATCCTATCTGCTGTCTAATAAATATCTCTCTCCGACTTCATCAACTGTTATACTGTCTTCAAGTTCTTGTTGAACCTTCCTCTCAACATCGTTGACGCAACTCGGCTCAGTTTGTCTAGGCTCAACAGACACTTCCTTCGGGTATAGTTACAGCCCAATTTTTAAATGTCCATCTTACTGAAATTCTATTGTAATCAGGAACTCATTCCTTTCTGCTGTCGAGGTAATGAAGTCAATGATTACTTCTCCTAAATTTTGCATACACTGGTACTTCTCCTTACTCGCTCTCCTGGGTGAAAACGGTGCAAAATATTAACAAAAGATTTTTCAAACTTTGATTCAGTAAAAGAAACACAAAGTAACTGAATTGTAACCAAAATGGAAGAGATTACTATTGGCTTGATCTCCATCGAACTTAATGTATTAATTGCGACTGGAAATATTCCACTAAAAGGCAAAATAAAGCTAAAATCAGTTGGTTTTCATTCGCGATGAAATAAGCTCATATGTGGCTCTAGGGTCTGAATTCTGGGAACTGAGACTATTAATGCCGTTCATATGAAGCTCTGACTGTTGTGATGGGTAATTACATTTGAGTACCGAATTATTGGAGGGGGTCTTTTCAATTCAGTTAAAAACTAGGTGGACGAGGGAATATACTCTTCTACTATATCTCTGTTAGAGTTTAGGATGTTTTTGCCTTCTTCCGAAACCGTTTGATATACTACAAAACTTTTACCCCGGGAGACATTTACACCATGAAAATTCGTTCTTTTTGACTAGACTGTTTACCGGAAGCGGGATTTGAGCCTCGCGCCTCTAGAAAGATTGTGTACTGGCCATTAGACCATCCCTGTGCCCTGAGGGAATTTGATATTGGGAATATCGCCCCTCAGACTTCCTTCACATTTTTTTCTTTGTAGCCGATGTACAAGAAGTTGATGTTTTGCTCCAACAAAAGTCCATTTTTGCAGCTGTTATTCATTTTCTTTTGAAGTGATATTTCATTATCAGTAGCCCAGGTAATTACACATTTACAAGACAGAAAGAGATTAGTGCACAGAGTGTGGTTATTTACAACTTAATTAATGGATATCTCGAATATTCCAAAACAAAGTCTAAGCTTACAAACTATTGAGCATAACCTAACGTACACAGAGGGTAAGAAGCCAGATAGCAGGGTCATTACATCACCTAGGGTCAGGGCCCGATTTAGAAAATTCTTGACTATAGGCACATATCGGGATGGGGGGCCCCCTAACACTGATGTGGGTGCAAATTTTCCAAAATTGACCCACAAAAAAATAATCATGAATCATTGTGAAAGTACCATTTTACCAAGATTTAGTTATTTGAAGCGTAGAAGCCTAGAATATTATCAAATAACAAAAAGCAATACAACATATTAACTTCATCGGGCTTGTGGCGGTCCAGTGGTACAGCGCGCTGGTTTTCGGTGCCGAAGGTGCTCGGATCGAATCCTAGCGTCGCGCCACGAAAAATGCCTCTGTTCGTGTCGTCCCTTCATAAGGAGTAATGCTGTCCGCCTATATGGTGCCCCCACAATAAAATGGGCAGTGAAATTGCGGCGTAGTATAGGCGAATGTCTCACAAGTGCCTCCGCATTGGAAAAAAAAAATATATTAACTTCATCATTAAGACATCAATATAATGCAACCAGAAAAACTTATTAATCCCTTATATACACTATAACATACATATGATGAACTATACGTATAACTATACATATGACGAACCTATCAATCAAATTTGTAAGGATATATAAAAAAAATTGCTATAAAAAAGGTAAAATAAAAAAAATTGAATTGGGAATTTTTTCTTTTAAAATAAAAAATTTGGGGGGCCCCTAGGCCCGGGCCTATTGGGCCTAATGGAAAATCAGGGCCTGCCTAGGGTAAGTAGGAGCAGTGACATCGTCAGCAGAAGAATTCATTGTAAAGTAAGTCGATGGTTCGTGGTTCTTCATAGAAACTCCTACATTGCCGAATGGTTTTCGTAAGCTTAATTACTTCTTAAGCTTAGTGTCAGGCTATTTATAAAGTGACAGGGATTGCAGGCCGGCTAAGTCTTGAATCCTCTGACTCTGTTCTCAGTTGAAATAATAAAGGTACCCCTTGAACTTTGGAACAGCTGTAGGGGATACCAGTAGGTCTCCCCTAACAAGTCCAACTGAAGCAAGTGAGTAACCATACGATCGCACTCCAAACATTGGTGAATTGGGAAGCGCTGAGATCCCACGGGCAACCTACTTGACGAAATTCTGTGACAGTTTGAAACGGCTTCTTAGCTTCTTCAAGTCCTGAGAACGTTCTAGAGAAAGCGTGTCAAACTCAAAGGCTGACATAGGCTAAATAAACAAGGTACAAGTTTATGTGGGCCCAAAAAAACAGAAAAACTTTAAAATCAATTTTTGTAGAAACGTATGTTTATTTCAAAAAGTATAGCGTAAAAAAACAAAAACAGCAATAATATTAATGTTTTCTTCCTGACACTTTTTGTTCGTGAACATTAACTTACCAGACACTGAATAATTGCACAAATTAATCAGCATTCTACAAAAGCGAAATTTAACCAGTTTTACACCCACCAAACAATTCACTTCGTACAAAACTACTCACTGACCAGACGACAGGTCTGGCATGTGGTAGTCGGCTGCTAAAAAATGGGACTAAAAAATGCTTTAGGAATGACCTTCATGAAATTTTCAGCGGTATGACGTCATACGGCGAGAGACCGTGTATAGCCCCGTTCTCCTCGGGATTTTAAAGAACTTGCAAATTCGATTATCCTTGCGGCTCTGCGGAACCTTACGCATGAAGGGCACGTGAGGACGTCCCGGAAGCTACCTGTGTGTTCGATCTTCAGCGGAAAATCGGTAATTTCGATAATCTGACGTCACTGATTTCACAGTTAATTCGGAATCTGCGCAAACGGTGTTTTTTCGGGTTTCTTTGCAGAGGACTTTAGGAGTAATAGAGATTTAGGGTGAATTAAAGGCATCTCTGGTGCTACGTTTAGCCAATGGGGTGCCGGAAAAACGATAAACTCGTAAGGTGGTTTCGCTGATGTCATCACTTTCAAGAACAATTTGAAACCTGCACCCTGTGTTCGTTTTGGCATTTGGCAGAGCATACTCCTCTGGAACTAAAAAATGCTTTAGGAATGACTTTCATGAAATCTTTAGCGGTATGACGTCATACGGCGAGATCGCTGGTGGAGACCGTATCGCCCCGTTCTCTTAGGGAAGATCTAATAGAACGGGGCGTTCTCGTTAAAGAACTCGCAAATTCGAATATCCTTGTGTCTCTGCGACACCCGATTCACTTCTAGAGGGGGAAATGGAGTGCCTGTGCGGAAGGTGCATAAGGTGACACGATGTTTGCAAACCGTTATATTGGCTGGACCTGGGCCGCACAAATAATCGTTGAGGGCCACGAGTTTGACATTCCTGTTCTAGAGGTTTGAGGTTAATGAGTTTCACACTCCTGCGATAAGTTCCGGTGGCTATTAATACAGTCTACAATTCATTTGGTCTCAAAACTTCAAGCATATAACCAATACGAATTTACATAGCATGAGACACTCAAAGATGATTAATTACTAAGATTAATATGTTCACTAAATTTTCAATAAAGCTCACGTAATATTAAAGGAATATTTCAGATGCATCCAAACACTCATTTTCGAACAAATAAATATGAAACATTCTAGTAATGCATGAGAAGGGCTGTGTCTTTTTCCCAAATGTCAGAAAACGCACTTGCTTTATTACATATTTTTTACAATGCTGATTTCTTTTCACGAAGAATATGTTTGTTCTATGTTTCCTAAAAGTTCTCACAGTAAACAACTGCAGTAACACCCCTCTTCAAGGAACATAATTCGAACTGTCCGCCTCTGGATTTCTATGTGGGGTAGCGACCACCTGACAGTTCTTGTGACGTGTAGGTATCTCATATTGTGAATACCATCCAAACCAGGCTAAATGCAAATACCAAATGTATTTGGTATTCAAATGTAAATAGCAAATGTTTGTGAATTTAGTATTCACGTTCAAATTCCTAAACATTTAAATGTGAATGGAAAATGTTTGGTATTAGTATGCAAATACCAAATGTATTTGGTATTCAAATGTAAATAGCAAATGTTTGTGAATTTAGTATTCACGTTCAAATTCCTGAACATTTAAATGTGAATGGAAAATGTTTGGTATTAGTATGCAAATACCAAATGTATTTGGTATTCAAATGTAAATAGCAAATGTTTGTGAATTTAGTATTCACGTTCAAATTCCTGAACATTTAAATGTGAATGGAAAATGTTGTGAGATATTCACATTTAAATATCTGTGGATACTTCGCAACATTTTAATCTTTGCCAACCTAAAATTAAGGATTTTCCCTCCTAACATTTTTCAAAATTTTGTGTTCAAATCAGGCTAAAAGTGTTAGAGAGTTCTCAAAATTTTATCGCATCAAAAATTGCTTAAACGGTATTATCAGTTATTTATTTGATTAGTTTTAAATGACGCACTCTCCATTTAGGGGAGTACATCATAGGAATGACTCCAGATAAAAGTATTTCTGGCTGGAACTTTAAATTTTTTAATAAAAATACTTCAATGTTTCCCTACCCAACATACTAAAATTCATTTCTGTGCTGAAAATAGATAAATTAGTATTCAAAACGAAAATAGTTTATGTAATGAAAGCGCCTACGCACCTTATGTTTTATTAATCATTTTGGGAAATCTGAAACACATATGAGAAGTGTTTTTTAGATATATTTCATATACTCAGCTCCGTCTGACACGATGACATGACAAAAGGATGAATGTCGTTCAGGGAGATGTCATAATTGTTTGTGTTTTCTCTGCATCAAATAGTGTTGTTCGAGATATCTAGCTGAATATTATTCGCTGATAACACGTTGGAATATTAGAAATGCGTCATAATTGTACTGAACTTTGAACTACAAACATGAATAACATGGGAAGTATCCGTTCTCATTTTCCAGCATGTATTTCTTTAGTCACTTAAATATAGTGAGGCATTGTTTCAATCTATAAGTTGAAGAAATATTGTTCAAAAGATTTGTCATTATGTTTAAATTGTACATGGTACAGAAGGGCATTCGCACTTTATGGAAAGGACTTTGTAATTTATTTTTGTCGTTTGCATTTTGAAATAAAAATTTAGCGACTTCAGGATAATCGTCTGCTACTGTTTTTATTTGATTAAAATGTAAAATAAAAGATTTATTTTTAATGTGGTTCTTAAAATTGATAAATGGCTCGAAGGTTACGTAACTGCGCTTTCCGAGGAGAAATATTCGTATCAACATATTATAAAGCGGTGTAAAAATCACGGTTATGGCGTTTCAAAAAAAGGTATTTATAATATATTAAATTTGAAAGGAAAAAACTTCTAACTGAAAGTAAAAATGAAAACGTGGCCGCGAAACCTCATCCTAAGACTGTTCGAACATAGGTAAATATCAAGAAAGGGAAGTCTCTGATCCTAAATGAATATTCGCCGTCTCAAAGATACATTGCATCGAAACTAGGAATGTCTTCTGGCACTGTAAATAAAATCATTCATGAAGACTTGAAGTTAAAAAATATGTTTAAACCTAAAGTTCTTCTCCTTTTTACAAAGCATATTGCTGAAAGAAAAACAAATTCTAGAAAATTATATGAAACACACCTAGCTGCTAAAAAAGGGAAATTTGTGGTAACACTCGATGAGGCAGGGATGTATTTAAGTGACTGTAATAAAAATGATCAATTTTCAATTGCTCAACTGACGGGAATGACCGAACGAAATGGCTTCGTCAGTGTACAGAAAAGTTCCTAAAGGGATTCATGATAGTTGCAGGATTTTGTTACAACGGGAAATTAAAAATTAAAAAGTCTCAAGTAAAGCCAAAATTAATTCACTCTACTATCAGAGAATATTTTAGAACCAATTTTTAAGAAGAAATTCTAGCCTCATATGGAAAGGAGATTGATAAAGTTGATCTTCATATGGTCAAAGCCTCTAGTCACACGTATAAATCAGCTGCTGCTTATTTAGAAAAGAAAGAATCATAAATAAAGTGTATCCCATTTTGATGAAATATAAAACCACCTGACGCTTCTCCAATGGACTTTTGCGATTTCAGTTTATTAAAACGAGCCTTAGGAAAACGGCATCTAAGAACACTGAGCGGACTTTGGAAACGGTCCAAGAGGAATGGGGTAAAATTGACATGACATACTAAAAAAAAGTTTACTTTCATGGAAAATTTGAACTAGAGCTATTGTCAAGAACCATGGCTATCAGATCGCCTCGAAAAATTCGGTATTTATACATAAAACGTAACTATCAAATCAATTTCATAAAGTGCGAACGATCATCTGTAAATATATCATGCTGTAAATATAATTTTTTTGCGTAGTGATTTGTGAGATAAGTAGCAATGATGGGCACTAAGGTTTCTTTATTAATCAAAACTTAATTTTATAATCGGTGACATGTGTATTAGTCTTTAAAATATTTCTTAGATTTACCCCTAAATGCAAGCTGTTCATTCTCTTCATAAAAAGCATTCGCTTCATCCAATCGCTTATCTACGGCATTTTCATTTATCGATCCAACCAATCAATACTCTAATTTTCACTTTCATTTTAACAGACATACTAACATTTCAGGATGTAAAAATGTGTGAATCATTTTTACCGGCATTTATGCATACTTTGACAACCACAAACAAAAGAATGGAAATAGATGCTATGGCATATGAATGCACCTCTTTTCATTTATGAATTTCTCTAAAAACCAATAGCACCTAAATATATAGCATTGTTTCTAATGCAATTCATTCATATCTATTATTTCTTTAAACAGCAAATTTTACCAAATGCAAAACCATCCTTGACTAAAACTATACTTTGAGCAATTTTTCATGATTTTCGAAAAAGGATTCGTGAGTTCACTTTTTTAAAGCATGGAAAATAAATGAGGGGTGAAAGTCACTCCGATAATATCAAAGTCATTTCAGTGTAAAGGAACCGTACTGTCGTACGCACGTGACCCAGATTTCCCAAAATTTCCTTATTCACTGTTGTAGACAAAAACATACATATGTTTTAAAAACTTGTTCTTTTAGGGGAAAGAAAAGCACATTTTTCCTCATACGTAAGAGTATATTTCCTTCCACTCAGTTTCGATAGCATTTACATTTAGGAAAACTGTGATCGCCTTAAAAACTCTTTATCTTTTGCTTTCTACCGGAGAAAACTTATATAAGAATTCGTAATGTAGTATATCTAACATAGTGTGTGTGTATGTGTGTGTGTGTGTGTGTATATATATATATATATATATATATATATATATATATATAAATATATATATATATATATATATAAATATATATATATAATATATATATATATATATATATATATAATATATAATATATATATATATATATATATATATATATATATATATATATATATATAAATATATATATATATATATATATAAATATATATATATATATATATATATATATATATATATATATATAAATATATATATATATATATATATATATATATATATATATATATATATATATATAAATATATATATATATATATATATATATATATATATATATAAATATATATATATATATATATATATATATATATATATATATATATATATATATATATATATATATATATAGTGAAACTTCTCTAAGGTGGCCAACCATGGTTCCGAAAAAAGTTGTCTTTTTGAGGGATGGTCGTCGAATAGGGGTGGATTTCTATATGGCGGATAGTAATAATTCCGCAGAAAAGTGGCCGTTTTGAGGGGTGCCCGAAGAAGTTTCACTGTATATACATTCTGCTTACCATGAAACTGGGAGAAACAGGGAGCTGTATAATACTTATCATTAAATAAATACTATTCATTTAATTTCATTCTATATATATTATGGTCTCACTTATTTGCAAAAAAGACAGTATAAAAGTCAAGAGAAAGAGTAAACTGGCAGGGCTTTCAAAATCTGTCCAGACGCATAAAAACAGTTTGATTAGTATGTAGTGGCTTGGCAGGTAGCACACTAAATAACTATTTTTTGTTATTTTTATTTGTGATAAATAACTGTATTTTATATAACGCGCACCAAATTTGATTCCCGTTTGCTTGCAGAATGGCAACGATTTTCAATAAAAAGCTGATTGTATTATTTGCTGTTCTATAAATTATGCTGGTTTTAACTGGACCAGTCAGTAATGTAATGGTATTGATAGTAGATGTTGAAAAGGTGTTTGTAAAAATTTAAATAAATATGGTAGCGTAGGAATATTGTAATTGTCATTATTTTCTGCAATTGTTAACAATTCAAGAGGACCAAGAGGAACTACAAGTACATTAGGAGAAAAAAAATGATTTACCAAATAAGGATTTTAACAATCTGTTTGGCTCCTGTTTATAGATGAAATAAAATTTATTTGCTACCTTAATATTTATTTATATTCTCAGAAAAAGAAAAGCACTCGAAAGCTTTGCGACTCCAAGTAATTAACAGAAAGAAGTTTAAGTGTGTCAGGTTCCTTCTACACCAGAGGTACTCAAACTGCGTCCCGCGGGCCGCACGTGATCCCCCAAACTTTTATGTGCGGCTCGAAGTACTTATTATTGGGCAGGTGCTTTTATAAATTTAATTTTGGGCATGAGTGTCTAAAAAATACAAAACTAAAGAAAAATGTGCCACCGTCTGTTCACGTTGTTAGCTTCAACGTATCTTTGTGAATCATCAAATTCTAAAATGAACTATGCAAAGAGCGTATATAGAAATTGGATTATTGATTCTTACGTTGATGATGTATTGAGAGAAGCATGTATCAAGTATAATCCTGATTTATCTAAAATAGTCCAAAATTTGTCCCAACATAAAAGAATCACACTCGTTTTTAAAATTAACTTTTGAAGACATTTAGGATTTGAGTTTTATATTTGACGTTATTATATTATAAGGTACAGTGCACTTTGTTGAGGCCCGCGTAATGTAGCAAACATATGCATGCAGCCCGAGAGGAAGAAAAGGTTGAGTATGGCTTTTATACCCCATTATATGCAGTGCTATAATTTGCGAGTGCTTGCCAAATAAAATTGCCACATACGACACAATTTGTTTCAGGACATTAGGAGACATGTTATCCAGAATAGAACATAGAAATGCATAATAATAATCATCATAAGAATAACATAGCATTCGATTTCTGTGAGTGTTGGGAAAGTTTGGTTCTCTTGGTCATTCACTTACCACAGAAAGACAAGATTGTTCTGAAATTGTATGGTCACCGTTATACATGTTTTTATGTCAGAAAGTTATTAAAAGAGGTAAGAAAAATCAAGGCAAAATCCAGTGTCTCATGCGTTGCTGTTGGTTTGTCGTTTCGCGGGAGTTTTAGAAACATTTTGGAAAAATTCATGAATTCAAATATTCGTCAACGAAACTCTTGCATTAAAAGTCTCCTGAACACATGTTGCAAATTTAAAAAGTATGCATGGAAAGCTTTTTAGTTCGTTTAAACTGGCTTTTGTTTATTTATGGATTAAGAATAAACTCTTTTTTTTTTTCCTTTTGTCAGAGTGTATTTCATGAAAATCAGAATCATTTCATCGAACTTAAGTAAATTGTTCCACAGTGTCTGAAATCTGTGGGAAAAGTTTTTCTTTTTCTGAGTTGGAATGAATACTATCTATATATATATAAAACGCGTAGGTATGCGGCACAAAAATCGACGATATTTCTACATTCCAAATGGCAACGGCTGCAACTGCCGGATGTAAACATTGGCGGCCGTCCGCAATTTAAAACCGCGTGTGTGGAGTGGCGACATTTGTTATAACCGCTGATCTTTTGACAAAATATGTTTAGACCTATCAAATCCAGTGTTTTGTCATGGACAGTTGTATGTAGGTTTATCAAGAGTCCGTTCTTTAAATTCTGTCACTGTAGTATCTCCTACTTCTGAAATACTCAACTGTGTATATCAAGAAGTTTTATGAATATCATAGTTGTAATCCACACTATATTTTAATACTTGCTGAATTTTTACTCCATTTTAAAAGTGAAGATATTTTCTCAAAAATTTATTATTTGATATGATTAAGTGGAGATATCTGAATTTTGAAGAATAGTACACACAGAGAGTAATGTAATCTACACTAAATTTTTTCCTGAATTTTTACTCCATTTTTTAAGTGATGAAATTTTCCCAACAATTTATTATTTGATATGATAAAGTGCAGTTATCAGAATTATGAACAATAGTACATACAGAGTGATGTAATCCACACTATATTTTAGTACTTGCTGAAATCTTACTCCATTTTTTAAATGAAAAAATTTTCCCCAACAATTTCTTATTTGATGTAATGATAAAGTGTCGATATCTTAATTTTCAAAAAATAGTACATACAGAGAGGGATGTAATTTTTAAAATCATTGGTGTTGGGTTTCTCTCTTATCTTTAACTCTGTTCTGAAATAATGGAAATTCACATTTTTTAATCGCGGTGTTTTAGAATCAGCCTTATAGTGAATGAATATCATAGTTATTCATTCACTATAAGGCTAACTAAAGAATATAGTGCAGTATAATGATTATAGATTCTTTGGCTTAGCTCTCACTACCCCTTAACAATGTATATTTATGATGACAGGTAATGGTAACATTCCTTACATATGTTACTTTTAGTTCAGTTGTTTTGCAAAAGAAAATACAAAACTAAAAGCGACCATGCTGGTCGCGCTGCGGCTAGTATATTTATATTCTCTGTTGAAACATGGATTGCACAAAACCCATCATCCACATTTCCCACATCACTACTTTAACCTCAATTAGATTTGTTAAAAAAGTTCTTTCCAGAGGGCTTTTGACTCAGGTTTTAAAGATCTTTGAACCCACACAATCGTTGTTATTACTAATTTTTATCTATGTTTTCTCCTGAGATAAAACTGAAATGTCCGTACAGCCACAACTATAAGTCACGTCCACTGAGTTGCTCGAAGATAACAGTCACTGTGAAAATATTTTTGAGTTATCACGCACAAAAGCTTTCTTTATCCGAACAGGTTTTGTAAGTAACCAGTAGATCGCAAACTGTGGGTCATGACCCACAGAGGGGTTGTGAAAAAAAATGGGAGGGGTCTCGGATAGTCTGAAGTAAATTTATATACTGAACTAGCTGAAAACCCGCACTTCGCTACGGAGTACATTCAAATTAAATACAACGGTCAATGTATGCAATTAATGCCAATATATATATATATATATATATATATATATATATATATATATATATATATATATATATATATATATATATTAAATACGACGATCAATGTATACAATTGATGTAAAAAAATTACATTTATAAAAAAATCGTAAGGGATATTTTATAGACAAAATAATAGAGAAGAAAGTATTCAAATTAAATCTAATAGGACATACTAAAGAATCTAGTACAGTTAATATAGTACAGTTTGAGGAACACATTTTCACTGTATTTTAATATTTTTTTTAGATAATGTCCAATCGTCTGCCGCATTAGCAAGAAAAGAAAAATATTTTTTGTCTATTTCATTGTTATGACGTGACGATAAATTTATTTAAAGTACTAGAAAAAGAAATCGCGTGATCAGCATTTAATAAATTAAATTCTAAAAATTAATCTTTAAAAATTCCCCAAAAATCAGAAAATGGAGGTAAAGATTCGAAAAAATTTCATTTTAAAGGAATTTTTATGATCTTTCTCGTGATATAAATTTTATAACCCTCAAATTATTATTTTAAATGCAAACTTAAAAAATGTTACTAAAACAGTTTAAAAATGTAATTTTAAAAAATCTAAGAAGAATTTTTCAAAAATCTCTCTTAGTGCACCCCTACACTATAAGAAGAATCGCCATGCAAAATTTCAGCCCTTTAAGTCCAGCGGTTTGGTCTGTGCGTTGTATGTCAGTGAATCAGTCAGTTACGGAACTGTTTTATACATATAGATTATTTAATTTAAAAACATGCTTTAAACTTTCCATAAATACATACCTTTAACATTTTTATTTATATTTTTTATGTGTTAAGAATGCATGATATTGTTAAATAAGGAGTCAAACAGTCTTAAAGACTACATTGCTTCCATTGGCTTTTACCTATATGCGCGAGACTGGGTTTTCAAATTGAGTGGCTTTAAAAACCAAACAACGACGATATGAAAGTTGCATTCTCAAAAATTCACCAAATACTATATGAGGTCCAGGTTAACCCTTCTCATTGATTTTTTTCTAGTTTAGTACTGTATATATAAATGAAGTTTATAATCTTCAGTGTTTTAATAGGAAACTTATAATATTAAAATAATGCTCTTTTTTTAAATTTAAATTTTTGCTAATTTTTACCTAAAGGAAATACAAATGCATATTAATATTTAAATAGGAAATTTTATTCACATGATATTTGGTAAAAAACAAGTGTAAATGGTAAGGTAGATATTTTTAAATGTTATTATGCAAAGTAAATATATACCTAAAATTTACAGTTCATTGATTTTTGAAATAGTTTCTCAAAATTTCCTTATTTCGTTTTTCTATACTTTTGTTAAAGCTTGTCCCTCACTGGACCTTGCGCCATAAAACTTAATTAAACCAACCAACCAACCATAATTTTTTTAACATTTTCTTAATTTTTACATTTCTACTTTTAAATTGCTGTTATCAATAAACTTTCACTGGGGTCTCGGGATTTTTCATTTAAAGAAAATGGGTCACCGTCAACAAAAGTTTACGCACCATTGGCACATACCATAAGAAGGTTCACATCGATTCCTGATCAGAAAATTTTAATGTACATAACTATGTTAAGAAAAAGAAGCTACCTGTTTTCCTATTTATCATTTAGCCTATCACAATATTTCGATAAAACAAAATTCTATAACTTGCTAAGAAATGTTCAAATTCACCTCAATTTTCAACCGCAACTAAACACAAGTGCAATGCAAATTAAAATCGTAGGCAATAAATTCTAGGTTCATTTCAAAAGAGGGAGAAATTTTAAATACATATAAATATAGTGGATAGTGTTTTTTCTCTCTTTGAAAGCGAAAGAAAGTTCTTGATTACATAAAAAATTATTTACTGGGAAGACTTTTAGTAAATGTATTTTCCTGACCACGGGCATTTATTATCTACATAGCATTTATTATTAGAACTAGCAATAATGTGTTACAATTTGATAGAAACAAATATCAAATTTCACTTCCTTGTAAACTATCCATAAACTATTTTTAGTGAAAAAAATATTTTTAATTCCATTAATCATTCATCCAATGATGAAAGATACGATATATGTAAATTAAAATAAATGTATAAATCTAGAAGAATCATGCTAATGTGTGTATCAGACATATTGACATGATTCTTGCTAAATATGTGTAGTATTCCAAACGGAATGTCTTAAGGCTGTTATGTACTAACCCCATTGGATTCGCTCACCTCAATGTTAACCTATGGAGAAAATTTGTCCACGGATTGCTGACTTGGATTCAAAGATTATTTTTTAAAAAATTGTACTCCGTCATAGAGAAAGAAATTTTACATTTGTGTACATTTTTCGTTTTTTTTAAATGCAATTAATATTTTAAAATTTAAATTATTCGGGGAAAAATCTGGTATAGTGTGTTTTAAATGCTCATAAATTCCTTCGGTGGACGAAATATATAAAATGAATCGTGTAGCGCTTTGCAGAAAAGTTCAGGCTATCTGACAGTACCAATTTTATTTGATTATCAGCATTTATGTACCTGTAAATAGTTGACAAAAATATATTTAAAATAAAAAATTTGGGGGCAGTGCTTAACCCCCCTATAGAGAGAGAGCCATTACAATCCCTCAAAATGTCAATCCTAAGGGGGTGGAATTCTCGAACTGTCAAGTGGTCTCCTCCCACCACAAGAGTCTGCAAGAAGAGGAAAAGGGAAATACGATTTTTTTTCTTAGTACATAGCAGCCTTAAGAATCTGTACGATAGCAGATGGGGTTTTTTCTTTAACTATTTCTCTCTCAACTTGAAATATCTTTATTCAGAGATTAGATCAAAAGGAATGTTCGAACTTCCTTTAACATGGGTTACGGGAAATAAAATTTATGTTTAAAAAAACTGACAACTAACTTAATTTTTTGCGGTGATAAACTCTAAAACATCAGATGTTGTTAACCGGGCATTTGTGTAATCTTAGTCAACTATTGTGAATCGAGAATTTGTAAATCTCTTTAAAATTGAATTTCTGGGAGCATTTGCTCTTGATGAGTGATATATGTGGTAAACCAAAGTATTTTGAATATTTAGAACTTCCCTCCAGGGTGATACTGAAATTCTGTGATAGAAAAGTCTAAATAATCTTAAAATTATAGAAACTCTAAAAATGTAGTGTTCTGGATGTGTGATTCTTTTATCCTTCAGTTGTCGGCATCAACCAAATACAAAACTGTTCACAACAAATCTTAAAGATTAGCTAATTTCAGTCTTCTCTGACGTTATTAAAAATTCGTAATTTTCTTATTTTCTTTATTTATCTACTTGTATTTCAAGTATAGTTTGTATTCGATTATACAGTAAGTCTATTTCCTTCCTCATTCTCAAGTTGAACAGTCTTAAATAACTCCTTTATACAAAGGATAGAGCAGGGGCAATTCCAGTCCAGAGTTTTTTTTTTTTGGGGGGGGGGGGAAGTGGGGGCCAACGTCGGCTCTAAAGATTATACATATATATATATATATATATATATATATATATATATATATATATATATAACAGAAATAAACATCGTCTCATTTTAAATTTAAACTCATTTAGTATTAGGTCTACGATTATATAACTTTTGGCTATGGAGAAAAAATACACCGGGCTTTTTTTTGGGGGGGGGGTTGGCAATTGCCCCTATTGCCCCCCTTGGAGCCGCAAGTGGGATAGAGATATCTACACGCTCCAACGTAATTGCATATACACACGTGAGTAGCCTATTAGAAACTGCAAATTTTATCAAGTAAAACGTATATATTTCATCATTATAGTACATTCATTTTTCTAGATAACTTCCTAAAGTCAGTTTCTCTTCACTTGTTTTCTACTTGATACTACATACTTGTATAATGTCCATCTCAGATCTAAAGAATTGTCGAAAACAACGATTAAGACATCGGTTCACTCTCAGTAGTTACAGAAAAATGTATCATCTGGATTAAGAAGAAGTATGGATTAAGTTTTCTGTGATAAATGTTGCAGATTCATTTCAAAGTTTAAAGCTCGCAATATAAAAAGCATGTATCCCCCAAAACACCGCAATTTTTTTGTTACATGTTTTTAAATAAGATAAACGTGCTTATAAACGACGAACATTGTATAAAAGCGCAATACAATAGAATGTAATGCAAAAATGTGTTTTATTAAGTGTAATGTACAACATTTACTTTGGAGATCAGACTTGAAGATGCTCATAGAAGAGAAGAAGAAAGGTTGAACTGAAAAAGTAAATCTTATTCGTTGATTTTTTTATCTTTTTGCCCCAATTTCCTCACTTTCGATTTTATTACCAGCTGCTCTCTTAAAGTGAACGAGTGAGACACGGAAGCTGGGCGATTGTTGCATGGTTCACTGTGGCTGTAATGTCCAGACTCTTCTTTCTGAGAATCCGAACAACGTTTTCTCAGAATCCAATCTCTCCGTTTAAGACTGGATAGCAGTCTCAAAATAATATTATACAATTGTATAATAATTGTACATAAAGCTTGTAAATATTATATGCTTCTTGTGTTCTCATTTCATGAGCACGTAACATGGCATTCGCTGCTCAATCTAGCGGTGGGATATCTGAAGCTTGCTCGTAACCCGAATTTTAGCTCGTAACTCGAAGTAAAAAATCTACCGAGAGAATGCTCGTATCTCGAAAATCTCGTAAGTCGAGACACTCGTAAGTCGAGGTACCACTGTATATATATATATATATATATATATATATATATATATATATATATATATATATATATATATATATATATATATGTGTGTGTGTGTGTGTATGTGTGTGATAATATTATTAATAACCTTTAATCGTCCTTTCTGAACTTTCTCTCTCAACTGGTAACACCTTTCTAACGCCTTGGCGAGATGCTTCGCATTTTCATATACTAACTTTCTCAGCCAATTCTGGCAACCTCTCTGACCTAATTCTATTTTCGCGCGCTACGATTTAGACGCTGGGCTGACTCGAAGGGAATAAGATGTGTGGCTGCTTTCGTAAAATAAATCCCATTGTTCCTGAACTGACTTTATTATTTTCCGGCCATGATGTTTGCAGTATTTTGAGGTGATGACCATTCGGGTCATCACACGAGTCGACAGCTTACTACATTTTATATGAAAAATACTATGTACTAGATAAATATTACTGATTTTTATACTGGGGTTTCCACTCACTGTCCTCGCTGTTTCTTCACGCTGTTTAAATGTTCCCTTTGAACAGTTGCCTTTCCCTCTCATGTTTGAGAAACTTGCTTTTTCCTTCTGATAGTATGATATGCATACGATTTTATGAGCTTAGAAGAATGAATCTAGCTCGGCAAAGTGGCAGTCGAGAAGCATTATACAGGTAAGATACCTTGTCTCTAGTTGCTACGTAACTTTTAATTGGCGTCCGGAACAGCGACTGCCATTGTGCTAACTTAAGAAGGAAAGTGTGTCGATGTTAGTATTTATAATTAAGTAACTTTTGATTCCTATTTAGGAAGTTTTGAAATATGATGAGTACAACACAGATATAGTAGTGTATAGTACAAAAGTTAAGAAAGCGATTGCTAGATTACAAGACCAAAATGATTCCAGTTTGACTGTAAATCAGAGAGAGGAGAAAGAGATAAGTTGCTCGTTCGAATCCCCTTAAGTAAAACTCCCTCGACTCACAATTGAAAAATTTAATGGTGATCCGTCAGATTGGCAGAGATTTTACGATCAATTTGATTCAGTGATAAACAAAAATTCAGAAATTTCTAACGTCGATAAATTTAATTATCTCAGATCTTATTTGACTGGTGTGGCGTCTGACCCGATTAAAGGTTTAAGCTTAACGAGTAATAACTATCGGGCTGCTATTGAAAAGGAAAGAATTGGCAAAAAAAAAAAAACGGTAGTTGTTCACTGTCATTTAAATAAGCTTTTGTATTTAACTCCTGTTAAGAAATCGAATGATATACTTGCTCTTAGAAAGTTCTTAGATACATGTGAAACCGAAATTAGGAATTTAGACGCGTTAGGCATAAAATCTAACAGTTACGGTTCCCCGCTTTGCCCAATATTGATTAAATTATAACCTCAGGATATCGTTTTAGAAATTGCAAAACAATGCGATTTAGACGAGAATTGGGATGTTTCAAGGGTGCTTGATGTTTTGAAAAGGAAGTAACATACAGGGAGAAAGCTCAAGTTTTGTTTCATGATAGTCGCCACAGGGATTTTAGTTCTCAATTGAGTTCTTCTCTAAATACAAAAATTGAAAGGCCTCTAAATAATAGGAATGTATCAAAATATCCAACTGCGTCAAATTTGTTAAATGATACTGGTAAAAATTATAATTTATGTGTTGCTTGTACTGACGGAAAACATTTTTTGACTGAATGTAAGGTTTTTGCTAATTACCCATTAAAAGAAAAAAAGAATTTCTTATTGAAATATGGATTTTGCTTCAAATGCTTAAAGCGAGGGCCAACCAGTAAGTTTTGCAGGAGTAACGTAAAATGTGAGGAGTGTAATAGGAGACATTTAAAAATTATGTGCTGGGAATTTAAACCAGATGGCCAGTTTGAGAATAAGAGACCCGCCTCTACAGAAAGCGCGGTTACTAATGATAAAGCATTAGCCAATAGAACACATATGCAAGATGTCTTATTGCAAACTTTAACTGTGAGATTAAAAAATGGTAATAAATAAATCCTTTCAAGAATAGTATTTGATACGGGATCGATGCGAAGTTACGCAACTAAAGAGATTATTTCCAAGATGGATTATAAAGCGGTAGGACAAGAAACAGTGACGCATGACGCATGGCCTTACACATTTCCATTTACAACCACATTTACAAGTCATCCACATTTACAAGTTTCCATTACACATTTACAAGTCAAAACAAAAAATGGTGAACTATTGTGTTCATGCCAACGTTTGTGCCCTTTAGAACTTAGTGATGAGAAAGCTCCACCTAGGCCACAACAGAAAACCAGATATGGTCGTGTCCCGCAACCAGTGCAGCGGCTTGGTGTGGACCCTGAGAATCTTGGTTGAGCATGTCGTACGTACTGCCCTGCTCAAGGTGGGGAGGATGTTTCGTCACCATGGATTTTAATGTTGCGTCACCATGGATTTTATAAAAACTTAGATGGCGTACAGAGCTCTTGTAACCGAGATCTGTTGCCACGTGATGGCAACAGATGGCATTTATGAAAAACTGATTGCTTAGCAACAAGCAAAAAAGAATTTTGTTATATGTGTAATATTAGTTGAATAATGCTGGTCTTGTGTTGTGTTCGTGTTATTGTATGTAGAATAAAATGATGAAAAGAACGGCGTGATATGATTTTTCCTTCTGACAGTATGCTATGCATACGATTTTAGGAGCTTAGAAGAACGGATCTAGCTCGGCAAAGTGGCAGTCGAGAAGCACTATACAGGTAAGATATCTTGTCTCTAGTTGCAACGTAAGAAGTCCTTTGGATATAAAGCGTGTATAGTGTGATCTGACTTGAAGTTGGTTCAAAATTTTTTGAGTAGCCCGTAAAACGTCCAAGCCCGTAAAATTCGTCATCTGTCACACTCAAAACCGCTGCCAACAGATCGCGTGACTCAAACTCGTCCCTCGTCAACAACAGGAATTGGAATTCGCACAGTTCCCCCCTCCCCTGCACCTCCCCCAAAGATGCAGAAGGAAATTTTTTGTCAGTTTCATTTTATTTTTTAATTTTATTTATTTTTTTGCCTGTATTTCAAGATCCAATTTAGATATAGTTTTACCTTCAACAGCATTCTCAATATCACAAAAAAGAGTGCATAAAATATTCGTATTACCTTCCATTTTCTGATCTCCGTCGTATTTACTGGCATGTCCATAGATGGCGTGAACATTTCGGTGATAGTTTTTGCAAGTATGGGCACCAATTGTTCCCTTTAACAGACACAACAGGTATCAGAAATAAAAGCCTCTTTGTAAACCATGTCCTCTTCCCCACTTTGGTATCTTCTATCGTGGAATTCAATCTCATCCGTGTTTGTGCATACGGCTCTCTCTCTTGCAATAGGGTGATATGTCCTTTCTTGTTGTATTGTTTAAACGTTTTCTATTATTATTTTCAGTTGTACCTCAATCTGTATGTCTTGCAAAACATCTTAAGGTACTGAAGATATTATGAGACCTACTTTAGCTTTACAGCCAAAGAGAACTTCATATGATGTTCCCATAAATCCAGAATGAAAGGCCCTGTTTCCCATAAGTTGGACGAAACGTCTTTCCTCAGTTCACCAGTCAGTTTATTCATCTTGCATCCAAATACTAAATATATTTTCAATGTCCTGATTAGCACTTTTGACGCTACTGTGGCTTTGTGAGTGGCGATGCTTGTCATGAATGATCTTCAAAGTTGGCTAGTACTCCTATAGGTTGGTCATCACATCATTCCCAAATTCTTTGTGGTAGTCGATCTGTACAATGGATGGCGCTCCAAGCAACGCAAATAAGTCAACGATGATGTGTACGATACTTTTTTCACTGGCTTTAATGTCAGAGCCTTGAGAGCCAAAAATTAGTGAGATAATCTTGGTACACCATTATAAACTTGTATTCCCTGTCAGGTTGGGACTTAATTCGACTTGGCAACGGGAATTGAAATCAGGAAAAACCATAGGCTTTACCACACTTTTTTTAACAACTTTTTGTTTTTTCTGGCATGGTTCACAAAAGTGGATGTAGAGTTCAATATCATGACATGTAAGGATTTTGTACTTGGAAGAAAGTTATTTCAACATTCTGTCATAGCATCCTTAGCCAGTTGTCGGATGAGCTTCATGAAGTACGTTAAATAGCCCCGTGAAGTAAAACTGAATTACACTCACGCCTTCTTTAACAGGATAAATCAGCTTACTTTTGTTTTCTACCACCACCACATTATAGCGATTTAGCAATCATTAGTCCTGTGGTTCCTTTTCAGTATTCGTCTTATCCTTTTTCACGTCGCTTGTAACTTTTGGTAATTGTTTCGTTAGAAAAGCATTGTGTTTTGCATTATTGGCTCGCACTTTACATAGTTCTTCGTAAAATAGCCGTTGCATGTCAGCATACAGGGATTCTTTCTCGGACACAACATGTTACTCCGCCACTTTCATACTGCACAAATATGGGCTAGCGTTTGCTGTGTAAAATGAAACTTGTGTCACTGCTGAACAAAGATTTGAGTGCAAATCATGGCGGTACTCAATACGCTCCACTTGTGGAGAGGGTCGAAAGTTACGTGCTTCGCTACATCACATTAAAAACGTCATTGGGGGATTATTTTATATTTTGCCAGTTTTCCTATTGGAATTCTATAGAATGTGAAGACAATGTATGAAATACTAAGCGTTTCATAGTTTGACGTCCCATTTTTGATATTCCACAGAATTCCTGGGCATTATATAGAATGTCTGATACCATACATTGACGGTAATGCATGCATGCTTGCGTGCACACACACACTTATATATTTATATATATATATATATATATATATATATATATTATATATATATATAATATATATATATATTTATTTATTTATTTATTTCTAAATTATACAAGGGCAGATTTTGTTCTATAGTGGAAGAGGAGGCTATGCGATCCGAAAGTTTTAGTCATTTCTTAAACTTACAAAGCATTTTTTTATTATTATTCTCAGCTTTTGGCGCTTTAAATTTATATCTAAAAGCTATATCCCCATGGAAAATCATTACGAAGCATACACTGTAAATTTCTTCAAAATGTAGTTAGTGAAACTGTCGTTCCAAGACGTGTCAATTTCATTCTCAAGCAGTGTTAAAGTTGAATATTGTCACATTTCAGTTTAGTCAGTCAGAAGGCAACATCTTACAAAACGGCAAATGCTTAACATCTGTCTGTTTAAATTAGCATGAGTTAAAGTAATAGGCAAGAGTATACCTATTCAGAAATTAGGGTTAAAGAGTTATTTTCATGAAAAAAATTTTCAATCATTTCGCATCAGACAATGAGTTATAAAATTGAATTTTGCAAGAACGTTATATTGGCTGTTACTTGTTGAATGGATATTATTAACGCTCAGTAAACTACTCGATCATTTTTGAGAGAAAACTTTTAACAGTCTACTGTCAATATAATGTGTTATGTGTGGATTAAATCCTTTTTGAATATGGTGTTTTATGACTGTGCGCCTTCTTAAAATGGAGTGAAATAATAAAATTGTTTAGTAATTTATCTTGCAGAACTCGACAGGTACTATCGAGGTGCTAGGTACTAGGCAGTTAAGACGGGCTCTTTATTGTTCCCATGATGTTTTACATCATTGGCGTATTTTTTGGTCTAAAATAATAATTAATTTTCCTTACTCATCAGATAACAGTGGATCCATTGTATATTTTCCTGTCGTGACGTCACTTGTCTCTTCGTAGTCCGGGGCTCTGGAAGACACACAGCTTAACCAATCTTGGGTCAAATTTTCCCACAGAACCTCCCGAAAAACTCTTTAGCTTCTCCTATTGCAATAGGACCATTAAAATAAACAAAAAGTCTTTTCTTTTTATGATTAGACCTAAATATTCTATAATGATACATTTATTAGTAAACTTTTTATAGGTTATTTATTGCTTATATGTAAAATATAATAAAAAATAAACTTCACATTTGAAGTGCCATTGACAAGTTTATAACGACTTAAAGCCTGCAGGCAAATGAAATCTAGCAAGACATCCATAATTTTCAAATCATAAATAACTTTAATTATGTCTTTTATTTTCAAAAATCTTTAAATAGCTAAACAGAAAAACCTGCAATATTTCGATAATTGATTGGGGAAAATAAAATTTCCAGTCTTGAAAAATAATTTTTGATAAATAAGACTTCAGTTTCTCAAGCATATTTTAAATTAGGATACATTTAAAAGGGGAAAACTGTAGTAACATATTACCAAGAAGAATTTTTAAATTTTAACATATAATTATAGTCCTTGATATAAAAAAAAACTTCAAGAATATTTTAACACAATGCTGACAATATAAAATTTCATGAAAATAATGAAAGCCCAAACGTAAACAAGATTAGAGCCTTGAAAGTCTGTCGTTTAAGTCATCAGAAGTACTTTAGAGTTCAGTTAAACTTTTCCCATTAATCACAGACTAACGAATGATATTTATATTCAAGTCTAAGGGCCTGTTCACATAGGAGTCCGTTACGTCGCGTTGCGTTAAGGAAAAGATGACGTTGGGACGAAAATAAACCAATCATATGCGTCCAAACGGTTAGCAATGAAATTTTTAACGCCCATGATTGGTTTATTTTCGTCTCAACGTCATCTTTTCCTTAACGCAACGCTACGGGCTCCTATGTGAACAGGCCCGTAGTCGAAACCACTTAAATCACTGGGTACAAAACTTCTAACACATGATATTTTATAATCTAATAAAATGAACTACAAATTAATTATTCGTTTTAATTATACGTTTCTTTTCATTGGAACTAATTATCTTCATACGATCACTATCAGTGGCTCACCCAGGGGGGGGCCCAGGGGGCCCTGGCCCCCCCAAAGAAGTAGAAATATTGATTTTGCATTATAAATATTTTTATTCGTTCATCTCGGCCCCCCCCCATGCATTATAAATATTTTTATCCATTCATCTCGGCCCCCCCCAAGAAAAAATCCTGGGTGCGCCACTGATCACTATGTTAGCTCCAGATCTTAAGCATAATCTAATATACACAATCGCCTTCTGTTTTGTTCACAAATGGCTATTAATTTCGGGGACTCAGACATTTGAGACTTAACCTCCTCATCAGCCTATTGCTGGTCAACCTGATTCCTAAATGTATCTCTTAAATTCAAAATTTCAAGAGGATTAATCTTTTTTAATTTCCACAATTCCGTATCTTTTGTTTTTTGCCGAGGAACAATGATCTCTCTCTGACAGCCGAACGAAATGTTTACACGGATGACGTAATACAAGTTGAGGAAAAGAGCCATTCACCTTATCTCGTTTAAAACGAATGGCTCTCTGAATCATAGAGATTCATTCAGTGCTCATAGTTTCTTCCCATTTCGTGAGGATAGGGATTTGTTTGACATTTCTGATTCCAGATCGAGTACTATCATTCGTCTAGTCAGCTGGGTAATAAGGTATGTAGTGCATGAGTGAATTGCTCATGACTTGCGCATAATGCATTAAGTCAATTAGTGATTAAATCTTTCGTTATTTGTTTCTCAATAAGTTTTATGTTGCGTATTAAATATTTTATATTTTAGTTGGATAATGCGATGGTTGAAAGGTAATCTGTTTGTTTTCAAATTAGTAATCGGTTTTGTTTTGTTGCGCTAGAAAGTTTAGTCATATTCAAATTGAGAAACTTCTGTGCGCATATTGTTCAATGTATATCAATTTTCACTTTCTTTTTTAAATTTAATGAGTTCAACTGTGTCAGGGTATCGTTTCTTTCCTCATTTTTCTTCTTCTTTTTTTATTTTAATAAACTGTACTGTGAAATTATTTCTCTGATTTATTTTATCAAATTATAATTTCATTGTGAGTACTGTATTTAGATGTGCAAAGGTTAAATAACTTAGGATCATTTATGAAAGATTTGTTATTAATTGTAATAATATGCATTCTACTTGCTGCCTTATGTAATAGTTTTTAAATAGGAAATCAGTACTAATTATTGTATTCAGAAACTCAGAAAATTGTATTTTATCCATGAGTAAAACTTTATCATTTGTACTTATGCCGTTTTAATTATATGGAAAACAGTATAGATCTGTTTTTATTACATTCAAAGTCCATAACATTTCTCTTTATACTATTTTCCTTACACCTTACTTAATCTATTTTAATTTTTTAGAATCTGAAAGTACTTCAACAGCATGAAACATAATTGAATTTGCATGGGTACGAATCGCGCAACTTATCCTCGTCTTTTATCGAACGTGCCTGGTCCAGTTCAACATAATTATGGATCCGTAAATGGCCATTCTGCTGCAGATATTGAACCAGCTATAATGGAAGGCGTGTCGATTGATGGGAAAATATCTGCTGCAAGACGTTTTTTTATTCTTTTGACTGTGTTTGATGTGTTATTCACATTCTTAGTATGGATTATATCTACTATTGTAAGTAATTTACTTTTCTAGTTTTGTAATCTAATAGCTGTATTGTTTCATAATTTTTGTTATTAAAAATTTTATTTCCTTCTAATGTGATATCTATTTATTTAAGTTGCTAAGCCAATTCTTCAGGCAATCCATCAGAGAAAACTACTGCATCAATTTACTTTAATTTGGTCTTAAATGAAAACATTTAATCTATGGATATGTTAAATTTGGTTTTCATAACCGCAATTTCTGTTAATTAGTGATAATTTACAATTAAAAATTGCTTTGTTTTCATGCTCAGTAACATGTTTAAATCTGGCTTTAGATACTCACTAAGCATGAGGATACATAAACACGTTAATTTGTTTATTCCAGGGGATCTCTCTCTCTGCTATTTTTATTTTTAATTATATTTGTGAGATGTAGAAATTAACCTGATGGAAATTGTTTAGTGTTCAGTATAATTTGTGTATTAGTACATTTATTTACTAACAGCGGTCATGTTTTGATGGATACCAACTAGTGAAATTTAATTCTTAATGCAATATAATGTAAAAACCTGTATAATAGAAGATGACTTGTCAATTAGAAATCTCATGTTCCACCATTATGAACTAGCATAATAAAGATGTATGTTGAGAGCTTTTTAAATTTTTTTAAAGGAGTGAGCTGACACTATTAGCTAAAGTTACATTTAATATTTCAGTCAGAAAATTACTCTTTTCTCCTAGTGGTTAACTTTTATAGTGGAATGGTATTTGTATCTTCACCCTCCTCCCAGTAACTTCCTCAGATTATAATTACCTTTTCTCACTCTTTTTTATTATATATAAAATTTTTAACTTCATATCCTCACCACATCTATGTTTGCATTTTAATATGTTCGATTAAGTCATTTGAATGAGTTTGACTATTCTTGTTTATCCAAGGCTATTCTTACTTTGAGTAAATAGTCTTTTGAAAAGTGACCTGAGAAAATAGAATGTCTCATTGAAATTGTTATAATCATGAAACTTAATTAGTAGTTTTATCTTCTTTGTTTTTAAATTTGGGGAATTTTTATGGTATTATTATATTGGTAAAACTTGAATTGTTGAAATTTCTATTGTAAAATAAGCCTTGAAGCAGTTTGTTTAAATTTTAAAAGCAGCGAAATTTTACTGCATGAAACTTGAATTGCATGCAAAACAGGAAAACACAGCTTCTTAAATCTGTAATTAATATTAGTTATTTAATAATTATCATTAAAATTTAATTTTCATTATTTAGGATTTTAAGAAGTTTTATGATTCTATTTTGTAAAATTTAAACTTTCTCACAGAGCCCTAGAATAAAATTTAAAACAATGATTATATGACCAAAAACATTTTTGTTTGTAAAAGTTAAGATAATTATTTCAAAATATAATATATATATACTCAAAATCTTTCAGCATAATATTTTAAATCATATAATTTATTTATTTTCTGATATGATAATACATTAAGTTTTTGTGGTCATAATGTAAAATATATTGCTAGAATCACTAGGTCAAGTAAATAGAAACTTTTTTATAATTATATTATTTACACTATTATTAAATTTATACAATGTAAAGAAAAAAAAAGTATGTTACAGTAATGGAAAAAAAATGATCTAATCCAAAGCATTTGTTCGAATATTCACTATTCATCCTATTAATAGTAAACATTTGGACACATTCTCTGCATTAGATACTTTTGTGCAACAAATTTAAAATTGTTGGGAAGCAAGTGGCAAATGGCTTAGGTGCCAATAGATAGGCATTTATAAATGAAAAGCATCAATGTTATTCCATTGTGAGGCTATGTAGTCAAAGAGAAACACAAGATAATGTAACTCTTTAAGCCCTTGGTGTTAAAAAAAATGCAAATTTAGATATGACACTCTTATGTGCTTAATTTATGTTATACTACTTTCTTTATAGTTTATGGCACTTAAGAATAATATAAATGCTGGAATATTTGAGCCAAGTTGCTAGAATTTTTAAGAAGTGTTTTCCATTTAATAAAAAAATAAAAATATGCTAGGTCTAGTTCTGAATAAGAGTTAATATGCTAGGTTGTTCTCTTCCATGTTTTGAAAATAGTACTTGGGAACAGCAATAGTATGTTGCATTTCAGAGTCTAAAAACTCTCCTCAGAAATCTGTATTGAAAATTAGTATTTCAAACTTACCATTTTAACTATGTTATAATGTTGAGCTGATTTCTCTGTTAAATAAATGGTAGAAGATTTATTTGTTACTTGTTAGCTTTTCCTAAAATACAGTGGCTAAATTTGGGATTGTCTTAAATGATTTGAAGTATTTATTTAAAAAGAGGTAATACATTTTGTTGATCTTTGTGTGTATATAGGCCTTATCTGATATAATCAAGTAGATATTTGTTAAATTTTCTGGTGAGGTTGAATTATGATGAGCAACAAAATTCTGCCTTTAAAATTAATATTAGATGCTTACATACAAATACTTTATACATGCATTTCTACTAAGTACTTGATGACTTTTATTTGCTATGATAGTTTAATAGTGATTATTAGACCTTATTTATATCTTTTCCAAAGTCCAGTTAAAATATGTATTTCTGATAAATCTTTCTTTTGGATAGGTATCTGGAGATTATACAATTAGTACAGCCTTCAGTAATGAAGTATTCAGTTATTCCATTCAATCATCAATGTTTGATGTAGTAGTAAGTTTATTTTATTATATTTTTAATTAGTGGATACTTTTAAAGTATTATCTTGACAGTTATTATTTTGCAAATTTTTTATATATGTGTTTTTCATTAGATTTTAGCTCTTGTGAGACTGTTTCTCATTACACTGTTCTATGTGTTTATACGACTGTCACATTGGTGGGTTGTTGCGGTAAGTGTATATATTTTCTTTAATTATCTGAAATTGTGCCCTCATGTAATTTCATTATATATCAAATCTATTTTATTTGTGCAGTCAAAACTGAGTAATCAAATGATTACTCAGTTTATCAGATTTTAAGGGTATGGCAGATTTAATGACTTTTCTTATTACATATCCTATTTGGCCCTTAAATTGATGCTAAAATAAAGTGAAAAAAAGACTAGAGAAAATGTTTCAGATATAAGGTAATTTTAAGTTACAAACCAGGATTCTACAGCTAAGGATTATCAGTTAATTACCTTATGATTATCTTCTTAACTAAGCAGTTTAATGAATGTGAAGTATATCAATTTAGAATTTGAAAGCAATAAAATATTTATATTAAAGTTTGTTGATAGCCTTTTTTTATCTGTTATATTAAAGTTTGTTGATAGCATTTTTTTATCTGTTATATTAAAGTTTGTTGATAGCCTAATTCATAAAAAGCATGTTTGTGAAGCTATAAAAAACAGTTAGTGTCCATTGCAATCTAGTATTTTATGTTCATTACTGAATTTTTGCATTATACTCATAATGCTATTTAGCATATTTTGCATTGTGTTAGACCTTGATTGTGGTACTTTCTTTGTGTTTTATTTTTAAAAGTCTCTTGATTATCTGCATAGAACTGTTATAAAACTATTACATAACACAGCTTTTTTTTCTGACAAGGGACATAGTATTGTAAAGTGTTGTCTGGTTTGTAAACAAATGTTTTGGGTCAGTGAACAAGTTGAGATCATCCTGGTTACTGTTCTTCTCTAGCTAACACCCATAAATATATAAATAGAATGCTCTTTAGAAAATGGAATTATCTAGACCAGGCTGCTGATTCCGATTGATCTAAGACCCAGATTTTTTTTTATGTTGCCCTTATATGCACTTTGGACTATATGAATATTTGGACAGATATGAATTAGGAACAGAAATAGGGAATAGCAATATGAATAAGATAGGTAGGAATTGTATAGGTGACACCTTCTCCCTTTAATGTCAATAAAATGATTACTATATTAGTCCTGTAATTGATTTGTTCCAGATGGAGTTAGGGATGCGACGTCGATGTTTTCAAAACATCGATGTTTTAAACATCGATTTATTGAAGCCGATGTTTTTTTAGATTCGATGTTTTATGTTGTGTCGATGTTTTTTTTTAATGAAAAAGTACCATAATAAAAAAAAATTACCACGTAGCATAATTTTCCCACTCAGTAAAAGTAAGTCTGAATTCTGAAAAGGACGAATACAAAAGGAGGAACGATTCCTTAGCAAACAGACAAATGGCAATCAACAACCAATGAACCAATCAGAGCGCTTGGAATGTTCGTGACACTCCAGAACATTTCATGGGGTTTTATTTTACAAATAGTATATACACGAGAGCAGCCATTTAAGTTTTTGTTTTGTTATGGTTTTATATAAGTTGACGTTAACTTTATTAGTAAGATGCCTCTCAAAAGTACCGTTTGGAAATATTTTTGCAAAACCTCTGACAAATTGGCAAAATGCAATATTTGCCTTAAGTCCCTCAAAACTTCTGGCAATACCACGAATTTATCTGGACATTTGAAGGCAAAACATGGCGATATTTACAACGAGAATTTTGAAGTCATCAATGTATCCCAAGGCAAAAGCAACCAAGTTTTTGTCATTTGTGTCAGCCCAATCAGAGAGTAAAATTTAATCCCCCCCCCCCACGACTAACCGAAGTAACATTTAATGTTACAGATTACTAAACCAGTTTTAAAAAATAGATGTTACTAAAACATCGATGTTTAAAAACATCGATGGTTTTTGGTCGATGTTTTATTAGCATCGATGTTTTAATATTGAATATCGATGTTTTGTTATCGATGTCGCATCCCTAGATGGAGTATAATGTTCACTTAGCATCTTTTTATTTTTAATTTTTGGCTTCTCAACATCTTGCTGGTATATAGTAATATGTTGTTTTGTCAAAGTAATGCAGCCATATCAAAATTTTTGTAGGTCTTTACTCCTGCCTATCATCATTTAACATTATTTATATAAGGCATTCTTCTGTTGTCAATATATCAGTTAATACATTTTGCCAACTTACTTGTTTAATATACACTTTGCCTTATCATATGTTACTATATATAATAATACACATACATTACATATAGATATATACAATGTTTTGGTTCATCGACATAATTGAATTCTGCAAAAATAATTTTATCCCATGTTTTATTAAGAATGTTTAAATATAATGTTTTTTTTATTATAATTGAAACTATTGTGTATTTTTCCAGTAAAATGAAGGGAGTTTTTATTTTTGAAATTAAATTTATTGAGATTTTATCAATTAAGATTCTTTCTAATGATAGTTGGTTCATTAATATGTTAATTTAATCAATATTTTCTACTTTTGTTCTCTTTAGGTTACTACTGCTGGAACTTCAGCATTTGTTATTGCAAAAGTATTTTTGTATCAAGTATGTACTTTTTATTATCATTTATAATTTACTGCCTGTATGGATCACTCACTATTTTTTAATCTACCAAATCAAAATTGCTGCATTATTCTGTGAAAGATTTTAATTTTTAACAGATATAAAATGCATCTTTACTATTGCATTTGTTGTAATTTAACATTTAATTTATAGCTTTGTATTGAACTTGTTCAAAAAAGATGATTTTACCATTAATGTGTATTTAAGGCACAGGCTTTAAGATTAGCATAACAATACTAAACTTCAGAGAGTGTACTAAAATTCTTAATTTTTGTCTTCTGGTCAACATGAAGGACAATAAGGGAGAATTCCTGTATCTGTAGTCCTAAGGTTCAACATAATATGACAGAATTTAACATTATTTATATAAGGCCATCTATACATTTATAACAGAAAATTGATTATTTAATTGTATTTATATATTTGTTCAAAACTTTAATGAACTATAAATTGTGTGGACTTATAAACGTTTAGTATTGTTTTTAAAATAAAGTTTTAGTGTAGTTTTTAAACTTTTGGTACTTCCTTATAAAAATAATTATTTCATGCATTGGACTTTTCTCCTGTTTAGTAGTCATATTGATCCTAACTCCATCTCATGCATGAAACTACATTGTTTATAATCATGCAATTTAATGTCTTTTCCAAATAAACAATTTTAAATTTTGACTGATGTGTGAAAAAAAAAAAACTCTTTCAGTGGGTCCATTCAAGCAAAACTGCTGCTGTTGTCTTATTGTTATGCTCATTTATCATATCATGGGGAGAAGCATGGTTTTTAGACTTCAGAGTTCTTCCTAATGAATCCAAAGCCTTATCATTCTTAGGTATTTTTAAATATTTAGCATTTTGTTAATTTCAAGTGATTAGATATTGTGAATGAATATTGTTTTATGAATGTATGCTGTTGTTATTTTGTTTTATGAAATTTGTAAAAATATTGTTATAAATTTATGGAATAATTTTACCTAAATGAAAGATCTTAAAGGGAATATAATTTAAATCTTCCTACAGTGTTTGACTCATTAGTTCAAAATATCAGTAAAAGTAAGAAATTACTCTTCTTTCATACTGTAAAGTAGATGCAAGGATAACTTGCAGCTTGATTGAGTTTACTGGGATTGACAGAATTTAATATGTTGTCCCTATCCATCACTTATATTGTCAAATGAATTATAATCAGAAACAGGGGCCGTGGCGGCCTTGTGGTACAGCACGCTGGTTTTCGGTGCTGAGGGTGCTCGGATCGAATCCTGACGAAGTGCCACTAAAATGCCTCCGTTTGTGTCGTCCCTTCATAGGGGGCAATGTTGGTCCGCCTATATGGCGCCCCCCATAATAAAGTGGCCAACAAAACTGCGGTGAATTATAGGCCGTCTTCGCAACAAGTACCTCCGCATTAAAAAAAAATATATATAATGATAATCAGAAACAGACCCACGATGGGAATCTATCTTCATTAGGTTTTCCTTAAAACATGCAAAAATGTTTTTTTATTGTTTTAATAATCTTTGGTGTTCTCTAGTGAAGTTATGAAACAGGCAATGCTCATTTTTGCAATACTTTGCTGAAATCTATCATAACATTGCAGTAAAGCTGTTAAGTTATTGAAAGTTATAGAATTTTGGAATTTTTTTTTTTTTTAATATAGAATGATAAGTTAGCCCCATCCAGCTGATGTGGTTACATTGTCTCTATCATATTATCCTACTTAAACATCAAAGTAATACCTGTCCCCTCTCGGATATTCACTCATACCTTGGTTTCTTTGTACACATGAATATCAGTATAATAATGTGCATGGCAATATCTGTAGAGCACTTTTTGTTTAATAATCATGGCAGTTTTTGTTGTTTTGTCTAAAAATGTTGATCACAATATCTAAATTATAGTTACCAATGTGTCAACAGTAATAAAAGAATTGAAAGAAGCATCATGCATAAACCAGAAAACAACAAAAAAATTCAGTATAAAATTTGTTTATGCAAATTAAATTTATAAATGAACTGAAATTTACCCTTTAAAAGTGTATATGGGATGTATATGCATTCA
Source organism: Dolomedes plantarius (assembly GCA_907164885.2). Lineage (NCBI taxonomy): Eukaryota > Metazoa > Arthropoda > Arachnida > Araneae > Dolomedidae > Dolomedes > Dolomedes plantarius. The sequence goes on from OU015494.1 coordinate 191,660,358, forward strand.
AGGAACTTTAAGGGGTAAGATTGTATGTAAATGTCATTTTAGAGCAATAAAATTAGAAAGAAAGGCATCTTTTCTTTATAAAGGTATGTCACAAGTATTTCCAATTAAAAAGTTTATATCATTATTTATATATATATATATATATATATATATATATATATATATATATATATATATATATATATATATATATATATATATATATATATATATATATTAGCAGCTTTGCAAAAATACCAAGGTACTTCATCATATCACGACTCCTTTTAAGTTTTTTCCTTAACTGCATGCTGCTTCAGACTTCTCAATGCCTTAATGTTTATTTTCTGATATTGATTTAGGTTATTATTTTGAATATTTTATAACATATATTATCCAAGGAATTATATCTATTTGTTTAATTTGACCTAGGAATCAATTATATTTTAATGTTACTGTACTTAGTGTACTTTCTAACATTAAAATATAATTGAAATTAAAATTCATCAAAAAATTATTTGCATATAAAGTGGATAATTTTCATTCACTATTCTGTAATTCATGTTGAAAAATATTTATTATTAAAGTTTTCCTAATTGTTATAGAAGTTAAGATTGAAAAACATTGTGTTTAAACAGTATCTGGTGAATGTAATGTGCTAGTTTCAAATGTAATTAGAGGTTTTACTGATCTGTATCATCATTGCAAACTTCATATATAAAGATATATATATATATATATATATATATATATATATATTACCTTTTATTTATATATATATATATATTTTACTTTTTATATATATATATCCATCCATGAAAGAATCAATGCTTTTAATAAAAAAATGCTTTCTTCAGTGGCGTAGCGAGCATAATTGGCACCTGGGCTAGGATACCTTTTTGGCACCCCTCCCCCATGGTCTTGGGGACCACTTGGCACTCCTGAGAGTGGCGCCCAGGGTATGATAGACCCCTATGCTCCCCCCCCTCGCTACGCCACTGGCTTTCTTCTTTGTGTGTGGTTGAAAATTATTTTTCTAGTAGCTCAAAATAGTACATTTAATCCATGGCCAAGAATATAAGTATGCGTATCTCATGTGATATGTTATATTAATGCTTAATTTTAATTTAAACTACAGCAACACAAGATGTTGAGAGAGTTCCAGTCTTATCTCATCCAGCTTTGTCCAGGTCCCAAAGTGATGAAGGCAGTGCATTTTATTCGCCTCCTGGTAAAAATAATTTTATTGATTTTTAAGTACAGTGATGCCTTGCCTTACAAGTTTAATTCGTTCCGTGATGGAGCTTGTAACTCGAATTACTTGTATGTCAAATCTATTTTCCCCATTGAAATGAATAGAAATTTTATTAATCTATTCCCCCCCCCCTAAACACTGAAATTTTTCGTTACATGTTTTCAAATTAAAAAAATTTACTTATAAATAATGAATGTTGTATAAAAATACAATAGAATGTACAGCAATAAACTTTTTTTTAAGTATAATGTACAACATTTACCTTTGAGATCAGACGACTTGAATATAGTGACGGTGTTGGAGAAGAAATGCTGAACTGATTAGTTTAATCTTATTTGCTGATTATTGTCCTTTTTTTCTATGCTTTCGTCACTTTCGTCTGCAGGGGTTGTCCAATGAGGTCTGTTTCCTTCCTCCTTTCAGAATGATTTTGAAATGAGAGGTTGGGCTCTGTTTGGTGGGTGACTCAAGTGTGGGCAGAGCAAGCTACTCTGTGTGATAATTGCTAGGAGTTAATCTTTCAGTTTAATACTGGAAAGTAGTCTTAAAATAGTATGCATATAATTGTACATAAAGGTTGTAAATATTATGTTTCTGGTATGCTCATTTGAAGAGTATTACATGGCATTCGCTACACAAACTAGCTGAGGGTTATTTGAAGCTGGCTTGTAACCCGAATTTTAGTTCACAACTCAAGGCAAAATATTGGCTGAGAGATGGCTCATATCTCCAAAAAATCATAAATTGAGACACTCGTATGTTGAGTTACCTCTGTATATATAAACGAGACTCATGCATTTAAGTAAAAATATTTTAATATTTATAGAGGTGTAATACCTGTGAAATAGCTATTTTATTAAATTATCATGATTATATGTATTAGACCTTTGAAAAACTCAGTAGGTTTTTATAGGATGTTTACAAGGTGGGGTTAAAAAATATGTTTTATTCTAGTATAATAGGGATGGTCTTACATATGCATATTATTCAATTTTTCTCTTTACTCTTAGGATAAAATTTTTAAGCTATAAAACAAAGTTCTAATTACTGATAATAAATTTATTTGTTTTATTTGTTTATGTAAATAATAAATATTTTATGTATTTCACTCCAGAACATAGTTTTGTATGGTATCTTGCAACTGTATTCTTTGTAATTCTAGTTCTATTCAATTACTATTAATCCCTTATCAACAATACTGCTGATCATGAAATTATATATATATATGTGAAACAAATTTCCATCCTTTTCATTATCACTAACACGTTTTCTCCAAATTCGTTTATCTCATTGCAACAGAACACCGTCCCTCAATCCTGAATTGCGACCTATATCTAACCAATATAAATCTATTTTTCCCCTTAAATGCCACATGCGGATGGAGAGCTTACGTAAGTAGAATTGTTCTTGAAGCTGGGCGTGACCTTGTCGCAGTGGTATGATGGGGTCATATGTCTGCTTCTGGCCAATTAAAAGTTCAGTGCGCCTTTACCTTTTTCAAGATCTTAGCGTCACTTCGCACTTTTGTGTTTTTGCCACGGGTCTGGTAAGACTTAAGAATTTTGGCGCGTTGCGTCCCTTTGTCTTCTATTTTACCCTGTGCTGTTCCAACAGCCTCAAATATGATAATCCATAATAAATATGAAATATGATAATCCATAAATAAATTTGAACTCTGACTCTTATGAAGTGTAATTAAAACCTCGAAATAATCCAAATAAAATGACAATTCAATCAACATTTGAGATGTCTGTGTTCCTCGCCTGGACATTTGATTTGACTTCTCAGTCGCCTGACTCTGGTTCGACCACATGCATTTGCGTAAACCGTTTGATGACTACTTTATTTCCAAGATTCTACAATTATTTTCCACTCTGAAGCTCCTTGGCATAAAAACATTACAACTATATACAGAGGCTTTTCGCACATTTTTTAGACGATTTTGGTAAGCGGTAATAAAATATCGTTTGCTGCAAAAGAAATAATTGCAATTGTACTATGTTTTTAAAAGTCAAATTTATATTCTGTGGCTTGAAAGTTTTGTTTTTATTCAAAATGGCGTTTTTAACAAAGCAGTGGTTCGAAGGCTACATTTATGCTCTTTCCAAAGAGAAATATGCATACTCCGTTATCCAAAAACGATGTGAGAGTCATGGTTTTGTGATATCTAAAGCGTCGATAGGTAATATCGTCAACAAGAAAGGAAAAAAAGTCAAATTGGAGCCTCAAGTGGGACAAAAATTCCAAACAAGTATCCAAGGAAAAAACGGACATCTTCGACTATTGCAAAGGTACGTTGTTTAATGTTAAAAGAAAATCCCCCTAGTCAAAGGACAGTTGCAAAATCATTAAAATGCTCGGTGTCCACTGTAAACAAAATGATAAACGTTGATTTAAATCTTAAGAAAGCGAAAAAACGCAATGTGCATCGTCTTCTTCCAAATCATATTGCTGAACTCAGGACACGCTGCAGAATTCTATATGAGAAACACTTATCCAAAGAAAAATGGAAAACAATTGTCCCAATAGATGAATCATGGGTGTATTTAAATGATTGCTACAAAAAAAGAGCCATTTATTATCATAAAAGGGGAGAAAAAAATTTAAGTATATGGTTCAAAGAATCGAAAGAAAGTTTTTCTAAGGGATTCATGATTGTTGCTGGTTTTTCTTATAATGGCAAGTTAAAAATAAAAAGAGTGGAAAAAAATGTCAAGATTAACTCCAAATACTATCAGGAACATATTTTATCACCAATTTTATGGATTTTTGTGCTTTCGGACTTTTAAAATCTGTATTATCCAAACGTCGTCCCAAAACCCTTACAGGACTCTGGAAAGCTGTTCAGGAGGAATGGGATAGAATACCTCTTCTGACACTTCAAAAGGCATTATTATCCTGGAAATTGCGGTGTTGAAAGATAGTTCATGCGATGTCAAATAGAACATTTAAAACACAAGAATTTTATGTAATTTAGTTTTGTGAATACAATATACATCGTCTAAAAAATGTGTGAACAGCCTCTGTATATATATATATATATATAATATACACTAAAGTATTTATTATTTTCAAATGTTGAATATTTTAAAATAATCTCTTTAAAACACATTGTTTGCTATGATATGTTAATCATTTTGATTGTCTGTCATGAAATTTGCAAAGTAAATTATACAGGAAATTTAAATTATTATGTTGATATTTTTACATGATTGCAGTGATTGGTGAATTCTGTTGATTTTCATTTTTTATACTGAACCAGAGGCATAAAGTTTCTGCCATAATGTATTGAAATTTTTACTATAACAAAAAAATTTATCTTAACATAACTGACAACATATGTAATGAAAGGCACCTTTTTGACTTTTTACGATAACTAACCAAATACTTATTTCATAGAAACTTTATACTTTAAATTGTATTTTTTCCACCTTTTAACAAGAAATAGAAATTATATTAAATATTTATGAGTGGTTAAAATATGAATATACGAATATTTTAAAAGAATTTATCATAGAAAATTATACATGAAATTATGCAAATTTTATATGTCCTTCTTTGTAATAGCAATATTTCATTTTTTTTCTGATGTGAATCAACAGCACACTTACACTCATGTTTATTTACCTCCTTATTCTGTCTTAAGTGTGAAACCTCTGTCTTCCATTCTTAAATGAAAACACTGACATGATCTTGTTCTTATGAGCCATGTGTATTTTCCATTCTATCAACATCACTATCTACAGGGTGTCCGTTCTAAAAGTATCCAAAAGTTATGGCTTATTTTAACGGAACTATCCATCAGAATTTTGAAAAAATTATTTAAATAGAAAGAAAATCTCACCATGTTTTAATATCAATGGATTTCAATATGTGCACCTTTAGTAGCACAACAAATGTCTAAACAGTAAACCAGTTCTCTCCAAGAGTTTCGTAGTATATCAGGAGTTAGACAAATTGCTTGAATGATGTGTTTCTTCAACTCAACCACAGTTTCAATTCAACACCCTGTATTTCCCAAATTCAGGGACATTTAATTCAGTTTTAAAATACAATTAATTTTGATTCCACACTAAAAAGAAAGTGATGTACATCATCATCATCATCATCATAGGAATATCTAAGCACGGGTGAAGATGCCATATATTAAGAAAAAAGAAATCTCTTTCCAAATCAAAAGGAAAAACTATATCATTAAAAGTAGAAACTCTAATGCTATTAATTGATAAGAAAATTAAAATAATTGTGGTAATTTTAAGGGTAACTTTTGATGATTAAAAATCTTAGCAAATGTTAATAAAATGAATTTTGAAGTTAAGAATACAAATTTTTTCACAAATATCATGTCTCTCTAATGTAGAATTACCCAAAAGAGAACAAATAAATGAATTTGAATGAAAGCCTTAAATAAGGCATTATTAAGTCAATACTGAAAGTTTAGTCCAGTTAACGTGGATGTACTTGGGAGGAAGATTATGCGTAACAGGGAGGAGACAGGTTGTATATGTCTGTCAGACAGATGATGTTGGTCAGGATTTAAAATGTAATAAACAGATTTGAATTTTTTTCTCTCTAATTTTGATAATTTAAAAAAATTATCTATAAACATTCAAATTTCTAGATTTTTGAGAGTTTGAGTAGAAAAAATAAGTTATTTAAATCTATTTCTAGTTAATGTTTAATTTAAGTATATAATTCAGTCCTCCAAAGGTAATCAGTTCTTGTTTAGACCAATTGTTTCAAATTAAACAATTTCATTTCAATTAGATTGGCTTTGATGAAACCAAGCTTTGGAAATGTATTTTTTTAAAACCTTAGAATCTGGATTTACTATAATATTTGGTCTGCTGAATTTCTTAAGTTTTGCTAAAAGTTTTTTATTATTGCAGTAATTGGTAATTTTGATCTGTTTGAATGCTAAGATTTTAAGCTGCCTTAAGTCATCTTAACTTGTAGGAATTGTTCCAGTGAGCTAAATATTGCTTCTTTGTAAATTCTTTTTAATTTAAGCTATCATTTTATTCAATTGAGGAGCATGAAATTAAAATAATTTATCTAATTTTCATCTCTAATAACATTCATTTATTTATATATATATATATATATATATATGTATATATATATATATATATATATGTTTTATTTTGAAGTATTCATTCTGTATAAAAAAAATCCTTTTATAATATAGGATCAGATACTGAAGATAATGGAAAGGAAAATGATGGCAGTACAGTATCAGAAGTTGAATGGCTTTCCCCTAAAAGTAGCAATAACTTGCAACCAGTAAGTGGAACTTGATTTTATTACTCACATTTGATAAATTCAGTTTTGTTTATATTTAGTGATGTAATGTTGCAGTGAAACCTGTGTCAGGCATTTTTACTTAGACTACTTAAATTATTATAATTACTGTACAACTTTGAAGAGCTATAGAATTCAATAATATTTCCTAAGAAGTTTTCTCTAAAAGATTTCCAGTGCACAGAACTATATTATTGCATAAATTTCAAATTTTTAATTTATTAAATGTGTACAATTTTTATTACATGTGCTGTCTGATTTATATGTTGTTGAATCCATAGAAAAACTGCCAAACAATATCTTAAATTTCTTTCAAAATTGTAAGCACTGAGCATTTTAAAGAGTTTCAAATATCAAATTTGTTTGTTATTAGATATTTGTCATTGTAAACTGTTATATTTAATTGAATTTACATAAATACACATGTTCATATCTACATGAAAAACTAGGGGATTTTAATGATAGATTTTAATAATAGATGCTTTTACTAAGTTAGATTATAGCCTCCTTGTTTATTTGTTTTAATTTTGAGATATATTTTTTGCTCAAAATCATTTTTACATACCATGGATACCATACATATGGGTACAACTAGTTGACTTTTTTGTTCAATTATGTGTAGTGTTTCTTTTGATAAGAATGGAGAGTTCTTCTCATTTAAAACATCGATTACAGTCTATCAATTAATATTTGATAGATATTCTCTTTTACCAATTTACAGCATTGGGGCAATTTCAATTTTTAAATTGTAAAATAACTTATTTAAAATATTCAAATCATTGATGCAAGCTTTCTTATAAATTTGGGTCACAACAATCAATCATTGGAAACTGGATGCCTGAGGGTGGGTGGGTAGGTTTGTGGATTATGCTTACAAATTTATAAATTGTAGAAGAATACTATTTTGATAATTTATTTTTAAATGTATGATATACATTCCTTTACACCATAAAATGAGTCATTTACTTCCAAATACTTATGTGACTACTGAACAGTTGTATATTAGCCCAAACATCTACAACTGCATTGGTTCTTAAGATAGAACTATTCGTACATTTACCAATAGGTGTTATAATTTACGTATATACATCCATTTAGTCAGGGATGTAAGCACCCAGTCATCTGATCTAAAGCATTTCGTGTTGTTACTAAACTATGTCTGAACTTATAATGACTATCATTTGTATGAGTCTGCTATTGTCTTAATCATCTGTTATTTAAAATACTAGTGAAATTAATGTAAATATTTCTATTTTGTGTGAGTGTGTTTAAGCTGTGTTTAATGGAATTTTCAGATTTTATTTTTATTTTACAATTTGGCCATATTACATTTATGGAGATTCAAATATTTTCTATTTTATTTTTTGTGTATTTTGCTGGTCTTATTTATATGTCTATATATTTGTTTCCACTGATGCTAAAGTATTTATTTATATACCTTCACTTTTATATCAGTTTCTTCCATGCAATATGCCAAGAATATTAATATTAAATTAAATTTTCTTAAATTTCTCAATACTTTTGGTTTTAACATTCATTTCTTTCTAATATATAAAATTGCTTTGAAAATCTTTATATAATGTAATAGTAGCTCACAAATATTGATTATATTAACTTAATGTTTTTGGATCATGTTTTTCTCTAACCAGAATGTGCTACATAGGCAGCATCTATCCTTCTATTAATGTTGATATGTTTAAATTGTCACTTCCTATGTGACTTAGTGAAGCATAACTGTGATTAGTTATGCTAGTTAGATGTTATATTAGTTATAAAATTTAACTTGGAAGAATTTTATTAAAAATTCCTCTCCATAGCTAAAAAAATTTCAGTGTATAACTAATTCTTTTAGTCAAAACTACTTAATATAGTTTATATCACTTTCGCACGGTTAAATAATACCATTCTTTGAAAGAGTCTTTTTAATATATTATATGTGATGCAATTTGAGTTCTCTTTTAATATTTTTCATCTTAAAAGAGTAACTTCTTTCCATATATTTGTATATTTATATAGTAAATTTGAACAAATAATAGTAATAGAAACTCTGATGTTATTAATTAGAATTATTTAAATTTTTATAGTTAACTACAAGTTTTTATTAAAAGTGTAAATTGTGTTGATAGGTACAAAAACATGTAAGAGTTCAGGGATAAATTATAAATCCCAAACTATTTTTTATTAATAAATTCTTACTGGGTATTTCATATTATTTGTTTCAAAATCTTAATTATGTATATATATATACTCCCCCAGAATGTTCTTTTACCCTGTAATTTGAAAACTATATTCAACAATTTATTAGTTGTAATATTAAATCTCATATGGGTTGAGAAATTTAAGAAATTTTTTTGTTCTTTTTATGTATACAGAGTATTATTCAAAATATTTCTTAAAAAAACAAGAAATGATGTAACAAGTTTATAGAAGGGGTGTATACACATTTATATTCATACTGTGGGGTTTTTATTATTGTATTTATTTATCTGAGACAGAGAGAAAAAGAAAATATTTTGTGATGAAACAAAAAATTTTCTTTGATCTGTGTAGAATGTAAATTATATTTTATTTAACTGTTTAGTTAATTTCCTTTATATATACACCCGATTCTCTTTTTGCATGGGGATACGTTCCAGACACTATCATGCAAAAAAAAAAAAAAAAAAAAAAAAAATTCATGTAAAAATTATACAGATCATATAAAAATTTGATAGGTTACATCCAAATATGCTTAGTAAGAAAATATTAATTTTCTTATGAAATTTGGATTTGATCAACTGAATTTGAATAAATATGTAAGAGGAAATCCAATAATCTTATTTTAATTATGTTTATATAGGAAATTTTTTTAAATTGAAAAATTGTGGCTGTCTCAAAGGGTTAAAAATAAATTGAATTTATCTTTTATTAATGCATCCATGCATATAATAATCATTCAGTCATTCAGTGTCACTACTAGACAATAAACTTTCGCATTTTCTTTTCTTCTTTTTTGCGAAAAATCGCTCTCATTGCTGGAAATATTGAATGGTGATATATCTACAAGTGTATCTTGAATAAAATTAATATTTTGTGTTTTTGTTTCACTGGTTTGAATATGAATTCAGTTACCAGATGCTGTGATTTTATTTTTGTTAGTTCTTTTTATGATTCTTCATAACGTGGTATAATCATTTTTAAATCATGTTGGAATTGGGCAACTTGTTCAACATTGAAATCATTTCCAAGAAAATGATTTCTAAGTTTATTGGCTAGGTGGCAGCCATCTAAAATTGTACTTACAGATAGTGACACCACTGTATCATCATCACTACTATAAATTAACATGGAAACATCTACATTCTCTAAAATACTCTCTGATAACATTGCACTCAATGTTTCTTTATTCTTTTTAGTTTTTTAACTCATGTTAAAGTGAAAGAAAAAAAACAATATAGAAAAATAATTGGTTCTTTTTCTTGGACCGTGTTATTTCAAAACTGTGCAAAAGGAGAATTGTTTATATATATATATATATATAATATGTCAGAAATTAACTGGGGAAAAGAATAATTAAGTTAAATTTAAAGGGGGCTTCGGGATTAATAATTTTCGTGGTGCAAAAAAGTCACTAGTTTTCATATTCCAGGACGTGTGAGGGTAGAAAAAGTAGGCTATTCTCCATTTTGAGATTGACCTTCGATTCGCATTGGAATGAAGCTCCATGCAGAGAGATTATTTTTAGATACTGTACAGGTTTGGCGGGAAGATACTTCTAGAAAATTCTAAATTGGGCTCTGCATATGTGCCAGGAGAGAAGACGCACGATTTTTACTTAGAACTACGCAGATTGATTTGGGAACTCGCTACGTGCGGTCGCCCTAGCAGTCGTCGCTGAATGTTAAAATGGCTAACTAGGGACAAAGACTCTGAGAGTGATATTCTTAAAAAGAATTTAATAAAGTAATTTAACATGTGGACTTTAGTATTGTTCAACTCATATTCCCACTCGCCACCAACGGATGAATCATGACTGCAATTTAAAGACATTAGAACAGGCAAACCACATGCCTGTCATATATATATATATATATATATATATATATATATATATATATAAATGTGGCATTCAGACTGGAATCCCACTTCTACAAAAAACTGGAATAATTGCTAGATTTGTTTAATAGGAAACTCAAAGATAAATCTGAATAAAATATGTTTTCGGTATAATTATCTGTGTTTACAGCAAAAAAAGCTTTTTTGTTATTTGTTATCAACATTTGCTATTCTTTCTGTTTTATTTTATGGTTTTTAACATTCTTAATTTTGTGTTTATGTATATTGTGTAGTGCTGCCAAACTTCCTGATTTTATTTTTCTCACACTATGTCTTACTTGTTTGAGACTCTTTAGATTTTTAAATTTGGAATGTTAAAACTCCATGTATACTGTACGAAATCCCCGGAGTACACTTAAATTTTAATGATTGATCATTTTTTAGATAATATAAAATCTTGCTTTCCATGTATGGAGAAATCTTGTACAATTTAAAGTTTTTTTCATGCTCAAGGTTTCATGCACCTGTGTCCAAGACTGGCCTCTGTAAAGAGGCCCAGATGCAAGAATGTTTTGGGGCCCAAACAGTTTATCATTGATAAAATTGCAGAACTACCCTTCGCAAAAAAGGGAAAATAACAATAATAAAGAAAATTAACAAATAAAAATCAACATATTTAAGTTTGACTTTTTTATTTCATATCATTAATAAGAGTAGAAAAATCCCAATTTTTAACAATAACTTACTTGGCACTTAATAAAGCAAGTGTGTTTAATCATTCTGCATGCATTGTTAAATGAAGGTAGTTTTTAATTAGCTTTGATTTACTAAAAGAGTGTTTTGCTCTTGCTATAATCATAGCCAATGGCAAGAAAATAATTAGTTTAGTTAAAACATTTTGAGAAAGTTCATCATAACTGTTTTATATATATTGCAATATACCATGTACATAAATGATGTATTTTCTGTACAAATGAAATTTTTTTAATCAAGTAAATTCTTGAACTAAATTTTCATCTTCATATTTGTTAAACAATTCAAGAAAATTCCCGAATTTTCACTGTAAAAGTTGCAATAAATTTCTCCAATTTATGTGCCAGATGATACAGAGTTCTTTTCTTCAAATTTTCAATTCTATTTGCAGGATTCATTAATACAGAGTCATATTTGCATAACAATTCAATTATACCTACAATTCTTTGGAATAGTAATCTAATACTTCTATTTCTTTATTTGGATTAATTTGATTCATTTTATCAAGTGGAATGTAAACAAAGTTGTTTTTACAATTGCCAAGCAATGAAAGAATTATGACAAGTGTGGAAAGCTCGTGCTCTCAAATTACTAGTGTCAATTTTTTCCAATTATTAAAACTACCTATAATAAACTATATAAAGAACTTTTTGTTGCTGAAATTGTAAATTGTTGAAGCAAATTCTTAAAGTCTTTGTAATTTGTATTGATTTAACTTGCATTGTCATGCTTTAGGTGAATGTTTTTTTCCATAAGTAATTTTTAAAATAAATCTACTTTTATGAGATCCCATTGGTTTTTGTAGCAGAGTTTGGCAGCTCTAGTATGTATAAAGTTATTCTTATTATTTATTATAAGATGTCAAGAATGATTTCAGTTACAAAATTTACCTTCTTTTTGTAATTTATAATATAAAGATGGTTTCTATCATCTGTATATCATTTTTTGCTTCTTTAATCAGCTTTACATAATGTATTTTCCAAATTATAAGTATAATCATGAATATTTTTCTGTTTGAGACAAATATTTATACAATATTATTAATCTACTCTGTACCGACATAGATTTTTCTTCTCTCCTTTTTTTTAATCGAGTAGCACAATTCATAAAAGAAATCTATAAAATTTATAGATTTCCGCTTAAATATTTTTTTTCAATGTATTCAAATTCACAGTTGAATCTACCCATTGACATCATGTTCTATAATGAAATCTAGACATTTGATATCCCAAATAATGCCTTTTTGCTTTTAAAATTCAATTTTGATTACTAACTAGTAGTGGTAAACTAATGTGAGAAATCATTCTGTAACATATGTGTATATTTTAATTAGAATTAACCAAGTGATGAGAGAGTTTGTCTTTTATACTATTTGTAAATATAGTTGCATGTTGTTGTATGAAAAATACTGAAAATTATTTAACTTTAATTAATTATTTTGTGAGAAAAGTTTGTTAAATATTTTCTAAATGTTTTTGCTGTGAAATCTGGAATCATAAATCTGAATAATATATTCTTAATTACAAATGTGATACAGAGAAACCTGTCTAAACTTCTCATGCCTTACTTTACAAAATTTTATAATAATACAAAGTTACTGCATGTAAGAAACTTCCTTATATTCATTATGCTTGATGAAGTGGAAGGAAAGAAACTATATTTAGAAAACCAAATGTTGCAAAGATATACTTATTGAGGCACTGATTTTATGTGAAGTTTTTATGCTTGTTGTATTGAACGCTGTTGCTATTTCCTAGGAGGATTTTTAAGTTATCAACAACACTGTATACTTATTTAAAGTGTACATAATCTGTATTGTACTATAATCACAATTCACACAAATTCTTTTCACTCATTCAGCATGTTTTCTCTCTAACATTTTCTTGAGGAAGAGCAAGAGTAATTTAATTACCTTTTAAGGATTCTTAATCTGATTAAGTCCTTGGTTGTAGATTTTCCTTGGTTGTAGAGTGTTTTTGTTAAGAAAAAAATTCTGACAAAAAATAAAATTTTCCCTCTTTATTAACAGGTTTAGAAACTTCATATCTATGCAGATTTTCATGTCTTAAATGATTCTGCAAGTGGTCAAGGGATATGTTAATTTCAAGCTATGAATGTATGTCACTTGCTAAAGTCTAATTATGTAGCTATAATCAACAGTCTAGAATATGCTCAGATTTTCAGTTAATTTCTGTCTATATTTTAGAATGTTGATTACAGTTTGGTAAAATGTAGTTTTAGATTTTATATACATTGCATTTCATTTTATGTACAATAATACTGTAGCTTACTGGCATCTTGCTAGGTGAATATCTAGTATAGGGTCATATTAAATAGAAGTAACATATGTTTTATAGTCTGTCATGCTGAAAATATTCAGAATCTTTAAATATTTAGAATTTAGGCCAGGCTATCTCTGACTTTACTTCTTAATCAAAAAAGCATTTTAAAGTATGTATAAAAGGTAAAAATACTTAGAAAATTAATTAATTAATTTTTTTTATTAAAGTATGATAATAAAAAATGGAAATTTTATGACAATTATAGTTTATTTAATTTGTATGTACTACATGAAAAGTTTTGAAATTAAGAAAATTCTAAGGAGAAAGTTCTGTGCAAAACTAGGTGAAATTTAAATCTACAAGTTTTACTACATTTTTGTGTTTTTAAATGCATTAATTTACCCTAATTTTTTATGGTTTTGAAAACCGTGCTTTTATTTTTCATGTCTAATATTTTACATGTCCAATATTGAAATCTGTAAGGGGAAAATTTAATCTTTTATTCAGTGTGACTAAATATGAGTGAATAGAAAGTTTGTTTAGATATTCATTGTATGTAAATTGCTGGTGTATATTTTTTTGATCTAAAATATATCCATTTCACTAATTACCATAATTTAGAGGAATGTTTTTTGTAATACTCCTTTTGCTGCTTAAATTGTACCTTCTAAAATATATCTATATGATTTTATTGGAAGGATTTGAACACAATCTATATATTTAAGTTGCTAAGCCGATTCTTTGGGCAGTCCATGAGAGAAAACTACTGCCTCAGTTTACTTCATTTTGGTCTTAAACAAAAGATTTTAATATATAGATGTGTCAAATTTGCTTTGTGTAACTGCAATTTTTATTGATTAGTAATAATTTACAATTAAAAATTGCTTTCTGCACATGCTCATTTCATGTTTAAATCTGGCTTTAGATACTCACTAAGCACGAGGCTGCATAAACAGAATTTGTTTCTGCACATGGTCAGTTACATGTTTAAATCTGGCTTTAGATACTTACTAAGCACGAGGCCACATAAACATGTTAATTTGTTTATTCTGAGGGATCGCTTTAGCTCTCTTTCTGCCATTTTTATTTATAATTATGTTTGTGGGATACAGAATTAAACCTGATGAAAATTGTTTATTTCATGCTGTTGAGTAACCATATTTCTTTTTATTGGGTTAAATAGTAATTTTTTAAAGTGTATTTCTCTATTCTTAATATTATGATTTTCAATATGGGGCAATGTGTTGTGAGTATGATTTGTGTATTAGTACATTTATTTACTATCCAGTCGTCATGTTTTGATGGGTACCAAGTAGTTATTTCTAAGTTGAGACAGTTTGGAGTAAATTAAAACTTAAATATTTGTATAAATGACAGGTGTCTTTATTAAAAGTGCAGACTTTGAAATAGACTGCAAACTCTTCTGTTGAGAAAACCTACGAAACTTCAAGAAACGTCATCTCAGAAGCATAGTTACAGGATACTGTATTAATGTATATCATTTGATAACTGAATGTCAGATATTAATGAGGTTGACTGTTAGTAAATGTCAAAAGAATTAAAAGTATTTTAACCTTAGTAAAAAGTAGTTAAAAGTATTTTTAAACTCTATTCAGAGCTGAATGGTTTAATTTTTGATGCAGTCAAAACTTTTTATAGTGTATTAAGTTCAGATAATGTTTCAAGCATACATTGTATCATAATATTAATATTTGATATTAATTTTTTCTTTGTAACATCACGCACATTTATACATATATATTGTTAATTAGTCTGCAATATATACAACTTGCAGTGGAATTTCAATAACTTCAGGACTATTTAATTTCTAGTTTTATCTATAAATCTAAAAAATGCAGCCAGTTGATCTTTTCAGCTGCAAGGCTATATTTTTGGTATTTGTGTCAGTTAATAATAGTCAGCTGCAAAATTACAGTCTGAGTTACTAGCTGAATAACATTAAGGTTGGCTTGATTTTTTTTTCTATGTGTACAGTAAACTTAAATCAGGTTAAAATGAGTAAATATTAATCTCTATTTCTTAATTTGATGCAGTTTCATTCCTTAAAAGTTTTTTTTAATCTTTTTACCTAGAGGTAATCTCATACTGTATTGTGGAAACTGTTATTTTGTATCATCAGTTTCATAGTTTTTTTTTCTTTATGTAAACACCATTGAGTTTATAAACATCTTAATTTAAAATAATCTATCTAATAAGTTTTTTTATATCCAAATTCTGTGTAAAAATTACTCCAAGCTGCCCTGATAGTAAAACTCCAGTCTCTATCCAGAACTCTGGTTTCTATTACTTTTGGCAGTCATCATGGCTGTGAAGTCATCTATAGTTTATGACCTTGAGAAAAAACTTAACTATCAAAGGGGAATATTTAACCATTATTGATCTTGTGAAATTGCCAAGTTTATTACATAAAGATTGTTAAACCATTATAGAACCAGAGATTAGTATGTCAACAACAAGCAAAAGTTTGTATATTTAGCTTTAAATTTTGGCATATCTTTGTTTTCATGCTAATTACAAAATATTTTTAAACTCACAATGCAATTAAACTTATATTTTAGCCTTGTTTAGTGACTCCTTAAGTGACACAATTTATCCACATTTTATTTTTATACTTGTCAGGTTACTGATGTCATAATTCAGATTTTCAGAAGAAATCATTGTATTACACAATGACTTTACCACAATAAAACAAAAAATATTCTTATTCACATTTAAAATATATTATTGACACCACTCATTTCAATAAATAGAAAGCGAAAACAAGTGATATTAATTCTTACTTAATGCACTGATCATTGGTTAACAAGTAGTTTTTATTATATTATTTATGTTATTCATGAGAATGTAACTTAAACAGTTTTTGTTGCCACTACATCTGAGGTTAGTTAAGCTTTAATTTATATAAATTTCACTTGAAAAGCTAAGTTATTTATACTTTTTACCATCCACAGGACTAATGTGTTATCCATAAATATCAAGATGATGAAAAGAATTTGTGTGGAGTTAAGAGAGCAATTGCATTTTTACTGCAATGGAGATATCATGTCATTCTAAACTATATTATTTTCCTTTATTATCTACTAAGTATCATGCAGTCATAACAGAATAGTATATTATAAAATTAATCACTTTAAATATTAAAATTTAGACTTAAAATACTTTAAACATTTTAAACATTTTGACATTCTTTAAAATATGCATTAAAAAGTAAGGAACATCAGAAAAGAAAATTTTGAACTTCATTATTAAAGAATTATAGCCTTTTTTGCCTCATGAACTGATCTAGTATTGTAAAAGAACAGTTTGCTTGAGTAAAATTGTTAAACAGGTTTACTTTTTAAAAAAATTATGAAAAATTTTTATGGCATAAGAGAATCTGCATGAGGATATTTTCATGTAAAGCTCATGCAAAGTTGGCAGATTTATTTTTATCATAGTCAGTGGATCTAGATGATCATAAATACCATAAAGTTTTCTTTTCTCTTGAGTACATTAAAAAAATGAAATCAGTTTTGTTAATGTCCACTGCTGTAAAAATTCCATTTTACTCTTAATGTCGTAAATTCTTTTTCCCATTGTAATATTTATGGATAACATATATTAGTCCTACAGATTGTGCAAGTTATAAATAATTCAGTTTTTAAAAAATATATAAATTTTAACAATTACTTACATGAAACTTTATCTGTGTCATGAATGTTAAGATCTTACTCTTTATAGATGTAAATCTTTAATTATTATATAAGTATTAATTATGTTAAAGAAATCTCTTTGAAAGGAAATTAAATGGTCAAATACAATTAATTTTTGTTTGGAGTATATTCATAAAGTGTGTAAAGCAGATATACATGTATTGACAGAAGTATTAGGACACATTGCATCTGATTGCCTAGACAAACTGTGTTGGATGATGGCTGAATGACTAGGATGGTTGTCTTCATTACTAATGACTGGAATGTTTGTAGCCATTCAGAATTGGCTTATAATTCTAGGTCTTGATAAATTAAGTGATTACATTGCTAAATATGTCCTATATCAGGCTGGAAAAAAAGGTATTCACCAGCCAGACTTGAAAAGCTCAACCCCTCTCCCCCTTCAGCTGAATCCCCTGGCATTTGGTATCAGAGCCTGTGAGTTCAGAGTCCTATGCATGGATGTTAGCAGCCATTTGGAATTAGCTTTAAGCAGTTGGTCCCGGTATAATTAGCCCTCATGTGGAAATAAATTACCTTAATGCTCTCAATCAACTAACCAAACCAATGATAATTTAAGTCCTGTTAGCAGAAAGGCAGACTCTTAGAATTCCCTTTAAGGATCTCAGTCCTTAGTGATATCTGTTTGTAGATATTTTCTGCTTTCTTTTTATTTAAAACAAACTATTATTAGATTTAACTATGTGATCTATTTTAATTTTTAAAAAACCCAAAAAAACTATATTTATCATAATTATTAGTGTTAATCCCAATTTGTTTTTAAATGATCAACTTATTTGATTTATAAGATCGTCATTAGTGAGATTTTCATTTAAGCCTTAGCCCCCTGTGGCAAGTTGAGCTGGGTTACTGTCTAGATTCCACTTTTAAAAGGACTGAAGCAATCATTTTACCTAAAGGTGAACATAGTTGGGTTTAAAAATTACAATTTGAATTTTGTTTTAAGGAGTCAAGTTTCTGAACTTTTTGTTGACATAGGGTTTCATTTATTTTATATCAGTGTGTATGTACTGGGAGCAGAAAAGCAGCTCTATCAAATTCATGTATATATCAAATACTATCTCTCTCTTTTTCATACTCTGCCAGATTTCTATTAAAAAAAATCTAATTTTCTACCATGTTTATATATTTGTACTGTTGACCATGTTCAAAATAATTTTGATTAATTTGCAGCATAATTCTTATTTAATGTTTGTGGAAATATTTGATATAAACTTCAAGAATTCACATTAGTGATAGAACATTTGCAACTATATTTGGGCATTTAACTTACTTCATTTTCTTGCCTAATTAGGGACATTGTTTCAGTATCCAAATGTTGTTTCAAATAGATGTATTTAAAATTATAAAATTAAGCATATAATAAATTTAAGTTTTCAGTATAACATATTTGTTGTTGTCGTTGTTGTGGTGTGTATGAATAGTTCAGAAGAAAAGTCTTAGATAGAACCAAAAGCCTGAATAACAGGAGCTAATTGCTGAAAAATAGCTAATTGTTAATAATTGCACATAATTGTTAAATTTCTAATATTTTAATCTAATTATTGCCATGAATGGACTACTCTGTTAATATATGCTTATTTATGGCCTGCATCTGATCACTGTTACAACCTCACCTTAGACTGGCCACTGTTTATTTCTTGTATCTCTAAAGAAAATAGAAGGGCCAGTCTGTTTTTAAAGATTATGTAAAGGCCATTAGTAAAAATTCTGCTTATGTGAATGTTTTCTATGGTCAATAGAAAAATATGTTAAATTATTATTCATTCTAATATGTGAAACAGCTGAGTGAAGCATGATGTGTAGATCATAGCTGGTATGCATAGCTGGTAGATAATGTTGTACCTGAGTTATCTAACCAATTTCTTTTAATGTAGGATTACGTTCTTCAATAACGGTCCTTCGGAGAAAAAAAAATTGTCCTGCGTCGCGAGTTATAATTTTGGCAGCAAGCCAAACCCAGTAGCAGTAAACCATTAAACAGAAAAGTACCAAAATGCATTTAAAAAACAAAAAGATAAGCAAACGATAAGTAATCCTACATTAATAACCCTCGGTAGTTTCGTTAGAGGAGACTACCTGAAATTTTTTCTCAATATATGTAGGGGAGGAATAAATTGAATAAAGGGAAGGTGAAAATTGAAAGAGAGTCTTTTATAATTTTTTCTTTTAACATTTGATTAATACTTTAGATTAAGATAATACTTTATATTTAAAACAAAGAGGACATTTCATAATAAAAAGTCTAGTGAACATTTTTTGAGGCTGTTTTTTCCATTAGATCAGTACTTTTCTTCACTAAATGCATATGCACTATGATGCTAATTTCATTTTATTCTAAATACTTAAGTTAGTATGTAGTTGTATATAGGCCAATAATTCTAAGGCCAGTTGTCATCTGACCTTAGAATTATCATGGCTTATTTGCTTCAAGTGTTCTTAATATGATTCCAAATCAACTGAAAATGAAGCTTAAATTTCAATGCATTTAAAGCAGACTGGAGTCAATATTAACTAGCATTTCACTTTTAATTTAATCATGGATGTTTAAAAGTTAAATTTTTTATGCTGTTTTCCATTTTAAGCTAAATATTGAAAAGGATACAGTATACATGTAGAGACATCTTCTTCCACTTCATAATCATTTTGAAAAATTATATTTTATCATCAGCAGTTTTTGTTCTTAATTTTTAACAATTGAAACTCTTGATACAGGTTTCACTGTAACCAGAGTAATTTCAAATGTTTTTGTGAACTTTGTTTTTGTTATGTAAAAATTTCACAAGTATCTGTCAACTTTCATTCTAAATTTGAAAAAAAAAATAATCTAAACTTCAGTTTCATTGCTCATTTTTGTTGATGAGTCACTTAAATACAATATTTAAAGGTAAATTTTTTTTTGCACTGAAGAATATATAATTTCAGTGAATGAAGCATTTTTTCTGGAAATTTGTTTAAAAGAATGTTGTATGAAAAAAAATTCGTATTTCATCACTTTTGCAAGAAATAACAAAATTTAATGAAAAAAAGAGTCCTATGTATATCAAAGTAGGTTGACAGATATGTATTTTATTTTTGTATTATTTGTTTGAAAAATTTTTATTGATATAATCTTAATAATTATCTTATGTGAAATATTTTTTCACTCTAGATGACATGCTAAACTATACGCCGTGATCGTTTTGGTGCCTTTTGTTTTAGAAATAATAATAATATGAATCTTATATTTTCTGCATAAGAGAAATTTTGTAAATATTTATTCTATGTATATAAATCTTATACTTTCTCCTGTAAGTGTATTAATTTTGTGTGTGAAATCATTATTTAAAGTTTGAAGCACTAGGTATAGTTATTAAATGTATACATTGCTTTTTAACACTATCTAAAGACATTTATATAGAATAAGCTCATTAATGCTTTTAATATCCTTTCTTTTATTGCTTTTGCTTGTAGTGTAAAAATATGGTCACTTAGTGTCCTAAATTATCCTTAGTGAAGTTCCAAGCATGCTAAAGATTTCTTTGCTTTTTTTTATTTCCTTAAATGTTAACACTTTTCTTCTTTACTTTGCAATAATTTTTTAGTAAAACTTATGTAGACTCTTTATTAGAGATTCTTGTGTGCTTCAAGCTTTTTCTGTGCTTCCATAAAGAAATTCTTCACCATGTGTTTGTAATTTGTCCTAATGATGTTATAAATATGTAGTAAAATTGCATTTAATATTATTTTACATAATTTATTGCATATTTATTCTTGCAGACTCTAAAGAGTCATAGATTTGATTATATATATGTATACTTAATTTGAGTCATAACTTCTATCTTTCTTGAATGGGACCTATATTGAAGGATAATCTAATTTTTTTTCTGTGCCTCCCCTTTCTCTGAGTGAAACTTCTCCTTTCTTATCCCTTTGTTATAATTTACCTAAATTTATTCTTTAAATTTTTAATTGCAAAATTAATGTACCTTTTAAATGTGTGAGTATTTGTTGAAATTTTTTAAACAGTAATTCTTTAATACTAAATATTTTAAATTTAAATGCTCTATAGTTCCAAATTTATATTTATTGTATTAATCCTTAAGGGATTTGTTTTCTCATTTATTATCTCCCCTCGAAGGGAAGTATTATTATTTTATATATACTATTAGGGGTATTAGCATTTTACCACATTTAAGGAATTATTGTACTAAAAGATGTTCAGTTTTCTCTTTTGACTGGATTTAAGACAATTTAAAATGTTCACTTTAAACAAAGAATAACATCATTATTGTCTCTCTTATGGATTAGATTTTTGATTCCACAATTCTGTTTATTCTACCATAAACTTTTATTGAATTTTTTACCTTTGATTTCCATTCGGTTTTTAAGCCCTTTCCTAACATTAATGTTTTTAGACAAGTAATTTTATAGCTACTGCAAGACCCAAGCATGAATTATATAAATTAAATGCATTTTGCTTGAGAAATAAATACTTAATAAAAAATTTAGTTTGCCAAATCAAAAACAGTTGCATATTGGCCAATGTGAAGTATGAATCCTATGATAATCACTTTTAGGGACAATCTAACTTTCATGTTTTTGGACATATTTAGAGAGTTTTTTTCTTTCACCCACATTGAGTGTTTTACTGATTTCATAGTCTATTAACATTTTGGATAGAATATCAATTTTTAATTTCAGTAATTAATTTTATGAATTTTTTGGATGAAAGCTAGGGTTAATTTAACAATGTGTTTAAAATTGGTTAATGGTTTTAATAAAATGTGTTACTTTAGGAATGGGGGATATGTTAAGCTAATTTTAACGTGATTAAAATTTTTTCCAATATCCCTCACATTAATTTATCGGTTTTGGATTAATATTTATAGTTATATAGTTTTCATTCCTAAAATTTCTTTGAAAATATTTTATAATTCTTATCCTTATAATTCTGTATAGTTTATATTGTTCTGAATATTTCTGTGTTGTTTTTAATGTTGACTTTCGCTATTCTTGCTCCTTTAAGTTTTTTTAAAAAAATGAAGCAATGTGCTCTTTCTGTGCTGTGCTCTATGTAATGTGTCCTATTTTTCAAAATTTCAATATTTGATACAAAAGTATACTTATGTTTAAGTTTCAGTAGCAAAATATTTTACTTATTCTCTAAAACATGTCATTACATTTGAATTTTTACCAATGAGTGTTTGAAACATTTTTACCACACAGTTTTACACTTTTTTTTAATAGGCTAGTAAAGTATTTAAATAAACTCTTAATAAAGGATAAACTCTTAATAACATTAAAGTGTACAGTGCCTACCTCAAGGAAAAAAAGAACCCATTAAATGTACACATAAGACACATTTAGATATGCATAGTTACAATGTTAAAATTTCAATTATCTTAATTTTAATCATATATTTATTGAATAACTGTTACTGTTAGTTTTTAAATGTGTATTTAAAAATATTATGGTTATTTTCCAAGTTGGTTGCAACACTACTCGTAATGGACATTTGATCTGTAATGATTGACTCTTATGCATAAATGTTTTGTGAGCTATTTGTAGCACAGATATGTATGTTAGCTTTTATTTTCTTTTTAATTTTATAAATAAATCATAGTTCAAAATATTTTTAGTTATTCACAGATTTCAAATTTAACATTTCCTGAGATAACTGATCTCCTTATTCAAATATACGTAATTTACCACTCTGTCTACTGAAAAATTGAAACACATGTATACTTTACTTTTATCTATCTCTCAGTGTTCTGTGTGTTTTTTATCTGTGTTGTTTTCCTTGAGTATGTGAAACTAATTTTACTTTTGTTAAATTCTGAATTTTTGTTAAATGATTGATTTAAAATCCTTCTTTTCTCCCTCTGCATGTTACATTAACTGCTTGTTATGAGATATTTACTTTACTAACAAAATTGTTCACTAACAATGTTACATATTGTCTTATATTTACCTGTGTGCATAATTTCATGTATTGAAGAGACTTTATCATGTTTATTTCAAAAGAAAATGTCATTGAAGTTAAAAATTAAGTTTTTCTTTATTAAAGTGAATGTTTCTCATCCAAGACACTGGTAAAGGATGACTTAAAGGATGGCAGGAATTTTTGGGATTTCAGTTTGAAGATTTCAAGTTTCATATCATGATTTTTTTAAGCTGCATGCCAAGAGATTTATCAACAAATTTTTTTGCCTACTTACCCTCGAACAATTATATTTAATGAAACTCATGAGCAAAATATTTTTATCATTTTTTTAAAAATTCAGTTAAAGATGTGTGTTGTGTCTATTTGATGTTGCACTGAATTACTCAAGCATGTTATCATAAATTCGTATCTTTGAAGTTTTTTAAAGTGTCTATTTTGAAGCTCAAAGCTATCAAAGAAAATCTTAGCAAATCATAGACAAATCTACCTAGATTCTTTTGGATTTTGAACTTCTGTGCACATATATCTCTTAAGAATACTCCCAATTTTTTGTTTTTGTTTTGTTTTAAATGTTTATATTTCAGTATTCATAGCTTTGTTATCTTATTTATTTTTTAGCTATGCCTCATTAGTATTGTATAATGCCTTATAATATCAGAAAATTAAAACAAAAATTCCACCAAATGTGCCATTAATGTAAAAAGAAAAAAAATCGTATTTTCTAGCTCCTGTGATATGTTGAAATCTTATTCGAATACTCGGCATCATATAGAAAAAATGTTTCTGTTTGATTTTCTTTATAAATGATTTCTATATGACTTGAATTCATTCACCGCTGCCTTTTATTTTATTTTTTATCTATTCATGCATTCCATTTTTTGTTTCGTAACTTATATGATTTTTTAAAAATTTTATTTATCACTTGCATACGTATATTTAAGTATTCTTATAGACAGTATTTCTATGATATACATTTTTTTTCTATAGTTATAACATAAAATGTGGCATAAATGCTGAGGCTTTTGTGTAATTTAAGTGAACTGTGTTATAAAAATTGCAGGCAAACTTACTCTTTTTGTGAAGGAAAAATACTTCATTTAATAACTTAAATTCAGCCTTTTCTAATATTTCATACTTATTCAATGTTGTTTACAAAAGCAATTTTTATACAGTACTGCTATGTCACTGTATACAACGAGGAAAATGTTTGTAAGATGTTTTCTAATTGGAAGTAATATGTTTTTCAACTTCAAATAGTAAAAAATAGGAATTACTTTAAATTAAGAAGATATATATATACAGCAGGTAAATATTTGATAAATTTTGAAAGTTATAGTTACCTTTTTTAATTATTAATGTCACTATGTTTTATAATTAATACCACGATTACTTTAAAACTTTAAAAGGTATTCTTTGAGTACATATTTAGTTTTCTATAAAATAAATGTATTATTTTGTGCATATGTGGTTTTTTTTTTATCTTGTGGGAGGTAATATCTTCTAAAACTAAGTTCAGTAATTATATATCTGAAATAACATTCCTGAACTTCAGAGTTCATAAACATATGATGCAGATATTATATTTATAACATTATTATACTTATGTTTTTAAACGTATCATTTTTATTTTGTTGATAATGCTAAAAAAATTTTACATTATTTTATTTCCTTACTTTTACTTATTTTTCCTTTGATTACTGAAGAGAATAAGGCTACTCTCTTCTCATTATCAAAAGCATTTTCAATAATATACACTGTGTGCCTTATTTCATTCCCTGTAATATATCTTACTTGAACAGATATCTGCAAAGATAGTTAGCAGATAATTTTGTGACAATTTTGAATAAATATTTGAAATAACGTTCAGACTTTGATTATTTCACACACATATCCCGTAATGTGTATATAATGGACACAAGTTAATAATTACATTGCATATAAGCTAAAATCTGTATTACTGTATAAAACTTCTCAAGGTGTTTGAAATTATTGAAAAAAATATTAAAGAATTACATTGCTCTTTTTTATTCATCTGCATAGATATTTTAATATTGCATAGAGGCTTTATTTGTCAACAGCTATTGTTTGCTGGCAATGTAGTGTAAAATCATATCTACAATCAGTGGTGGGCTTCAGCTGCTTCACACTGGTACTGTAGAACTGATTACCTACATTAGGTATCGGTTCTACAGAACCGGTGGGAACTGGATGAATCCCACCACTGCCTATAATCAAATTTAGTAGAGCTTGTTAAAAGAATTTGTCTATTTTTTTTATTGTTAATTATTTATAAT